>JBBGZY010001668.1:2700000-2795000 GCA_037952925.1 Lithobates clamitans
GATCACAAGGTAAGGAGCCATAGTCAGAGGCTCCATACCATGATCGGAGATGCAGGGTGTCAGACTGAAACACAGTACCAGCGATTGCCACGCTGTGCAGCGGCATGTTATCCTGCTGGACGCCCAGTCAGGATAATGAAACCACCACTCGGCCGTCATTCTGCTATAGGCCAGGCGAGAAGTGGTTAAAGCAGGGTTAGGTTATAAAAAAAAAAATATCCCAAGCTTTGAACATCTCACGGAGCTCTGTTCAATCCATCATCAGAAAATGGAAAGAGTATGGCACAACTGCAAACCTACCAAGACATGGCCGTCCACCTAAACTGACCGGCCGGGCAAGGAGAGCATTCATCAGAGAAGAGCCAAGAGGTCCATGGTAACTCTGGAGGAGCTGCAGAGATCCACAGCTCAGGGGGGAGAATCTGTCCACAGGACAACTATTAGTCGTGTTCTCCACAAATCTGTCCTTTATGGAAGAGTGACAAGAAGAAAGACATTGGTGAAAGAAAGTCATAAGAAGTCCTGTTTGCAGTTTGTGAGAAGCCATGTGGAGGACACAGCAAACATGTGGAAGAAGGTGGTCTGGTCAGATGAGACCAAAAATGAACTTTTTGGTTAAAAGTAAAATGCTATGTGTGGGGGAAAACTAACACTGCACATCATCCTGAACACACCATCCCCACCGTGAAACATGGTGGTGGCAGCATCATGTGGTGGGGATGCATTTCTTCAGCAGGGACAGGGAAGCTGCTCAGAGTTGATGGGAAGATGGATGGAGCCAAATACAGGACAATCTTAGAAGAAAACCTGTTAGAGTCTGCAAAAGACTTGAGACTGGGGGGAGCTTCACCTTCCAGCAGGACAACGACCCGAAACATCCAGCCAGAGCTACAATGGAATGGTTTAGATCAAAGCATATTCATGTGTTATGCCGTATACACATGAGCGGACTTTACGGCAGACTTGGTCCGGCGGACTGGATTCCATCAGATAATTCGATCGTGTGTGGGCTCCAGCGGACTTTTTTTTCCCCAAAAGTTCGACGGACCTAGAAATGAAACATGTTTCAAATCTTTCCGACGGACTCGAGTCCAGTCGAAAAATCCGCTCGTCTGTATGCTAGTCCGACAGGCTAAAACCGACGCTAGGGCAGCTACTGGCTATGAACTTCCTTATTCTAGTCCGGTCGTACGTCATCACGTACGAATCCGTCGGACTTTGGTGTGAACGTGTGTAGGCAAGTCCGTCCGTTTGTAAGTCCGGCGCACCTACGCTACAAAGTCCGTTGGAAAGATCATCGGACCAAGTCTGCCGTAAAGTCCGCCCGTGTGTACGCGGCATCAGAATGGCCCAGTCGCAGTCCAGACCTAAATCACATTGAGAATCTGTGGCAAGACTTGAAAATTGCTGTTCACAGACGCTCTCCATCCAATCTGACAGAGCTCGAGATATTTTACAAAAAAGAATGGGCAAAAATGTCCCTCTCTAGATGTGCAAAGCTGGTAGAGACATCCCCAAAAAGACCTGCAGCTGTAATTGCAGAGAAAGGGGGTTCTACAAAGTATTGACTCCGGGGGGCGCCATACTTTTCACATATTTATTTGTATCATTTATCATTTTCCTTCCACTTCACAAATATGTGACACTTTGTGTTGGTCTATCACATAAAATACATTTTATGTTTTTGGTTGTAACATGACAAAATGTGGAAAATTTCAAGGGGTATGAATACTTTTTCAAGGCACTGTATGTAAAATTGAGAAAGGCCCATCAAAAAAGTAATAGTAAATCTAACAGAGATACATAGGTTACACATATCTTGCTGAAAATACATTCTCCTCTCAGGCACACATTGAAATACAACTGAAACACATACATGAGATCTTCTGAATTAGTAGTTCTGTTCAGACAGTCTTGTGATCAGACGCCTCTACCCTGCAGTACAGCCAAGTCATTGACCCCCCACTTTTTCTCCTGCAGTTAAACTATGTGCTATCATTGATACTATTGGTAATCGGTGACCACAATAATAAACCCTAACATTGCTGAGATCTAGCTTGTACCGCGGGCAGAGATAACTCCGCCCACAGTTCAGTCTCTCTCATTCAATGCCATGTGCTGAAACAGAGCATCCAGGCGCCCAGCATCCCGCTGTCATTTGTTTGCATTCTTTATAGTACTCAATAGCCTGCAGGTCGCATGCAGAAGGCCAGTGGGCCGTGTGTTGGATGCCGGCATCCTACAAATTAAAAAAAAAAGCAGTAGTTCCAAGTTTTTTTGTCACGCAATATTAGTGTAAAATTTCGGGGGGAAAAAATATAAACAAAAGTGATTTTAAGGTAAAAGATGAGATTACGCCGAGTAAATAGATAACCTACATGTCAAGCCTTAAAATTGTGTGCGCCGGTGAAACAGTAACAAACTTCAGTATCCTAGATTTTCCATAGGCGACACTTTAACCGCTTCCTGAACACCCGCCGCCGTTATACTGCAGCAAGGTGGCTGGATAGCGCAAATTCGCTATAGGTGTACGTCGGTCCGTTCATGTCATATAGCATGCTCGTGCCCGCGACTCGATGTTTGCCCGCAATCGCGGTATACAGAGGCAAAACGGGGATCTGCCTATGTAAACAAGGCGGATCCCCATTCTGACGGGGGACATGGAGGAGACCCACTGTTGCCAGTCATTGGGAACAGCGATCTCTGTGGTATTCCAGGCAGCCTATCCCCCCCTACAGTTAGAACACACCCAGGGAACACAGTTAACTTCTTGATCGCCCCCCCCCCTAGTGTTAACCCCTTCCCTGCCAGTGTCATTTATACAGTGACAGTGCTTTTTTACAGCACTGATCACTGTATCGGTGTCACTGGTCCCCAAAAATTGCCATTTGGGGTCAGATTTGTCTGCTACAATGTCGCTAAAAATCGCAGATCGCTGCCATTACCAGTAAAAACGATTAAAAAAAAGATAATAAAAGTCCCTAAATCTATCCCATAGTTTGTAGACGTGATAACTTTTGCGCAAATCAATATAGGCCTACTGTGATTTATTTTACCAAAAATATGTAGAATATATATTAGCCTAAACTCATTAATACAATTTGTTATATATATATATATATATATATATATATATATATATATATATATATATATATATATATATATATATATATATATATATATATATATTTTTTTTTTGGATATGTATTATAACAAAGTAAAAATAGTTTTTTTTTCAAAATTGTCGCACAAAAAATATAAACCGCAGAGGTGATCAAATACCACCAAAAGAAAGCTCTATTTGTGTGTGTGTGGGGGGGGGGGGACGTCAATTTTGTTTGGGTACAGCGTTGCACGACCGTCAGTTAAAGTGACACTGTGCCGTATCGCAAAAAATGGCCTGGTCAGGAAGGGGGTAAAATCTTCCAGGGTTGAAGTGGTCAAAAGCCCCTACAGGTTATTAGTTTAGAGTTACCCGTTAATAATGGGCACGGAATTATTGAGCGATACGTAACATGTGTAGTGTCATCTACGTTTTTGTGCATAGGTGTCCCCCAACCTGTGCGTGTATGGGGGGGGGCTCAAACTTTTCTGGGGAGGGCTTAAGTACTTGGGTGTAACTTTTTTTTTTTACTAGACTTTATTCTTCCAATCACATAGGGATCGAAGAGTTCCCCATGTGATGCCTTTATTGCTGTCAGGTTCACTTTAATGAGGCTGAAGTCTCACCTGTCCTCCAATGAAGCTAATGGAGTGCAGCTCATGCTTTATTAGCTTCTTGTCACACCAGGACCTGGTAGTGGTGCTTTACATGTCTCTTACGTGTCATTAGCAGGAAGCAGAGATCAGTAAATAGACGCTCGTTGATCTCCCTCCCCTCTACATGGCAGCACCCGCCACACCAGTCTCGGATCCGCCAATAGGCATGCGGAGCCTGGAAAACATGGCAGGGGTCCAGGGGGATCACACACACCTGAAAGACTGCTTTCATCTGACAGCTAATGTCAACAAAAGGGCCACCTATTTTTATCACCCCCCCCCCCCCCCCCCCAGCCACCGGCGTAAACTAGGCCTATTGGTGTTTTTTTTTTATTCTCTGTCTGGAAATCAGATTTATAGATAACCTATTAACAAGGGAAAGAAGGCGGCTTCACCAACGTCCATTGAAAAATGCTATCTGCATGGCTGTCTTTGACACCATGACTTGAAACAAAACCCTCAGATTGCAATGAGAGCTCCCAATCCGCAAACCTTTTCCAAGTCTGAGACCAAGAAAAGTACCGAAGCCACTGGATCAGCATCACAGCAGGGGAACGTCAACAAAGACATCAGCAAATGACACTTCTATACTTTCTCTTTAACAAAGCGGATGAAAGATCAAGCCAGAGTGCGGCCCGTTCTGGGAGGACGTTAAATGATGTCCTTCCCAGAATGAGCCGCACATTGGCGCAATCACCCACTGTGTCCAGATGACAGATACAGGTCCGCTGCTGGTACCATGTGATCGCTGTGACCAATCCCAGCCGATGAAATGACAATTGTACACAATGGATGGCTTTCTTTAATGCCATTCTTTGTGTACTATTGTGTTGATCTCTGTGATTGGTCACAGTGATCACATGGTACAGACAGAGCCAACCACAGCCCAGCTGTACCATAGTTACATAGTTAGTAAGGTTGAATAAAGACACCAGTCCATCCAGTTCAACCTGAGCGAGTGTGGGTGCGTGTCTACAATTGTCCCTATCCCCGTACATTGTGTCTCATTAATATACTCTATTATTTATTTAAGGTACCCATATAACACCGTCAATTTACACATCGCTCCACACATACATCGCACCCTACCCTCAAAAAGCCCACAATCCAAGGTCCCCAACTCACATTCATATACTAGGGGCATTTTTATTTTATTTTTTACAGAAGCCAATTAACCTACCAGCATGTCTTTAGACCATATGATTAGCTTTGACCAATCGCAGCCAATCACAATGCTGAATGAACTGATTTCATTAAGAAAAAAAATGTTTGCTTTTAAACAGTCAACCTCTGTTATATATATACACACACACATATATAATTTGGGGATATTTGTACTGTCCTGGCAACAGACAAAAAGAAATTAAAAAAAAAAAAAAACGTAATTTTTTTCGTTTATTTAGCAAAAAATAAAAATTCAAGTGGTGATTAAATACCACCAACAGAAAAAAAAAAAGCTAAATGTGTGTGAAAAAAATGATAAAAACGTCATATGGGTAGAGTGTTGTATTGTCAATACAATTGCCATTCAAAGTGTGACAGAGCTGAAAGCTGAAAATTGGCCTGGGCAGAAAGGGGGTCAAAGTACCCGGTACTGAAGGGGTTAAAGACGTACGCTAAAGGAGACAAAGTTATGGGGTAGGACAGGGGGCGCAGTGGGTATAGTCAGGGCAGTTAAACGTGTGGCTGAATTACATAGAGTGCCAGTAGCGCCCCCCACAGAGCATGCACTAACCTGCTGCTTCAGCATGGCTATGGTAGTGTGACTGTACACGATTGTGGAGATATTCACCGAGGCCTTGGCATCTTCCACTCCGACCTTCATGCTGCAGGGGAGAAGAGACGTTAGTATGCACAATGACCCTCCCATGACACCAGAAATATCTCCCCTCTTAAACCACGCTATACATGTAACCATTTATATTTTTTGTCCATGATGTCTTGTGCTGCCGGTGTAGCAGCTCCTACACAGCCCTGGGGTAAGCATCCATCATTGTTTGCAATGGTAAAGCCTGACCACAAGACTGCACTGACCAATGGGAAGCATTTCTTTCTTCTGGAATACCTTCCCGGAAAAAGAAACCTCAGATGCGCTTCTCATTGGTCAGCAGGGTCACATGGCTGCGCTGATCAATGAGGACATACCAGAGTGGCGATGGCATTGTTGCTGCCTGTGGCAGATAGATGTGATTGGTGGCAGAAGAGAAGGGCCATGTTCACTTTCCGTTTACAACTGTCATTGCTCTGATCCGATCACAAGGCACAGAGCCGCTCTGAAATGGCTCTGTAAGTTATGATCTGCATCTAATGAAAATTCAATCACAAGCATTCAAAAGGCGGACTGCATGTTTATGCACAAGAGGGGCAGAGGCGGCTCTTTAATTAGGCCTCACGGCCAACTAATTTACCTACCTGCTACTAAACTGGCAGGACAGCCTAGTCCTCTGCCAGTGTCCCCACCTGTGATTGTCAGCCCCTGTCCCCCTGACCCCACCCTCCACCCTGCCCACCCCCAGGGCTCCGCTGGGGTGGTTGGGAGGTCCCGCCTCAGTCCAGTGACGATCCTCAGCCATGGTGGGCCAGCGCTCAGTATCCAGCACTTGCACTGATTGGTTTCTCCGCTGCCATCTCCCGCTGGGAGCTCTTCCCCTATGGGGAGTCCCGGGGGGACCACACTGAAGTGGCCTTGAGGACAGCTGGATCTAGACCCTAGAGCAGAGATTCTCCAGAGGTTGCTAGGGGTTCCTTGAGAAATTTCTGCCTCTCGGATAAGTTTCCAATCACACCACTGATCTTGGCTATCTGTAAAGGGGCAATTCTTTCCAATGATCACAGGTGTAATGAGCATTCTTCCCATCGACCATCACACTAATGTATCAAGTGTTGTAGTTATAGTCAGGGGTTCTCCAGGACGAGAACGTTATTTTAAGGGTTCCTCTGTGTTGAAAAGTTTGAGAAAGGATGCTCTAGAGTCTAGGGTGGACCACTGGTCTAAAATATCCCTTAATGTCTCCTGTTCTCAAATGAATATAATGTAGTGCAGATCAGATCGCACTGCATTCGATTCGTCCCCAGCCTGTATGACACGGGGACCCAGAAGTGACTTATGCATAGCTTCTGGGGGAGGGAGGGACGGACAGCTGGGCTTGTCACCCCTCCAACCAGCACACCTGCCATGCTGGTCCTAGGTACACTGATGGCCACGTGGAGCCCAGGAAGCATGGCCAGGCCAAATGTGGGGAGGTGGCCGTTACCAGGGGTGGGTAAAGGAGATCAAGCAGCCGCAGGGCCACCCAATAGCAGCTTCCACCTGGCAACCGGCTGGTCAGATATCCATTCCCCCCCCCCCGCACTGCCACGGATGTAGTTTTAACATTGACTGAAAACGATGGCATTAAAAAGTCCAACACAACTCATGTCCTTAAAATGCCATATCATCGCTCATGTCAGTTCATCCACATGTGACAAGCTGTTATATAATTCCACATATAAGAATAAACGATGAGGTGACTTCTTTAGGTGGGTGAAGAACTCGTTACGGTGATCCTAGCTGTTATCACTCGTGCACCACATACCCAGAACGCCACCACGTGAGAAAGGATCCCCTTAGGTTATACACTCACCAGATATTACTAGATCATGTGCCTTATGGTAAACTTTTGTTGTCACTTCGAAGTCCTCCCCTAGTTCTGTTGAAATTCTATTGGGATGGCTCCGGTGTAGCAGGATCATATAAAAAAAAATATATTCGCCTTCAGTTGAAGTTGGAAGTGACGAAACGCGTCAGTAGCCTGATCTCTACAAGGACTGGAAGTGACGTTTGCGGGTCACGGTCAGCTGGGAACTATTAGGAAGGAATTAGCGCGACTGTTCGTTTGATACAGACGGCTTCGTATACAGCAAGGACGGGTGACTACGCTACGATTTCTTTCTGCTTTTTACACTGCTCTATTGTTTTAACAAGCTAGTACGTATATTATGTATGGGGGGGCTATTGGTTACAATAAACTTTTAAAAACAGGATTACGCTATGTGGCAATTATATGTTTTTTTTTATATGATCCTGCTACACTGGAGCCATCCATACCTCCAACCCAATAGAATTTCAACAGAATTAGGGGAGGACTTCGAAGTGACAACAAAAGTCTACCATAAGGCACATGATATAGTGATATCTGGTGAGTGTATACCCTAAGGGGATCCTTTCTCACGTGGTGGCGTTCTGGGTATGTGGTACAGCTAGGATCACCATAACGAGAGCTTCACCTATCTAAAGACGTTACCTCATTGTTTATTCTTATATGTGGAATCATATAACAGCTGGTCACATGTGGTTGAACTGACATGAGCGCTGCTATGGCATTTTAAGGACATGAGATGTGTTTGACTTTTGAATGCCATCGTTTTCAGTTTTAGATATATTTTATAGCAGCTGCTGACTGAATTATAAATGTTACCGTATGTTTATAGAGATTCAGATTTAATTTTTGCAGACTGCATCAATTGCTGGAAGAGTGTGTTCCTTTGGCTCTGAGCGGTGCTATTTAGGCCGTTTGGACTTCTGCACTTTGGTTTATTATCGTAGTTTTAACATTGGTGGCAGTGAAAGGGTTGATGGCCTGTTCGCATATACTGAGGTGATCAACAGATTCCCAACACTGGAAGAGTGAAAGTCAATGCTAGGTACACAGAAAACAATTGTTTTTTTATTTGCCCTGTTCGCACCTCAATGCAGCCAGAGCTGCAGTACAGTGAACTGCGATAAAATGCCGACATTCTGCGTTTTATTGCAGTGCACAGGAAGGCACTCCATGTCTCTATACTGTAGCGCAACACACCGTGAATGAAGTGTCACATAAAGTTCACACACAAAAAAAAAAAAAAAAAAAAAAAAGACTATGTGATGCGGTAAAATGCACATCACCCCCCCCCACTGCCAAAATGCGTAGCCGTCTACACACTGAACCGCTGCAGTTTAGTATGTGGGCGGTATGAACCGAAAACCATCTGTGTGCCAAACCTGTACTATCTGCAGAAGGGGGTGAGGAAGATGGAGGGGCGAGGAGGATGGAGGGGAGTCTAAGCCTCGTTCAGGCGAGTAAACAGAGGATCATGAAGCACTTACCAGATCTCGGATTTCGGGTAGCAGGTCTGTTTTAGCTGAATCTGAGTGGGAGCTCTGTACTTGGCCAACTCAGCCGCATAGTGTGCCGCTAGCTTCTGGTCTCCGCTCTCTATGGATCGGCTCAGCCGCGCCGTCAGCTCCTCTGAAAGAAAGAATAAAGAACTGAGAAGACGCTCTCTGCTATCCTGGGGGGTACATTCAGTAATGGAAACTTAAAGTGGTTGTTAAACAACTGAGTGTGTGTGCTACAAACCCCTCCCTTATAGTAACGGATGTGCCCCAGTGTATGTTTTTTTTTAAAAAAATACACCGCTATATACCTTATTTCAGAGCGCCGCTTGGCACTCACGTGACTGGCAGCCTTTTTCCTCTCCAGGACTGACAGCTACAGCGGGCGGGACTAAGAAGGAGGAGGAGAGAGGAGGCCGGTCATGTGAGTGCCGAGCGCGCTCTGAATTAAGGTAAATAGTGGCGTATTTTTTCAAAAAACTAAATTAAAAAATACACTAGGATGGGGAGGTTGGGTTGGGGGGGTGGCCTGGAGCGCGATGGAGTAGGACGACTGCAGTGAGAGCTCAGCTTGCCGTTATGCCTGTAGTTCAGATTCTGGCATTATCCTAGTGAATTCTTCACGCCTGCTTGTCCCCTGTGGATACCCGACGACCTCAAGGGATACAGTGCCTTGCAAAAAAGTATTCACCCCCCTTGGCTTTTTATCTATTTTGTTACATTACAGCCTTTGGTTCAATGTTTTTTTTAATCTGAATTATATGTGATGGATCAGAACACAATAGTCTAAGTTGGTGAAGTAAAATTAGAAAAATATATACATAAAACTATTTTTCAGAAATAAAAAACTGATAATTGGCATGTGTGTATGTATTCACCCCCTTTGTTATGAAGTCCATACAAATGTCTGGTGCAACCAATTACCTTCAGAAGTCACATAATTAGTGAAATGATGTCCACCTGTGTGCAATCTAAGTGTCACATGATCTGTCATTACATATACACACCTTTTTGAAAGGCCCCAGAGGCTGCAACACCTAAGCAAGAGGCACCACTAACCAAACACTGCCATGAAGACCAAGGAACTCTCCAAACAAGTAAGGGACAATGTTGTTGAGAAGTACAAGTCAGGGTTAGGTTATAAAAAAAATATCCAAATCTTTGATGATCCCTAGGAGCACCATCAAATCTATCATAACCAAATGGAAAGAACATGGCACAACAGCAAACCTGCCAAGAGACGGCCGCCCACCAAAACTCACAGACCGGGCAAGGAGGACATTAATCAGAGAGGAGCACGGAGACCTAAGGTAACCCTGGAGGAGCTGCAGAGTTCCACAGCAGAGACTGGAGTATCTGTACATAGGACGACAATAAGCCGTACGCTTCATAGAGTTTGGCTTTATGGCAGAGGGGCCAGAAGAAAGACATTACTTTCAGCAAAAAACAAAATGGCACGTTTTGGAGTTTGGGAAAAGGCATGTGGGAGACTCCCAAAATGTATGGAGGAAGGTGCTCTGGTCTGATGAGAATAAAATTGAACTTTTTGGCCATCAAAGAAAACGCTATGTCTGGCGCAAACCCAACACATCACATCACCCAAAGAACACCATCCCCACCGTGAAACATGGTGGTGGCAGCATCATGCTGTGGGGATGTTTTTCAGCAGTCGGGACTGAGAAACTGGTCAGTGTTGAGGGAAAGATGGATGGTGCTAAATACAGGGATTTTCTTGAGCAGAACCTGTAGCACTCTGTGTGTGATTTGAGGCTAGGACGGAGGTTCACTTTCCAGCAGGACAATGACCCCAAACACACTGCTAAAGCAAGTAGCAACATTTGAGTGGTTTAAGGGGAAACATGTAAATGTGTTGGAATGGCCTAGTCAAAGCCCAGATCTCAATCCAATAGAAAATCTGTGGTCAGACTTAAAGATTGCTGTTCACAAGCGCAAACCATCCAACTTGAAGGAGCTGGAACAGTTTTGCAAGGAGGAATGGGCAAAAATCCCAGCGGTAAGATGTGGCAAGTTCATAGAGACTTATCCAAAGTGACTTGGAGCTGTGATAGCCGCAAAAGGTGGCTCTACAAAGTATTGACTTTAGGGGGGTGAATAGTTATGCACATTGACTTTTTCTGTTATTTTGTCTGATTTGTTGTTTGCTTCACAATAAAAAAAAAAAAAATCTTCAAAGTTGTGGGCATGTTCTGTAAATTAAATGATGCAAATCCTCAAACAATCCATGTTAATTCCAGGTTGTGAGGCAACAAAACACGAAAAATGCCCAGGGGGGGGGGGGGGTGAATACTTTTGCAAGGCACTGTATACCTCTGAATATTGAACCTTTATACAGCCTGATCAAAACTAAAAAACACAGACATGGGCTGGACTACCTCTGGGTGTCATGGGCCGAATCAGTCTTGTTAAAATGATACTCCTTCCCAAGATACTGTATCTAATGTAACATGCTCCCTTATATATCCCGCTCAAATTTTTTTAAAACAATAGATTCTATTCTAAACTCAAATCTAAAATAGAATCTATTCTAAACTCCTTTTGGGGCCACAGTAGACACAAACTGTCTTGGATAGTCTTAAAGAACCCAGCAAAGCTTGGAGGCAGCACAGCCTTCCCCGACTTTCAGGACTATTACTTAGCCTCCCAAATATCCCACTTTTATTACTTTGACAAAAATTAACTCTCAAGGTACCAATCTTTGTTTTGTGCAAGTCCTAATAACCCAGCCCATACCCCGTTACAGACTGTACTTTGTGGTTCAATACACAATTACCTGAACTATTGACTATTCTGGACCCTGTCATTTGGATAAATCATGGTATCTTGTACTTATACCAAAATTATGACCCCTATAGGGCTTAAAACATTTCAAGTATTAAAAGACAAATTCTCCCTCCCTAACCATCTCCTGTATAGATATCTTCAACTCCGCCATGCCGTGCAAGCCCAGTTCTCCACCTCAAACCTTCTCTAAGCACTCCTTCCACAGTGGAAATTGTGCTGGGCGCAGAACCATCCAAGCTAATGACCATTCTTTACTCTGCCATTCGCCTCCCTGGCACCACAACCCTAGCCTATAAAGCTAAAACTAGATGGGAAACGGACATTGGAGCGATAGAAGATGAGGAGGAGCCTTGCCTCCCCACCTCCGCCAATCTGAGCCTTGCCTCCCCACCTCCGCCAATCTGAGCCTTGCCTCCCCACCTCCGCCAATCTGAGCCTTGCCTCCCCACCTCCGCCAATCTGAGCCTTGCCTCCCCACCTCCGCCAATCCGAGCCTTGCCTCCCCACCTCTGCCAATCTGAGCCTTGCCTCCCCACCTCTGCCAATCTGAGCCTTGCCTCCCCATCTCCGCCAATCTGAGCCTTGCCTACCCACCTCCGCCAATCTGAGCCTTGCCTACCCACCTCCGCCAATCTGAGCCTTGCCTCCCCACCTCCCTCAATCTGAGCCTTGCCTCCCCACCCCCCTCAATCTGAGCCTTGCCTCCCCACCCCCCTCAATCTGAGCCTTGCCTCCCCACCCCCCTCAATCTGAGCCTTGCCTCCCCACCCCCCTCAATCTGAGCCTTGCCTCCCCACCTCCCTCAATCTGAGCCTTGCCTCCCCACCCCCCTCAATCTGAGCCTTGCCTCCCCACCCCCCTCAATCTGAGCCTTGCCTCCCCACCCCCCTCAATCTGAGCCTTGCCTCCCCACCCCCCTCAATCTGAGCCTTGCCTCCCCACCCCCCTCAATCTGAGCCTTGCCTCCCCACCTCCGCCAATCTGAGCCTTGCCTCCCCACCTCCCTCAATCCGAGCCTTCCCTCCCCACCTCCGTCAATCTGAGCCTTGCCTCCCCACCCCCCTCAATCTGAGCCTTGCCTCCCCACCCCCCTCAATCTGAGCTTTGCCTCCCCACCCCCCTCAATCTGAGCCTTGCCTCCCCACCCCCCTCAATCTGAGCCTTGCCTCCCCACCCCCCTCAATCTGAGCCTTGCCTCCCCACCTCCCTCAATCCGAGCCTTCCCTCCCCACCTCCGTCAATCTGAGCCTTGCCTCCCCACCTCCGTCAATCTGAGCCTTGCCTCCCCACCTCCCTCAATCCGAGCCTTCCCTCCCCACCTCCGTCAATCTGAGCCTTGCCTCCCCACCTCCGTCATTGCAGTTTTGGAGTTGCTCTGACCCCTCTGTCGTCTAGACATTACAATTTGGTCCTTGTCAGTCTCAAATCCTTACACTTCCCCATTATTTTGCATTTCAATGCATCAACTTCAGGGACAACATGTTCACTTGCTGCCTAATATATCCCACCCACTTTCAGATGCCATTGTAACCAGATAATCAATGCTATTCACTTTACCCATCAGAGATCAGAATGTTATGGCTGATTGTATATAGTCCCATTACTTCATATAAATTAGATGGCTTCCATATCAAGAGCAATCCATCGAAAGCCTTTCTATAGACATAACACATGCAGGAAGTCTGAGGCGTAACTAAAACCTTCAGGGCCCCTGGGCAAGAAACTATGAAAGGGCCCCCCCCACCCTTACTTCACGGTCCGCAGCGTTCCCCTTTAAATCAGAGTCCACAGAGTTCCCTGATAATAAGGAGAACTCTGTGGATCCCGATGTAATGGGAAATGTAGCGGACCATGACATAGGGGAACGCTGTAGACTCTGATGTAAGGGGGGGCTCTTGTGACCATAGCCCCCTTACATCATGGTCTGCAGCATTCCCCTTTACATCAGAGTTCCCCTTTACACCAATGTCTGCAGCATCCTCCCTTACATCGGAGTCCGCAGGGGTTCCCCCTTATAGTGTAAGGTAGAACTCTGCGGACCCTGATGTAAAGGGGAACTCTGATGTAAAAGGGGAATGCTGCGTCAAGACAACCCCGGTCCCTTCAGGACGCCAGGCAACCCCGGTCCCTTCTGGACGCCAGGCAACCCCGGTCCCTTCTGGACGCCAGGCAACCCCGGTCCCTTCTGGACGCCAGGCAACCCCGGTCCCTTCTGGACGCCAGGCAACCCCGGTCCCTTCTGGACGCCAGGCAACCCCGGTCCCTTCTGGACGCCAGGCAACCCCGGTCCCTTCTGGACGCCAGGCAACCCCGGTCCCTTCTGGACGCCAGGCAACCCCGGTCCCTTCTGGACGCCAGGCAACCCCGATCCCTTCAGGACGCCAGGCAACCCCGATCCCTTCAGGACGCCAGGCAACCCCGATCCCTTCAGGACGCCAGGCAACAACGCCCCTCACACCCTGCAAATGCCAGATAACCCCACCTCTGACACCTGTCGTATGCCAGATAACACCGCCCCTCCACACCCTTCAGACTTTACGGGAAGGGTCAGAAGGTTTTACTACCCCAGGAACGCACTGCAAAATACACCTGGCACAGTGCGGCATTCAGATTGGCGCACAGCGTCTCCACTTACCCTTAGTGCACAGGTTGCCCATCAGGGAAGGGGGATCAGCCTCTGGTGATTGGGGTTCTCCAACATTCGGGGGGCTCCTGGGTTTGGTGGCTATCGGCGGCTTCCTTCCGGACAAGTCTGTCTGACTTTTTACAGCTGTGAAAAGGAAATACTCCAATAAATACAGACAAATCAAACTTCGTTGGTTATCAAGGTACAAAAGGAAGGGGGGGAGTTTGGGACTTTAGATGAGGCACAAAAAGGAACCGGATGTAGAAAAGCCATTTATTTAACAACCATAGACATGACATAATGTAGCCAAAATAGGTATTGCAGTAAAGGTTGTAACTACCGTATTTATCGGCGTATAACACGCACATTAACTTTAAAAAGGAAGTTTCAGGGAAAAAAAAAAAAAAAATTTAAATAAGGAACTTTGAAGCAAAATAAGGGTCAGTGCCCATCTGCAATCTCACCATTGCCACCAATGCAGCCTGATCAATGCCCATCTGCAGTCTCACCATTGCCATCAATGCAACCTCATCAGTCCACATCAGTGCAGCAGCCTCACCATTGCCATCAGTGCAGCAGCCTCACCATTGCCATCAGTGCAGCAGCCTCACCATTGCCATCAGTGCAGCAGCCTCACCATTGCCATCAGTGCAGCAGCCTCACCATTGCCATCAGTGCAGCAGCCTCACCATTGCCATCAGTGCAGCAGCCTCACCATTGCCATCAGTGCAGCAGCCTCACCATTGCCATCAGTGCAGCAGCCTCACCATTGCCATCAGTGCAGCAGCCTCACCATTGCCATCAGTGCAGCAGCCTCACCATTGCCATCAGTGCAGCAGCCTCACCATTGCCATCAGTGCAGCAGCCTCACCATTGCCATCAGTGCAGCAGCCTCACCATTGCCATCAGTGCAGCAGCCTCACCATTGCCATCAGTGCAGCAGCCTCACCATTGCCATCAGTGCAGCAGCCTCACCATTGCCATCAGTGCAGCAGCCTCACCATTGCCATCAGTGCAGCAGCCTCACCATTGCCATCAGTGCAGCAGCCTCACCATTGCCATCAGTGCAGCAGCCTCACCATTGCCATCAGTGCAGCAGCCTCACCATTGCCATCAGTGCAGCAGCCTCACCATTGCCATCAGTGCAGCAGCCTCACCATTGCCATCAGTGCAGCAGCCTCACCATTGCCATCAGTGCAGCAGCCTCACCATTGCCATCAGTGCAGCAGCCTCACCATTGCCATCAGTGCAGCCTGATTGATGCCCATTTGCAGACTAGAGGGGACAGGGAGGGGGGCGGGACGAGCGCCGAAAGATTATATACAGTGAGAATCTCCTATGATAGACAGAACAGTGGTCCAATGGCGGCCCAGGAGACGGGACTTCCTATTACAGAGGCCGCCACGTAAACAGGAGATTCTCACTGTATGTAATCTGACAGCGCTCATCCAGCCCCCCTCCCTGTCCCCTCCGAGGCATCTAAAATTGAAGTATTGGCGTATAACACGCACATACTATTTGCACCCAATTTTTAGGGTGAAAAAGTGAGTGTTATACGCCAGTAAATACAGTACATAAATTTAGATACAACAAAGGGTAAAACATCAACCATAGGAAGATATGCGGTACCGTTGCCGATATTGCTCCATGCACAAATTCAAATAAAACCTATTAACAAGGAATGAATGTCCTCACAGATATAGTCATTAGGGTATGCATCTTTGTAAGCTCTACGCGTTTCGGGGAATAAGTACCACCTCATTAGGAGCTGATGCGTATGACAGTTCTGTAAAAAGAATGATATAGAACATGGGTCTTCGAACTATGGTCCCTCCAGTTGTTCAGGAACCTACAATTCCCATCATGCATAGTCATGTCTGTGAATGCCAGAGTTTTAAAATGCCTCATGGGATGTGTAGTTCTGCAACAGCTGGAGGGCCGTAGTTTGAAGATCCCTGATATAGAACATTGAACATATAATAAGCCCAATAACAGAAAAGGGGAAAAGAGCAAAAAAAGGGGGGGGACCATGGGAGGGGAAATGTTCATCCCCCTACTCACTTGAGGACTTGACATGTCAAAGCAGAATACTGAGAGGCCAACAAGTATCAAATGTCTCCACTGGGAGCCGAGGACGGAAGGGCCCCCAGGACAGAGCACAACCACAACTCCCCACCAGGACAAGGTAGTTCATGTTGTTGTGTCTGGTGATGTCTAATATAGACTCCAAGGTGTCTGTGAAAAATAGAACTAAAGTGAATACATGGTAGATAACCATATAAATGTGTTGATAGGAAGTGAATGGTGACAACCACTTGGAAACAGGTTTTGAAGGAAAGTGGTGGGTGTGTACTAGCCATAGGGTGAGCAACATAGCTAAGTGCAGAGGGGTTGGAAAGGTGGAGGAGATAAGAATGCGTATAACCTTCCAGAATGACTAGAGAGAAAAAGTAATAGGGTGGAGACAAAATAGTTATAGCACCACAGAATGTGAGAAAAGTACCTGTGCGATTCCAATACAAGGAGTGTAGAGCAGCCTTTCTCAACCTTTTCAACACAGAGGAACCCTTGAAATAGTTCTCCGGTCTCGGGGAACCCCTTCTAAAAATGTGAAATCTACAACTCATGATACATTAGTGTGATGGTCAGTGGGAAGAATGCTCCTTACACTCGTGGTCATTGAGAAGAATTACCTCCTTACAGATAGCTAAAAAAGATCAATAGTGTGAGTGGGAACTTATCCGAGAGGCAGAAATTGCCCAGTGCTGAAGGAACCCCTAGCAATCTCTGGAGGAACCCTGGTTGAGAATCACTAGTGTAGAGAGCTGCAACCACGAACAGCTGAGACAGACAATCCAAGCGGGGACATTGGTAGGCAGCCGATCCGCCCGGGGGTTCACCCACCAGCGTCACGTTGGCATGGTACAATTGGAGCAGCAAACGCCACGCACAATGGCGTACGAAGGCACCTCCCAAACCAGCCGCAAAGGTGATAAAACACAAGCCGAAACAAGGGAATAAGCGCCACACAGTTACTATGTTTTATTTGAATTTGTACATGGAGCAATATCGGCAATGGTACCACATGTCTTTCTATGGTTGACATTTACCCTTTGTTGTATCTGAGTTTATGTAACTACAACCTTTACTGCAATACCTAATTTTGGCTACATTATGTCTCTATCAACCTTGACCTCTATGGTTGTTAAATAAATTACTTTTCTACATCCGGTTGCTTTTTGTGCCTTATCTAAAGTCTCGACCTTCCCCCTTCACTTGTACCGACCGAATATAGGGATGGAGGCGCCCCTTCCTGGAGGACTCACCCTTCCCTCTCCTATCATCATCCTTGGCCTCCCATTTAATACTCACTCTTTACTATCATCATGCTTGGCCTCCCTAAAGGACTCACTCCTCCCTCCTCCATCATCATCATCATCATCATCCTTGGCCTCCCCTACCAACATCGACCTTTTAAGGAATACTCACCCTCTGCAATCATCATCCTTTGCCTCCCTTGAAGGACTCATACTCCTCTATCATCATCTTTGGTCTCCCCCCAGAGGACTCACATTTCCTTCCCCTATCATTATCATCCTTTGCCTCCCACAGAATACTCACCCTCCGCTATCATCTTTGGCTGCATAATTATCCCCGGCCTCCCTCAGAGAACTAACCCTTCCCCCAACATCCTCCCTGGCCTCCTCTATCAACCTTGACCTCTAATTGAATACTCACCTTCTGCTTTCATCATCCTTGGCCTCCCTTTGGAGGATTTATACTCCTCTATCATCCTCTTTGGCCTCTCCCAGAGGACTCACTTTTCCCTCCCCTATCATCAGAACACTTCACCTCCCACAGAATACTCACCCTCCACTATCATTCTTGACCGTATAATTATACCTGCCCCCCCCCTGCCAACATCATCCTTGGCCTTCCCAAGAGGACTCACCTTGCCCTATGGCCATCCTTGGCCTCCCTGGAAGAATTCGCACTGCTCTATCCTCATCTTTGGACTCCCCCAGCAGACTCACCATCACCCCTCCCACCTCTATCATCATCCCCAGCTTTCTTCAGAGGACTCGCCCTCCCCTCTCACCATCCTTAGCCTTCCTGAAAAGACTCACCCTTCATCTCCTGGAGGACTCGCACTCCTTTACAAATCATCCCTGGCCTTCCTGGAATATTCAACCTTCCCTCCCCTATTATCCTCGGAAGGCTCAACCTCCTCTATTACCATCCCCGGCCTCCCTCAGCGCACTCACCCTTCTGGGCCTCTCTGAGGGAGCTGCTCACCACCGTCCAAAACTTCTGGGCCTCCCGCTCATCATCGAAGTTAAAGGTCATGCAGGTAGTGGGATCTTCCAGGACAGTCAGCTGGTGACACAGTGGGGTCCTGAGAACATACGTGACATCTCTTAGACTGAACTCCCCAACAATCTGCAAGAGAATAAGAGAAGTCAAATCCACCCAGAACCACAATCTCAAGTGTTTGGTGGATACAGGAGACTCTTCTATCCCTCAGAGATACTATGGGAGAGATCTCTGCACCGAATTGAATAGGACACCCAAAAATGGGGGAAGGGCAACTAAAACTCCCAGGTATGCAGGAGCAGAGCCGGGAATTACAGCAGGGCGATCTCACATGAAGGCAAACTGTATAACAAGCTGAAACTCCACCTGTAACTGCTGGTGGAAACCCCTGGGTGACCCCAAGAAGAGAAGCAGTGAGGAGGAAGAGAAAGCAGAAGAGAGCTCTGCCGCAGCTTCCCCACCACAAACATGGCCGTCCCCCGAGAAGAGAACTTCTATTAAAAAGGAACTTCATTTTCCATGTTTTGGCTGAGGCGGGGGAAGGGAAGATGGTGTGTTCAGCTGCCTGTGTCCCTGGAGGGGAGATTACAGGAAGTGAGAGGAGATCTCTGCAACAGGAACACACACACAACACACTGGAAGCCGTGACACCTTCCACCTGCTCCCCGCCGAGACACCGCCACCCTCCGCGCCGAGACACCTTCCACCCTCCCCACCTTCCACCCTCCCCGCCGAGACACCGCCACCCTCCCCGCCGAGACACCTTCCACCCTCCCCGCCGAGACACCTTCCACCCTCCCCGCCGAGACACCTTCCACCCTCCCCGCCGAGACACCTTCCACCCTCCCCGCCGAGACACCTTCCACCCTCCCCGCCGAGACACCTTCCACCTTCCACCCTCCCCGCCGAGACACCTTCCACCCTCCCCGCCGAGACACCTTCCGTCACCCTCCCCGCCGAGACACCTTCCGTCACCCTCCCCGCCGAGACACCTTCCGTCACCCTCCCCGCCGAGACACCTTCCGTCACCCTCCCCGCCGAGACACCTTCCACCTTCCACCCTCCCCGCCGAGACACCTTCCACCCTCCCCGCCGAGACACCTTCCACCTTCCACCCTCCCCGCCGAGACACCTTCCACCCTCCCCGCCGAGACACCTTCCGTCACCCTCCCCGCCGAGACACCTTCCGTCACCCTCCCCGCCGAGACACCTTCCGTCACCCTCCCCGCCGAGACACCTTCCGTCACCCTCCCCGCCGAGACACCTTCCGTCACCCTCCCCGCCGAGACACCTTCCGTCACCCTCCCCGCCGAGACACCTTCCGTCACCCTCCCCGCCGAGACACCTTCCACCTTCCACCCTCCCCGCCGAGACACCTTCCACCCTCCCCGCCGAGACACCTTCCACCCTCCCCGCCGAGACACCTTCCACCCTCCCCGCCGAGACACCTTCCACCCTCCCCGCCGAGACACCTTCCACCCTCCCCGCCGAGACACCTTCCACCCTCCCCGCCGAGACACCTTCCACCCTCCCCGCCGAGACACCGCCACCCTTCCCGCCGAGACACCTTCCACCCTCCCCGCCGAGACACCGCCACCCTCCCCGCCGAGACACCGCCACCTGCTCCCCGCCGAGACACCTTCCGTCACCCTCCCCGCCGAGACACCTTCCGTCACCCTCCCCGCCGAGACACCTTCCGTCACCCTCCCCGCCGAGACACCTTCCGTCACCCTCCCCGCCGAGACACCTTCCACCCTCCCCGCCGAGACACCTTCCACCCTCCCCGCCGAGACACCTTCCACCCTCCCCGCCGAGACACCGCCACCCTCCCTGCCGAGACACCGCCACCCTCCCTGCCGAGACACCTTCCCCGCCGAGACACCTTCCACCCTCCCCGCCGAGACACCGCCACGCTCCGAGACACCTTCCACCCGCTCCCAACCGAGACACAGAGCTCCCCCCACCCAAAACACCCCTCCATCCCAGAACAAACCCCCAAAAGGGCACAAAGCAGAACCCCCCCCCCATATAGGTGCACAGAACCCTCTCAACATCCCTCACAGTATGAAACACCCCCATAGGGACACGCAGCCCTCCGATTGAACCCCCTCATAGGGGCACAGGGGCCCCCAGGACACACAAACCCCCACCAGGGACCCCCCCGAGACACAGGGGCCCCCGGGGACACACACCCCCCAACGAGGGACACAGGGGCCCCCGGGGACACACAAACACCCCCCCGAGGGACACAGGGGCCCCCGGGGACACACAAACACCCCCCGAGGGACACAGGGGCCCCCGGGGACACACACACACACACCCCCCCAACGAGGGACACAGGGGCCCCCGGGGAGACACACACACCCCCCCCAACGAGGGACACAGGGGCCCCCGGGGAGACACACACACACACACACCCCCCCAACGAGGGACACAGGGGCCCCCGGGGAGACACACACACACACACACCCCCCCAACGAGGGACACAGGGGCCCCCGGGGAGACACACACACACCCCCCCCCCCCCAACGAGGGACACAGGGGCCCCCGGGGAGACACACACACACCCCCCCCCCAACGAGGGACACAGGGGCCCCCGGGGAGACACACACACACACACCCCCCCCAACGAGGGACACAGGGGCCCCCGGGGAGACACACACACCCCCCCCCCAACGAGGGACACAGGGGCCCCCGGGGAGACACACACACACACACCCCCCCCAACGAGGGACACAGGGGCCCCCGGGGAGACACACACACACCCCCCAACGAGGGACACAGGGGCCCCCGGGGAGACACACACACACACCCCCCCCCCCAACGAGGGACACAGGGGCCCCCGGGGAGACACACACACACCCCCCCCCCCCCCCCAACGAGGGACACAGGGGCCCCCGGGGAGACACACACACACACACCCCCCAATGAGGGACACAGGGGCCCCCGGGGAGACACACACACACACCCCCCCCCCAACGAGGGACACAGGGGCCCCCGGGGAGACACACACACACACCCCCCCCCAACGAGGGACACAGGGGCCCCCGGGGAGACACACACCCCCCCAACGAGGGACACAGGGGCCCCCGGGGAGACACACACACATACCCCCCCCAACGAGGGACACAGGGGCCCCCGGGGAGACACACACACACACACCCCCCCCCCAACGAGGGACACAGGGGCCCCCGGGGAGAGACACACCCCGCCCAACGAGGGACACAGGGGCCCCCGGGGACACACACACACACACACCCCCCAACGAGGGACACAGGGGCCCCCGGGGAGACACACACACACACACACACACACACCCCCCAACGAGGGACACAGGGGCCCCCGGGGAGACACACACACACACACACACACACACACACACCCCCCCCCCCAACGAGGGACACAGGGGCCCCCGGGGAGAGACACACCCCGCCCAACGAGGGACACAGGGGCCCCCGGGGACACACACACACAAACACCCCCCAACGAGGGACACAGGGGCCCCCGGGGACACACACACACAAACACCCCCCAACGAGGGACACAGGGGCCCCCGGGGACACACACACAAACACCCCCCGAGGGACACAGGGGCCCCCGGGGACACACACACACAAACACCCCCCTGCCCCAACGAGGGACACACACACACACCCCCCCCCCCACGAGGGACACAGGGGCCCCCGGGGAGACACACACACACACACCCCCCCCCCAACGAGGGACACAGGGGCCCCCGGGGAGACACACACCCCCCCGAGGGACACAGGGGCCCCCGGGGACACACACACCCCACCAGAGACACAGGGGCCCCCGGGGACACACACCCCTCCCCCCACCAAGGACACAGGGCCCCCAGAACACACACCAGGGACACAGGGGCCCCCGGGACACACACCCCCTCCCCCCACCAGGGACACAGGGGCCCCCGGGGACACACACCCCTCCCCCCACCAGGGACACAGGGGCCCCCGGGGACACACACCCCTCCCCCCACCAAGGACACAGGGCCCCCAGAACACACACCAGGGACACAGGGGCCCCCGGGACACACACCCCCTCCCCCCACCAGGGACACAGGGGCCCCCGGGACACACCCCCCTCCCCCCACCAGGGACACAGGCCCCCACCAAGGACACAGGGCCCCCAGAACACACACCAGGGACACAGGGGCCCCCGGACACACACCCCTCCCCCCACCAGGGACACAGGGGGCCCCCGGGGACACACACCCCTCCCCCCACCAGGGACACAGGGGCCCCGGGGACACACACCCCTCCCCCCACCAAGGACACAGGGCCCCAGAACACACACCAGGGACACAGGGGCCCCCAGGACACACACCCCCCTCCCCCCCACCAGGGACACAGGGGCCCCCGGGCACACCCCTCCCCCCCACCAGGGACACAGGGGCCCCCGGGACACCCCTCCCCCCCACCAGGGACACAGGGGCCCCCGGGACACCCCTCCCCCCACCAGGGACACAGGGGCCCCCGGGACACCCCTCCCCCCCACCAGGGACACAGGGGCCCCAGGGACAGGGCCCCGGGACACCCCTCCCCCCACCAGGGACACAGGGGCCCCCGGGACACCCCTCCCCCCCACCAGGGACACAGGGGCCCCCGGGACACCCCTCCCCCCACCAGGGACACAGGGGCCCCCGGGACACCCCCTCCCCCCCACCAGGGACACAGGGGCCCCCGGGACACCCCTCCCCCCACCAGGGACACAGGGGCCCCCGGGACACCCCTCCCCCCCACCAGGGACACAGGGGCCCCCAGGACACCCCTCCCCCCCACCAGGGACACAGGGGCCCCCGGGACACCCCTCCCCCCCACCAGGGACACAGGGGCCCCCAGGACACCCCTCCCCCCCACCAGGGACACAGGGGCCCCCAGGACACCCCTCCCCCCCACCAGGACACAGGGGCCCCCAGGACACCCCTCCCCCCCACCAGGGACACAGGGGCCCCCAGGACACCCCTCCCCCCACCAGGGACACAGGGGCCCCCAGGACACCCCTCCCCCCCACCAGGGACACAGGGGCCCCCAGGACACCCCTCCCCCCCACCAGGGACACAGGGGCCCCAGGACACCCCTCCCCCCACCAGGGACACAGGGGCCCCCAGGACCCCCTCCCCCCACCAGGGACACAGGGGCCCCCAGGACACCCCTCCCCCCCACCAGGGACACAGGGGCCCCAGGACACCCCTCCCCCCCACCAGGGACACAGGGGCCCCCAGGACACCCCTCCCCCCCACCAGGGACACAGGGGCCCCCAGGACACCCCTCCCCCCCACCAGGGATACAGGGGCCCCCAGGACACCCCTCCCCCCCACCAGGGACACAGGGGCCCCCAGGACACCCCCTCCCCCCCACCAGGGACACAGGGGCCCCCAGGACACCCCTCCCCCCCACCAGGGACACAGGGCCCCCAGGACACCCCTCCCCCCCACCAGGGACACAGGGGCCCCCAGGACACCCCTCCCCCCCACCAGGGACACAGGGGCCCCCAGGACACCCCTCCCCCCCACCAGGGACACAGGGGCCCCAGGACACCCCTCCCCCCCACCAGGGACACAGGGGCCCCCAGGACACCCCTCCCCCCCACCAGGGACACAGGGGCCCCCAGGACACCCCTCCCCCCCACCAGGGACACAGGGGCCCCCAGGACACCCCTCCCCCCCACCAGGGACACAGGGGCCCCCAGGACACCCCTCCCCCCCACCAGGGACACAGGGGCCCCCAGGACACCCCTCCCCCCCACCAGGGACACAGGGGCCCCCAGGACCACAGGGGCCCCCAGGACACACACACACCCCTCCCCCACCAGGGACACAGGGGCCCCCAGGACACCCCTCCCCCCCCACCAGGGACACAGGGGCCCCCAGGACACCCCTCCCCCCCACCAGGGATACAGGGGCCCCCAGGACACCCCTCCCCCCACCAGGGACACAGAGGCCCAGGACACCCCTCCCCCCACCAGGGACACAGAGGCTCCCAGGACACAGGGGCCCCCAGGACACACACACACCCCTCCCCCACCAGGGACACAGGGGCCCCCAGGACACCCCTCCCCCCCCACCAGGGACACAGGGGCCCCCAGGACACCCCTCCCCCCCACCAGGGATACAGGGGCCCCCAGGACACCCCTCCCCCCACCAGGGACACAGGGGCCCCCAGGACACCCCTCCCCCCACCAGGGACACAGGGGCCCCCAGGACACCCCTCCCCCCCCCACCAGGGACACAGGGGCCCCCAGGACACCCCTCCCCCCACCAGGGACACAGGGGCCCCCAGGACACACACCCCCCACCAGGGACACAGGGCCCCCCAGGACACCCCTCCCCCACCAGGGACACAGAGGCTCCCAGGACACCCCTCCCCCCACCAGGGACACAGAGGCTCCCAGGACACAGGGGCCCCCAGGACACACACACCCCTCCCCCACCAGGGACACAGGGGCCCCCAGGACACCCCTCCCCCCCACCAGGGACACAGGGGCCCCCAGGACACCCCTCCCCCCCACCAGGGATACAGAGGCTCCCAGGACACCCCTCCCCCCACCAGGGACACAGAGGCTCCCAGGACACAGGGGCCCCCAGGACACCCCTCCCCCCACCAGGGATACAGGGGCCCCCAGGACACCCCTCCCCCCCACCAGGGACACAGGGGCCCCCAGGACACCCCTCCCCCCACCAGGGACACAGAGGCTCCCAGGACACCCCTCCCCCCACCAGGGACACAGAGGCTCCCAGGACACAGGGGCCCCCAGGACACACACACACCCCTCCCCCACCAGGGACACAGGGGCCCCCAGGACACCCCTCCCCCCCCACCAGGGACACAGAGGCTCCCAGGACACCCCTCCCCCCCACCAGGGACACAGGGGCCCCCAGGACACCCCTCCCCCCCACCAGGGACACAGGGGCCCCCAGGACACCCCTCCCCCCACCAGGGACACAGGGGCCCCCAGGACACCCCTCCCCCCCACCAGGGACACAGGGGCCCCCAGGACACCCCTCCCCCCCACCAGGGACACAGGGGCCCCCAGGACACCCCTCCCCCCACCAGGGATACAGGGGCCCCCAGGACACCCCTCCCCCCACCAGGGATACAGGGGCCCCCAGGACACCCCTCCCCCCCCCACCAGGGACACAGGGGCCCCCAGGACACCCCTCCCCCCCACCAGGGACACAGAGGCTCCCAGGACACCCCTCCCCCCCACCAGGGACACAGGGGCCCCCAGGACACCCCTCCCCCCCACCAGGGACACAGGGGCCCCCAGGACACCCCTCCCCCCCACCAGGGACACAGGGGCCCCCAGGACACCCCTCCCCCCCACCAGGGACACAGGGGCCCCCAGGACACCCCTCCCCCCCACCAGGGACACAGGGGCCCCCAGGACACCCCTCCCCCCCACCAGGGACACAGGGGCCCCCAGGACACCCCTCCCCCCACCAGGGATACAGGGGCCCCCAGGACACCCCTCCCCCCACCAGGGATACAGGGGCCCCCAGGACACCCCTCCCCCCCACCAGGGACACAGGGGCCCCCAGGACGTCCCTCCCCCACTCACCGTGTTGTGGCTCGGCCCGCGGGCCGGGTTGCGGACAGCCAGGCGGAAGTCTCCGGGGTTCTCGGGCTCCACACTGAGTTGTAGTTGAAGTTCCTCCCGAGAGTCCCCCGCCCCCTCCCGCCAGGCCCAGACCGACACCAGCACTGTGGGCAGAGGCTGAGAGGGGCCCCCACCCGCCATTATCGTCCTGCGGGGCCCCCTGTGATCGGCTGACAGACCGGACACTTCCGGATCCCGGGAGAAACACAGCGACACCTGCCGGACACAGCGCGGTACTACACCGCCCGTCCAATACAATGACGGAGACTATGGAACGCCGCCAGAGAGGGAGGGAGCGCCACCTGCCGGCCACACTCGGCACTGCACTCCCTATACTGCACATTGAACAGACATCACAGAGGTATGTGCGCGCCACCTGCCGGCCACAGCCGGTACTTACACCGCCAGTCTATTACAGTGACGGAAGCTATGGATCATGGTCTGAGAGAGGCGCTCCATCTGCTGGTCACTCTGTACTACACATCAATATGATACAACAGCAGATATCAACAAGAGAGTGTGAGCGCCACTTGCCGGCCACCATTCGGTACTGCACCCTCCTATACAGTGCAATGACGACACTACTACTACTACGGTACACTACTATCCCTACCTGAGATTGAGAGAGCGCCACCTACAATTCATATTAGGTACTGCACCCCTCTTTCTGTGCCTAGACAGAATATCATGATAATAAAATAATGACAAAAGTAATAAATAAATAATCAATTATTAAATAATAAATACAAATGTTATAAAAAAAAACATAATACATTAAAATAAATAAAAACTAAAAAAAACTAAAAAATAATAGACAATACATAAATAACAAATAAATATTATTAATATAAACAATTAATAATAATAAATACAATGTAATAAATAATAATACCAATCATAATAAATAAAAATACCAAATTATAAATTAATAAACAATAAATAATAAATAAAATAAATAAAATCATAAATAAATAATACACAATGAACAAAGAAATATTAACGAATAAATCATATATAATAATAATAATAATAATAATAATAATAAATACCATTAAAAAAATAACAAACAAAAAATAAAATATAATAAACAGTACATAAATAATAAACAAAAATAATAATAAAACAAAGAATAATAATAAATAAAATGTAATAAATGTTAATACATAACCAATCATAATAAATAAAAAATTATAAATTAACAATAAATAATAAACACAATCTTAAATAAAGAATACACAGATAACAAATAAATAAAAACAAATAAATCGTATATAATAATAATAATAATATTCATAAAAAATATTTAATTTTATAAAAATAACAATAAATAAAAGTAAAATATAATAAACAGCACATCAATAATAAAAAATATTAACAATAATAAAAACAATTATTAATATTAACATTTAATAAATATTAAAAAATAAATAACCAATAATGATAAATACAAATAATAAATAAATAAACAATAAATACAATATTCAATAATACATATTAAATTATATATATATATATATTACACAGATAACAAATAATTAATAACAAATGTTTAATATATAACAATAAATATAATAGTAAATAAAAAAATGAAAATAAAATAATGACAGGATATATCACTGCCCACTGCCGACTACATAGGGGTACTGCACCCTATAAGGTCCTATGAAGGGTACTTTGTACCATCTGTTGGCCACACCCGGTACTGCACTCCCTCTGAGTACAAAGGCAGATACAGTATTATGTCTGAAAGAAGGAGCGCCACTTGCCGGCTACAAGGAGGTACTGCACCCTACACAGTTCCATCACAGATCATTTTTGACACACTGCCCAAGAGAACAGAGAGGGAGATCGCCACCTCTCGGATACACCCGGTACTGTACACTACATAAGTTATTTCAGTAAGTGAGCGGGCGCCACCTGCTGGACGAAGCCAAAACTGCACTTCCGAACCCGCACAACGAAGAATACTACAGTATAGAATCTCTGGTATCCTTCGCTGTACTAATTAGAATTGTCATCGTGCTGTGAAGGGGGTGCCGCATGGTGGTCACAGTAGAGGTGGCGCTCCACTATCAGCACCTTCTGACCAATGTACTAGCTAAGAGAGAGAGAGCGCCGTCTCCTGGCTACATCGGGTACTGCGCCCCTCTGCCGATACCACGAAAAGAAAGGAGCGCCACCTGCCGACCAAGTCCGGTACTGCACGGCCTTTTCTGTGTAAGGAATCACTGCCTGACAGCGCCACCTGCCGGCCACACCGGACACTGCGCCCCATGAGCGAGACTTTCATTTCCTTCCACCAATCAGGAAGGGGATTCCAGATGATGTCATCGGTGAGCGGGCCCTGGGAGCCTGGCTGGAGGTGGGTGTGAGGCCGAGGGGCCCCTGAGGGCCAGTGATGGTAAGAATGCCTTCATTCTGGAACAAGCATGCAGCCAGTGAAGTCTTAGAATCCCCCCCAGAGTAGTGATGAAGAATCAGTCTCCTTATTTATGTGATGAAGCTTCTCCTCCTCCAATCACCACCAGAGCAGCTTCCAGCGGAGGCTTTTCCCCGGGGTCAGGAGGGGTCGCAGTGTACTCACCCCAAATTGAAACCGTCCGACCCCCCGACTCAGATCCCCCGCGGGTGACGACCCCGGAACCGTCCGACCCCCCCGACTTAAATCCTCTGCGGGTGAGTGACAACCCCAGAACCGTCCGACCCCCCCGACTTAAATCCTCTGCGGGTGAGTGACGACCCCGGAACCCCACGACCCCCCCGACTCAGATCCTCTGCGGGTGAGTGACGACCCCCGGAACAGTCCGACCCCCCGACTCAGATTCTCCGCGGGTGAGTGACAACCCCAGAACTGTCCGACCCCCCGACTCAGATCCTCCACGGGTGAGTGACGACCCCGGAACCGTCCGACCCCCGACTCAGATCCTCCGCGGGTAAGTGACGACCCCGGAACCGTCCGACCCCCGACTCAGATCCTCCGCGGGTGAGTGACGACCCCGGAACCGTCCGACCCCCGACTCAGATCCTCTGCGGGTGAGTGACGACCCCGGAACCGTCCGACCCCCCCGACTCAGATCCTCCGCGGGTGAGTGACAACCCCGGAACCGTCCGACCCCCGACTCAGATCCTCCGCGGGTAAGTGACGACCCCGGAACCGTCCGACCCCCCGAATTAGATCCTCCGCAGGTGAGTGACAACTCCGGAACCGTACAACCCCCCAACTCAGATCCTCCGCGGGTGAGTGACGACCCCGGAACCGTCCGACCCCCGACTCAGATCCTCCGCGGGTAAGTGACGACCCCGGAACCGTCCGACCCCCCGACTCTGTTCCTCCGCGGGTGAGTGACGACTCCGGAACAGTCCGCCCCCCCGACTCAGATCCTCCGCGGGTGAGTGACGACCCGGAACAGTCCGACCCCCCGATACAGCCTCCGTGGGTGAGTGACGACCCCAGAACCATCCGACCCCCCAACACAGCCTCCACGGGTGAGTGACGACCCCGGAACCGTCCAAACCCCCCCCGACTCAGATCCTCCGCGGGTGAGTGACAACCCCGGAACCGTCCTACCCCCCCGATTTAGATCCTCCGCGGGTGAGTGACGACCCCGGAACCGTCCGACCCCCCCGACTCAGATCCTCCGCGGGTGAGTGACAACCCCGGAACCGTCTGACCCCCCCCCGACTCAGATCCTCTGCGGGTGAGTGATGACCCCGGAACCGTCCGACCCCCCCCCCGACCCAGATCCTCCGCGGGTGAGTGACGACCCCAGAACCGTCCGACCCCCCGACTCAGATCCTCCGCGGGTGAGTGACGACCACGGAACCGTCCACCCCCCCCGACTCAGATCCTCTGCGAGTGAGTGATGACCCCGGAACCATCCGACCCCCCCCCGACTCAGATCCTCCGCGGGTGAGTGACGACCCCGGAACCCCACGACCTTCCCGATTTAGATCCTCCGCAGGTAAGTGACGACCCCGGAACAGTCCGACCCCCCGACTCCGATCCTCTGCGGGTGAATGACGACCCTAGAACCGTCCGACCACCCCGACTCAGATCCTCCGCGGGTGAATGACGACCCTAGAACCGTCCGACCCCCCCCCCGACTCAGATCCTCCAGGGGTGAGGGACAACCCCGGTACCATCCATCGCCTGACCCCCTGGCACAGACTGTGTGTGTATAAGTGATGGCTCTGGACCCGATGAGAGTGGTGCCCAGATGAGACGATGTGCCCATCTTTGCGGTGCATTGATGCTGCATTAGGACAGAGCAGTCATTTCATTGAGCTTCAGGCAGGTTCGGAGATCTGAATCCACCTTCCTAGACTTTTGTTACAGAACTGGTAAAGTGTCGCTCCAGTTATTAGAGCAATATGGAGACTGATCTTCTGGAAATACCAGTTTCCTGGCTGCCATGCCGAGCCCCTGACCACAACACGAAACGTATTCGGCCCTCACTGGCTGCTTGCTTGTTCCAGGCCAATGACCAATGAAGCATTGAATGCAGAGGATGGGGGGGGGTGACAGCCAGGCTGGTATTTTCAGGTGGTCTCCATGACTGTTATCGCTCATATCTGAGCGCTGTGTGTTTTTTGTCTTTCCAGGGACGGGGATAATGGGGGCGGAGCTATGCTATCTCTGGTATACATGTGTGCACAGAAGGTGGTGAGTGACCACGCCTCCCTCCGCCGGGCGCTGGGCTCCATCCCTCGGGAGCTCTACCCGCCGCTCTTCACTGCCGCCTTCCTGGGGGGGAAGACTCTGGTGCTGCAGGACCTGGTGCAGCGATGGCCCTTCCCCACCCTCCGCTTCCAGGAGCTGCTACGAGTCCACCCCGGCCAGATCCACCTTCATTTCACCTGGGAGTCCACGCAGACCGTCATACTGGGCATCGTGGCTTACCTGGGCGACGCAATGAGCCGAGACAACTGGGGGAGTAAGGAGAGGTAAATGACTGATCCTACAGGAGACAGGAGGAGGAATGAGACTCGGGGGGGCTGGGACAGTGTCTGGTGGACTGAGTCACATAGAGATCTCCACATCAGAATCACTGGGGGAAACTTGCACCAGGGGAGTCAGCATTGCCATTGATGGTCTTCTGAAAAATAAGGTTCTCGTACATACCTTAAAACCTTTCTCTTGGAGTCCATTGGGGACAACAGGAACAGGTTATACTGCCGCCTGAAATCCCACCTTCTACCCAGCATGCTTCAGGTTTGTGAGCAAGCAGTACTAGGGCCTAAAAACATGGGGGGAGGGGGGATGACCTGTGTACCACAATGGACTCCAAGAAAAAGATTTTATGGCAAGTACAAAAATCCTGTTTTCTTCCCTGTCCATTGAGGAACACAGAGACTCTCAGACCAGCAGGTTGCCAGGAAGCAGTACAACTGAGGAGTAGGCAACACTAAAAGATCCAAGACAAACATGGAACTCAGAAGTAATTTGGAAGTATTTGAAATTCCAATAACGGAATCAGAGTCATGTGTCAAGAGGATCCAACCAAACGGAGGGGCTATCGCTAAGAAGAGGGAGGTCTCAGAGGATAAGTCTGTCATTTCTGACCAGTCAAGAATCACTGTCAAAGGAAGGAGGCTTCTTGAAGAACCTTTAGCCCAATCCAGCTAAGGCAGAGATAGACCACCAACAATCCACGGGATGAATCTTGAAGGACCTTGAGCCCGAACCAGCTAAGGTAAAGATAGACCATCAACAATCCATTGGATGCTTCCTAGCTAAGGCAGAGATAGGCCACTAACAATCCACTGGATGCTTCTTGAAGAACCTTGAGCCCAACCAAGCTAAGGCAGAGATAGACCACCAGCAATATACCTGATGCTTCTTGAAGGACCTTGAGCCCGAAGCCAGCTAAGGCACAGATAGATCACAAACAATCCACCAAACAAGTGGGACAACACAATGCCTGCAGAGGACAACTAGACCGATACCAAAAACAGTCCAATAGTACAACACCCAGAAACAAGACCCTGATTAAAAGGATAGTACAGCAAGACCATGAAGAACACCTGCCTGTCTACCTAAGAGAAATGACAAGCCTGAAAACCCAAGCCCTAGGAATTAGGGAAAGGTAATAATTAGGGAAATGCCAAGCTGCTGCTAACAAAGCAAACAGAATATTGGCATTAAAAAGGGGATAAACTCCAGAGATGAAACGATAATTCTCCCACTCTACAAGACTCTGGTCCGGCCGCACCTGGAGCATGCTGTCCAGTTCTGGGCACCAGTCCTCAGGAAGGATGTACTGGAAATGGAGCGAGTACAAAGAAGGGCAACAAAGCTAATAAAGGGTCTGGAGGATATTAGTTATGAGGAAAGGTTGCGAGCACTGAACTTATTCTCTCTCGAGAAGAGACGCTTGAGAGGGGATATGATTTCAATTTACAAATACCGTACTGGTGACCCCACAATAGAGATAAAACTTTTTTGCGGAAGGGAGTTTAACAAGACTCGTGGCCACTCATTAAAATTAAACTACGTAGAGGGTTCTTTACTGTAAGAGCGGCAAGAAACTATTAGATAAGTACCGGAACGACCGCAACATACAGGGATATACAATGTAATACTGACATATAATCACACACATAGGTTGGACTTATGTCTTTTTTCGACCTCACCTACTATGTAACTATGTAAGAAGAAGGATATTGCCTGGCCAGACAACCCAGTTTCCAGGTAGACCATGCAACCTGTATAATAACTAAAAAACGAAACAAAAAAACAAATTACCTCAAAGCCAGCCTGATTTAAATTGGGGTGCCCAAGGAACTTTGGAAGGGTGGGCAGTAAAGAATAACAGACACCCCATCAGTGGCGGCCCATCCATTAAAGGGGGCACGTTTACTGCCCCCCCATCCATGTGTCCGGCCCCCTGATCTACATGCAGGACAGTGCATTTCACTATATCTGGTCTCCCACAGTACACTGAATGAGAGAGACTGAACTGTGGGCTCAGTTTTCTCGGCCCACATTACAAGTAAAATCTCGACCTGGGGATAGAGAGTGGCGTGGGCGCATGGGGGTTAACTTTCACTGTCACGACCACTAATGCAAAGGAGGTGGATGGGGTTAAATTTCACAGTGACCAGTAATGCAGGGGGGTTATTGGGGGGAGGGGGGTTAAATTGCACTGCTACGAACTACCAGTGTGTGGGGGGGGGGGGGTTCGGTGTTAATAGTACCCATACCAGTACAGGGGGTTATTATTAATCTCACTGACATCACCAATGCTGGGGGCTATGATTGCATTCACGGACCCCAATGCTGGGGGTTATTTTTGAACTCCCTGAGACCAGTGCTTGTGGTTATTATTGTTGTCACTGATACCAATACTGAGGATTATTCTTACTGAAACTGACAACAATTCTGGGGATTATAACTCTTGTCTATGAAACAAATGCTGAGGTTTTTATTGCATCCACTGACCAATGCTGGGGGTTGTTATTGAACTCACTGACACCAATGCTGGGGGTTATTGTTGCATTCAGTGACACCAAAGCTGGAGGTTATTGCAGACAATCAAACCAATGCTGGGGGTTATTATTGAACTCAGTGACACCAAAGCTGAGGGTTATTACTGTGTCCACCAACACCAATGCTGGGAGTTGTTTTGCATCCACTCACACCAATGTTGGGGGTTATTATTGCACTCACAGACACCAATGCTGGGGGTTATAATTGCTCTCACTGACACCAATACTGGGGGTTATAATTGCACTCATTGACACCAATGCTGGGGGTTATAATTGCACTTACTGACACCAATGCTGGGGGTTATTATAGTGTCTTCTGACACCAGTGATGGGGGTTATTATTACACTCACTGACACCAATACTGGGGGCTATTATTGCACTCACTGACACCAATGTTGGGGGTTATTATTGCACTCACTAACACCAATGCTGGGGGTTATAATTGCACTCACTGACACCAATACTGGGGGTTATAATTGCACTCACTGACACCAATGCTGGGGTTTATTATTGCACTCACTGACACCAATGCTGGGGGCTATTATTGCACTCACTGACACCAATGTTGGGGGTTATTATTGCACTCACTGACACCAATGCTGGGGGTTATTATTGCACTCACTGACACCAATGCTGGGGGCTATTATTGCACTCACTGACACCAATGTTGGGGGTTATTATTGCACTCACTGACACCAATGGTGGGGGCTATTATTGCACTCACTGACACCAATGCTGGGGGTTATAATTGCACTCACTGACACCAATGCTGGGGGTTATTATTGGTTGGCTTATGCTTTTTTCCTATTGTCAATGTCCAGTCCTCCTGTAGGTGGCAGTGTAAACCTATGTTCTTATAATATGTGTGCCCCTCAATAGACAAGAAAGAAATGGCAGTTACCTGAAGCCATTGGATCAGAATGACAGCCAGGGAATTAGTATTTTCAGAAGAATCTCACAGTGGCGCCTTACATCCTCTGTAGAGGTTTAGGAGGTTTTATATCACCAGGATCCGCTAAACACTGGGGTATCAGTTTTGGGAGGAGACTCTTATTTTTTTTTAACAAAAAGGGTAAAGATTCCTTTTAGTAGAACAACCTTAAAGGCGCACTCCTCCCTGAACTGATATTGGCTTTGCAGGTAATGGAGGTTGGGTATATATTTACTGCTCCGCTCCTAAAGATATTTCTCTTTTGTTTTGCGCAGGGGGCAGCGATTGCGTCTCCTGGACATGACGGGCACCCACAATTCCTTCCTGGAACAAAGCCCCGGCACGAAGAGCACGTTGTCACGCACGGTGACCCTGGCCAAGGCATGTATTGAGCTCTCCAGGAGACGCCGCAGCGAAGCCACGCAAGCGGCAAAGAGGAGGCGGGGACACGAAAATTCTGCACTGGTCCCGTCCCACCCCCTGGACCCTGTGTATGTGGAAGTGCGGGTGGACCTCTTTGTAAACAGCACGTCCTACTCCGTCCTGCGGGAGGCGCTCCAGGCGAGCGTCCACGGCCCAATGCGCCTGCGGTGCCGCGACCTGCGGGCCAAGGAGCTGTCCCTGCGGAGAACAGTGGCGCTGCTGGAGCTCCTGGAGCCGGCGGGGGTGCGCCAGATCGACCTCAGCTTCAACAACCTCGGCCTGGAGGGCCTCAATGCCCTCCTGCCCGCCATGGCGAAATTCAGCTCCCTGCGCAGCCTCAAGCTGCCGTACAGCAATGTGGACGTCCGCCGCCTGACCCCCAATATGGAGGACGCCATGAGGAAGTTCGCCGCGCTGGTCGGACAGCTGAAATCCCTGAAGGAGCTGAACCTCGGATCCTCCCGCCTGTCCGGGCGGCTGCGGCAGGTGTTGGGGTACGACTCCCAAGTATCTTCAGAAACAACATGGCTTCCCTTAACCCTTTCTCTGCCGACGACGTAACCTTTACGTCATGTATCCGCCCACCTTGTGATAGCAAAAAAAAATTCAAAAACGTTCCCAAAAATGTTTCAAAAAAATAATACAGCCCCACCCAAATTATTCTACGAGATCTCTGCATTAGACATGTGCAATTTGTTTAGTTCCGAATTAGTTTTTTAACCAATTTTGACAAATTCGTTAATTCCGAATTTCCAAATTTTTCAATTTCCAAAATTACAAATTTCCGAAATTCCGAATTTTCAAATTTCCGAATCAAAAACCTGAAAATCTGAAATAACTGACTATCGTATATACTCGAGTATAAGTCGACCCGAATATAAGCCGAGACACCTAATTTTACCACAAAAAAAATGGGAAAACTTATTGACTCGATTATAAGCCTAGGGTGAGAAATGCGCAGCTACTGTAAGTGGAAAAGAGGGTCAACAATGCCCATTTGCAGCCTCACTGTGCCCATTTGCAGCCATAGGTCCCCCGAACTTCAAACTTAGTAGTTAAGGGTTCCTAGATACCCCCTAGCTGCAGCCAAAATTTGGGGTCTCTGGATCCAAAGGGTCCCGAAATAACATTGCTGCAGGTGGACACAGTTGACCGAATTTGGGGCCCCGTATGTCATGAATGAATGAATGAATGAATGAATGATTGATTTATAAAGCGCTGCAAATGCGAACTGAATCGCCTCAAGTGTCAGGGACACTTGATGCTAGGAACACCAAATTTGGTGTGCAAACCCACTGGAAATAGCACTACAACATATCCAAAGCTGGGGTTCCTAGAACCAAGTGGCCCTGAGATACGGGGCCCCAAAATTGGTTCAGAAAATGTCAAGCACTTTTCTGCAGCAGAGAATGACATTTTCTGAACCGATTTTGGGGCCCCGTATATCAGGGCCACTTGGTGCTAGGAACCCCAGCTTTGGATATGTTGTAGTGCTAGTTCAACTGGGTTTGCAAGCCAAATTTGTGGTTCCTAGCACCAAGTAGCCCCGAGATAGGGGGCCCCAAAGTCGGTTCGGAAAAAAGTGCCTGACTCGAGTATAAGCCGAGGGGGGGCACTTTCAGCACAAAAAAATGTGCTGAAAAACTCGGCTTATACTCGAGTATATACGGTAATAATGAATATTAAATTACAAGTATTGGAATTTCCTTTCAAATTTGGCTGGTAGTGAACGTAACGAGTACGAATTTATCCGAAGTCACAAATTATCTGAAATAACGAATGCCGCATCTAAACAAATAGAACGTAACGATCTAATAATAAATAATAATAAAAACCTTTTTATTATTATTAATGATTTATTATTAATTTGTTCCGTTCCATTGGTTTAAATGCGGCATTCGTTATTTCAGATAATTCGTAACTTCGGATAAATTACTAATTCGCTAACAGCCAAATTTGAAAGGAAATTCCAATACTTATACTTAAATAGTTATTATTTCGAATTAAACTGATTTTCTTTCTTTTTTTTCAGATTTTCAAATTCCGAAAATTCGGAAATCCGAAAATTGGAAATTCGGAAAATTGGAAATTCGGAAATCCGAAAGTTGGAAATTCGGATATCCGAAAATTCAGAAATTCTCAAAATTTCCGAATTTCCGAAAAAAGCAAAAAAAACGAATAAAACGAAAATGAACAAATTTTTTTGTCAGTGCACATGTCTACTCTGCATTCAGGGAAAATATCATTTTGGGGGTTCTAAGTAATCTTTAGACCTAAAATGTTTATTTTAACATAAAACGTAAATGCAAAACATTTAAATAGAAAAAAAAAGTCACAGGCAGCGAAAGGGTTAAACGCCAATGTAAAGCGATTGGAGGGCAGACTTGTTTTAGGAGTCCCTTTAAAGTGGACCTGTCATCAGATACTTTGTATATTCAATGTAACATTTACAGGATCTCTCGGAGAGATCAAAATACTCCCTTTGGCAATGCCTTCCTCTGCCTTGCTCAGCTTTTCTTGGAAGGAGGGTGGGGGGGGAGGGGGGGAGACTTCGGCAATGCTTCCTCCTGCCTGCAGCACCGCTGATGACATCACAAAGCCACTGCGACTGCAGCTCAAGGCTGTCTTTTAAACCACTTCCCATCTGGTGTATGTATTTAACCGCTTCAGCCCCAGAAGGTTTTACCCCCTTAATGACCAGAGGATTTTTTTTACGATTCGGCACTGCTGAGTCGCTTTAACTGATAATTGCGTGGGCGTGCGACGTACCCAAACAAAATTTACGTCCTTTTTTTATCTCACAAATAGAGCTTTCTTTTGGTGTATTTTTTTATTTTTTGTGCTATAAACAAAAAAAAAAAAACGACAATTTTGAAAAAAAAAGCAATATTTTTTTACTTTTTGCTATAAAAAAAAAATATACCCAAAAAAATATAAAAAAAACAAATTTCTTCCTCAGTTTAGGCCGATATGTATTCTTTTACATGCTTTTGGAAAAAAAAAATCGCAATAAGCGTCTATTGATTGGTTTGCGCAAAAGTTACAGCATCTACAAAATAAGGGGATAGATTTATAGCATTTTTATAAATTTTTTTTTTTTTTACTAGTAATGGCGGCGATCTCCGATTTTTAGCAGGATTGCGGCGGACAGATCGGACACTTTTGACGCTTTTTTGGGACCATGAAAAAAAAACAATATTTTTTACTTTTTGCTATAATGAATATTCCCCCCCCCCCCCCCCAAAAAAAAATGTCTTCATCAGTTTAGGCCACTATGTATTCGTCTACATATTTTTGGTAAAAAAAAAAAAACAGGGGATATATTTATGGCATTTTTATTATTATTATTATTTTTTTTTAATAGAAATGGCGGCGATCAGCGATTTTTAGCAGTATTGCGGCGGACAGATCGGACACTTTTGACGCTTTTTTGGGACCATTCACATTTATGCAGCGATCAGTGCTATAAAAATGCACTGATTACTGTGTAAATGTCACTGGCAGGGAAGGGGTTAACACTAGGGGGGGCGATCAAGGGGTTAAACGTGTTCCCTAGTGTTCTAACTGTGAGGGGATTGAACTGACTGGAGGAGGAGCCAGATCGCTGTTCCTAATTACTGGTAACAAGACGATTTTGTTTTACCTCCCCTGTCAGAACAGGGATTTGTGTGTTTACACAGAGAAATGCCCGTTCCGGCTCTCGTGCCCGCGGGTGGCTGGCGGCCATCGCGCCCAGAGGCCGCGCTCATCGTGTCCCCAGCTATACGGCGATTCGCGCAGGAGAGCCAACCTGCCGCCGTATATATATATATATATGTATGTCCAGGAGCTGTCGTCGGGAAGTAGTTGCGGCTGCAGTCATAATCTTGGTACCGTTTTTTTTTTCAGCCGGCTGTGATGTAACAGTGATCCACGTGGCTTAACAGCTGCCTGATCACTATTATGAGGCTTTCTTATTATTCCTCCCGGGACCACAGTAAGAGGCCTGCCCATGGAGGAGATGGATGAATATCCATTCCCCCATCTCCTCTGTGATGAATGAATGAGGATCTCGTCACTTCTGATTTTGGAGCTATAATTCCCTGCCTGTTACAGTCAGGAAAGCAGCTAATCAGGTTAACAGAGTACAGAGGGCTAGAGAACAGGGGTTATAGTGGTGCCTAAGAACGTATATCATGTACTAGTAGGTAAAAATATAAAGAATTTTATGATTACAAAAATTTAAAACATAAAATACATACACGGGTGTGTGAACAATCATAAAACAGTACATACAAAAGGTGGCCACGGATGTTAAAGGGCCATTAAATTAGAACAGGCGATTACTCCCTACATGTTTCGCCAAAGCATTGGCTTCTTCAGGAGAATGATATTGGAAACCTGTACATGTATGTAGACTCTATAAAAAAACACAATATACATGTACAGGTTTCCAATATCATTCCCCTGAAGAAGCCAATGCTTTGGCGAAACCTGTAGGGAGTAGGAGTAATCGCCTGTTCTAATTTAGTGGCCCTTTAACATCCGTGGCCACCTTTTGTATGTACTAACTGTTTTATGATTGTTCACACACCCGTGTATGTATTTTATGTTTTGATTTTTGTAATAATAAAATTATTTATATTTTTTACGTACTAGTACATTATATACGTTCTTAGGCACCACTATAACCCCTGTTCTCTATCCCTCTTTATTCTGTTAACAATAAATTAGGGATGAGGTGCCACATATCTTGAGGACCTCCAGCCATATTACATATTCTCAGCTAATCGGGGGTAATCAGTGATTGGTTATCTGCATTGGAGGTCAAGGGAGACACTGGGGGTCTAATAGACCCATGATTTCTCCATAAAGAGGACCTGTCACCTGCCCAATGCTATCACAAGGGACTTGTTAACCCAAGCGGATAAAACCCCCCCGAAAAAAAAAAAATTGAGGCCCTCGCACCCCCTGCATACATGGATGTATAAACTTAAAGCGATAGTCAACCGCACTTTTAAAAGAAAAACCCTGCAAGACAATGGCATGATGTATACCAGCACATTATGAAATACTTGCTTGCCGACCGTATACTGTATATAAATACGGCGCTAAAGCGGCTCCCCTGGGCAGGATCACGTACCTGCACATGATCCTGGGTCTGGGGCAGCCCACTCTCCGCTGTTATTGGACACAGTGGGGCCCAATCAGCGTATCCAGCGGTGGCGATGTCCGCCAGGACCCGCCACAATCGTTCGGTGACAAGGGCAGGAAACGTCGTGTGGGCTATGTAAACAAGGCAGATCACCGTTCTGTGAGAAGGAATTGGTAGTGACCCTGTGGTGTTCCTACAAAGCAGGAACACAGATCTTTGCCTTCCCACAGTACAAGCGCCTCCCCCCCCAACCCCCCCCCCCCCCACAGTTAGCAAGCACTCCCTAGGAACACGTTTTAACCATTTGATCGGCCCCTGATGTTAACCCCTTTCCAGCCAAGGGCATTAGTACAGTGACAGTGCATTTTTTTTTATTTTAGCACTGATCACTGTATTGGTGTGGTCCCCAAAAAGTGTCACTTAGTGTCCAATTTGTCTGCCGCAATGTCGCAGTCCTGCTATAAGTCACTGATCGCCGCCATTACTAGTAAAAAATAAAAAATATACCATAGTTTGTAGACGCTATAACTTTTGCGCAAACCAATCAATCTACGCTTATTGGGATTTTTTTTTTTTTTTTTTTTTTACCAAAAATATGTAGAAGAATACATATCGGCCTAAATTGATGAAGAAATTAGATTCAGCCTTTAGGGCTGAATGTGTGCAAAAAAAAATGCAAAAACAGCTCTGGCAGCAAAAGGGTTAAGTAGCAAGTGGGCGGGGACACATTAAGGTGGGGGGGGTCACATTAGGTGGGCTGGGACACATAAAGGTGGGTGGGGACACATAAAGGTGGGTGGGAACACATTAAGGTGGGCGGGGACACATAAAAGTGGGCGGGGACACATAAAGGTGGATGAGGACACATAAAGGTGGACGAGGACACATGAAGGTGGGCGGGGACACATAAAGGTGGGCGGGGACACAAAGGTGGGCGAGGACACATGAAGGTGGGCGGGGACACATAAAGGTGGGCGGGGACACAAAGGTGGGCGAGGACACATGAAGGTGGGCGGGGACACATAAAGGTGGGTGGGGACACATAAAAGTGGACGAGGACACATGAAGGGGGGCGGGGACACATGAAGGTGGGCGGGGACACATAAAGGTGGGTGGGGACACATAAAAGTGGGCGGGGAGAAAGTAGGAATGATGGACGGGAGATCTCACTATTAGATAGGAACACAGGATATGGGACTCCACCTGTATGTGTGTATGTATATATATATATATATATATATATATCACTTATTGACTGAATTGCTCCTGAACTCTGTGTGCGGTAATGCTGTGCGCACCTTCTTCTTTTCTCAGGGGCATCCAAGAACCGCTGGAGAGTCTGGAATTGGCGTTCTGTTTCCTCCTCCCGCCGGATTTGTATTATTTGACGCAGAGCCTCCACGCCCCCGCCCTGAAGAAGGTGGACCTGAGCGGGACCAACCTCTCGGAGCTCCTCCTCCCCCCCTTGCAGCAGCTGCTGGCCGCCTCCTCCTCCTCCCTCCTCCACCTGGACGTCATGGAGTGCCGTCTCACCGACTCCGCCCTGTCGGCGCTGGCGCCCGCCCTCTGCCGCTGCTCCCGCCTGCGGTACCTTGGACTCTTCAGTAACCCCTTATCCTCCCAGGGACTGAGGACTCTCCTCCAGAACTGCCTGGGGCTCCGTGAGCTCCGATTGGTGGTCTACCCGTACCCGGTGGACTGTTGCGGCGAGGGCCTGGATTGGGGGGATTTTTACGGAGCGCCGACAGACGGATTCATTGACCAACAGAAGCTGGCGCGGTTCTCGGCAGAGCTGCAGGAGACGCTGGCGAGGGTGGAGCGGACGGACGTTGTGTGGACGACGGATTTGTGTCTTCACCGGAACCTGGACTACCTGAACCTCTAGTGCCGGCAATCCCCGAAATATGGACTCGGGGGGCCCAATCCTCTAGATATAGACACAGAAGTGGAACGGCCATTTTTTTTTGGGGTTATGGGTGCAGAAGGGGAACGGCCATCTTTTTTTAGGTAATGGGTGCAGAAGGGGAACGGCCATTTTTTTGGGGTTATGGGTGCAGAAGGGGAACGGCCATCTTTTTTTAGGTAATGGGTGCAGAAGGGGAACGGCCATCTTTTTTTTGGGTTATGGGTGCAGAAGGGGAACGGCCATCTTTTTTTGGGGTTATGGGTGCAGAAGGGGAACGGCCATCTTTTTTTGGGGTTATGGGTGCAGAAGGGGAACGGCCATCTTTTTTTGGGGTTATGGGTGCAGAAGGGGAACGGCCATCTTTTTTTGGGGTTATGGGTGCAGAAGGGGAACGGCCATCTTTTTTTGGGGTTATGGGTGCAGAAGGGGAACGGCCATCTTTTTTTGGGGTTATGGGTGCAGAAGGGGAACGGCCATCTTTTTTTGGGGTTATGGGTGCAGAAGGGGAACGGACATCTTTTTTTTGGGTTATGGGTGCAGAAGGGGAACGGACATCTTTTTTTTGGGTTATGGGTGCAGAAGGGGAACGGCCATCTTTTTTTTTGGGTTATGGGTGCAGAAGGGGAACGGCCATCTTTTTTTTGTGTAATGGGTGCAGAAGGGGAACGGCCATCTTTTTTTTGGGTTATGGGTGCAGAAGGGGAACGGCCATCTTTTTTTGGGTAATGGGTGCAGAAGGGGAACGGCCATCTTTTTTTTGGGTTATGGGAGGAGCAGGGAAAGTTTTATTGATGTCTGTAGCCCTATTAAGGGCAATTTTTTCCCTCACTTCCTGTTTTGGCCGACACCCACAAAATCTCTCATACCATAAAAAAACCATCCTGGCTCCGCCCACAACTGAAATCATTGGCTATTCCTCACTACAGAAGCCATATGTGGTTATATTTTGTATGAATATTTTCATTTTTTTTCTACGCACAGTGATATGATATCCTTGTAACTTTAATTCAGAATAAAATTTTATTCTTTCAAGATATTATCTGCAGCGAGAAAATCCTCTTTTTTTTTCTTAATGAAAGTTTAAATTGAATCCGTTTTTATTGTGTCTTCCCTGGTTCTTCCCCCTCCCCCACTGACTTCATTCGTTTCATTGCTAATTAGTTAGAAACCCCAAACATTATATCGTATTTAAAAGCAGATGCATACCATGTGACATGCTTTCCATGCATGTCACATGGTATATGCACAGCGTACAACGCTGGCTGTTAAGTGGGTAAATAAAAAATTTCCGTTTTCATTAACTTATTTTAGGTTCAGCGATGTCATCACTGGGTCTCTGTGCTTCTCTATGCAATGCAGGCAGATCATGGCTGGTGGGAGGGGCCAGCAGTCGGGCTGTATAAAGCTTTGTGAAAACATCACAGCACCCTGCCTGAGTACTCCCCTCAAGAGCTCTCAGCCCTATTGCAGGCAGTGGGAGGGGTTATGCAAATATCAAAACTCCTTGATGGGTGGGTGCCAGTCTGGAGGAGTGGGCGTTCCTAGGCAGGCTGTATTTGCATAGGCAACACCCACATGTGACGCTGAGTCAGTCTGGAGGAGTGGGCGTTCCTAGGCAGGCTGTATTTGCATAGGCAACACCCACATGTGACGCTGAGTCAGTCTGGAGGAGTGGGCGTTCCTAGGCAGGCTGTATTTGCATAGGTAACGCCCACATGGGATGCTGAGTTAGTCTGGGGGAGTGGGCGTTCCTAGGCAGGCTGTATTTGCATAGGTAACGCCCACATGGGAGGCTGAGTCATTCTGGGGAAGCGGGCGTTCCTAGGCATGCTGTATTTGCATAGGTAACGCCCACATGGGAGGCTGAGTCATTCTGGGGGAGTGGGCGTTCCTAGGCAGGCGGTATTTGCATAGATAACTCCCACCAGTGACGCTGAGTAAGTCTGGAGGGGTGGGCGTTCCCAGGCAGGCTGTATTTGCATAGGTAACGCCCACATGGTAGGCTGAGTCAGTCTGGAGGAGTGGGCGTTCCTAGGCAGGCTGAATTTGCATAGGTAACGCCCACATGGGAGGCTGAGTTAGTCTGGGGGAGTGGGCGTTCCTAGGAAGTCTGTATTTGCATAGGTAACGCCCACATGTGACACTGAGTCAGTCTGGGGGAGTGGGCGTTCCTAAGCAGGCTTTATTTGCATAGGTAACACCCACCTGTGACGCTGAGTCATTCTGGGGGAGTGGGCGTACCTAGGCAGGCTACGTTTGCATAGGTAACGCCCACCTGTGACGCTGAGTCAGTCTGGAGGAGTGGGCGTTCACAGGCAGGCTGTATTTGCATAGGAAACGCCCACAAGTGACGCTGAGTCATTCTGGGGGAGTGGGCGTACCTAGGCAGGCTACGTTTGCATAGGTAACGCCCACCTGTGATGCTGAGTCAGTCTGGAGGAGTGGGCGTTCACAGGCAGGCGGTATTTGCATAGGTAACGCCCACATGTGACACTGAGTCAGTCTGGGGGAGTGGGCGTTCCTAGGCAGGCTGTATTTGCATAGGTAACGCCCACATGTGACGCTGAGTCAGTCTGGAGGAGTGGGCGTTCCTAGGCAGGCTGTATTTGCATAGGTAACGCCCACATGGGAGGCTGAGTCATTCTGGGGAAGTGGGCGTTCCTAGGCAGGCTACGTTTGCATAGGTAACGCCCACATGGGAGGCTGAGTCATTCTGGGGGAGTGGGCGTTCCTAGGCAGGCTGTATTTGCATAGGTAACGCCCACATGGGAGGCTGAGTCAGTCTGGGGGAGTGGGCGTTCCTAGGCAGGCTGTATTTGCATTAGATTTACCAAAACAATGTAATATGAGGACCAACCTCATCTATCCAATCAATTTCCATCCAATCACCACGATGGTAGATCGAAAGGAGATTGGACAGCCAAATTGAAAGTTTATGGTGAGCTTTGGTGTCCCCAATTGAAGATTTACCCCTCCCCCCCTACTCCGGTGACAACGATGAATTTTTGGATCTCCTATTGCTTTTTGTCCTGAAAGAGGGTGAATCTCCCGGGGAGGACACAGACAGCCATAAAGACCTGACAGGGGTTCCAATCCCTCTCCACTCCATCCAAAACTAAAAAGTAAACTTATATAGCGTTTTTTTTTTTTTTTTAATAGAGTGGGGAGGGATTAGAACTCCTGTCGGGTCTTTATTGCGGTCTGTGTCCCCATTAGGAAGGTACAACCTCTCTATTTTGGTCCTGGTGACTCTGGTCATTGAGAGTGAAAGAAAATCCCAAATGTTGGGTTGTCACCAGAACAGGAATAGAGGGGAAATCTCCCATTGGGGACACTATAGTTCTGGGATTTACTCTCACTTTCTTGATTTGGATATGAGACAGGAAGTGAAGGGGAAATCTACTCATTGGGGAAACGGGGAGAAAAAAAAAAACTGACGGGTTATAACCCACCCTTACCCTATCCAAAATTGAGAATATTTTTTTTTTTTCGCCTTTAGTTCTACTTTCATTTTGGAGTAGGTAAAGTGGAGTTCCACCCAAAAAAAAAATGTTTCATTAATGTGCATGAAATAAAAAAAAAAAACATTTGGAGAAATTTTTTTTTCATTTTTTACTCACCTCTTAATGCCTGTTGCTAGGGGGTCCCTCGTAATCTGCCTCCTTACTCGCCTCGGCTCCTGACGTCACTTCCCTCGGCGCTGGAAGGGAGATTACCGCTCCCCCCTCCCTCTAGGCAATCATCTGGGACATGTGACAGGTCCCAGATGATTGCGCGGCCAGTCACGGCGCCCACAGTTACAATGCTGGCACCGCCGAGTGGAGGGGGGAGACGAGCGGGGGCCTCGATCCCCCCCCCCGCATCACTGGACCCTGGGACAGGTAAGTGTCCGATTATTAAAAGTCAGTTGCAGTATTTGTAGCTGCTGACTTAATTTTTTTTTTTTTTCTAGAAGCGGAACTTTGCTTTAAGGTGACCACGCAGGAAGTGAGGGGAAATCTCCTTAACTGGGGGACACAAACAGTACAGAAAGAATTGTTTGCTCCATCCAAAAGTAGGGATAAAAATGTTCTGGGTGGAGCAGGGCTACAAAAAAAAAAAAGTTTTTTTTTGGTTTTTTTTGCAAAAAAAGAAGAAAATTTTATTTTTTGACCAAAACTTTATTTTTTTGCAAAAAGAAAATTTTATTTTTGAGAAAAAAAATTATGTTTTTAACATTCTGCTAAAACCTTTGTGAATTAGTACTGCTTGAAGAAGGGGACATACCCTGAAAGCTTCCCCTGAATAATTGTATGTTAGTGCAAATAAAAAAGTATCATGGACAGTACTCAATTTTTGTTTGCAAAAGCAAAACATTTTTGCAAAAAAAATAAAAAAATAAAAAAATTTGCAAAACAATATCACCAAAAGAAAGCCCGTATGTCCCAAAAACAAGAGGTTTGCGTTACATTGGGGGAGGGGGGGGGATTTACTAACACTGAAACCAATCAGCTTCCAGGTTTTATTGTCATAGCTTAATTGAACAAACTGAAGTTAGAAGCTGATTGGCTCCCATGCACAGCTGCACCAGATTCTGCACTCTCCAGTTTTAGTAAATCCCCCCCCCAGCCCCCCCCTCATGGTTATCATAAGTAACGACAAATTTATGGCCGAATCAAACGTAACAATCGCTCTGCTCCATGTAAGGCGTTCTGGTGTCGGAGCTGGAGAGAGTCAGGCGACGCCCCCCTGCTGGTCACGTGATCACAACATCAACACATGGCCCATGTGGCCGGTCACATGACCAGGATTTCTTCATGGCTCCTCCCCCCTCTGGAATGCAGCATGTGCTGTGTATTTCCTGTAGACTGGTTGCCGGTTGCAGAAGAAGTCCCGTCCATTGTGGAGGTGAGTGTTCTGATTTTTAGATTGTAAGCTCCATGAGCAAGGCCTTCCTATTCCTTCTGTATTGTATTTATTTTATTTTATAAAGTGCTGCACAAACTGTCGGCGCTGTATAAATCCTGTATAAATAATAATCGCGATATTTGCTGGTTGGAGTCGCCGCGTTTTCTCTCCTTTTTACTTGAGGTTTGTCATGTTAGGCGAACGTTTAGCGATCGAATTTGCGCAGGGAAAAAAAAAAAGTTGAAGTTTATTGTGAACGATCGCTGCTAGTACAGCTCACGTACGGCCGATTTGGAATCGCCGCAAATCGCAGCACAGCATGCGTTTGGATTCTATTCATCTTAAACAGTCCCCCCCCCCCCCAAACGCAGAGTGATTTTGCAGCTCGACGAAACGCGAGTGTAAAATCAGACTTGGCAATTTTGGAATTGTTGCGATTTCCAAAATCGCGCAGCAATTGCTGCAAAATGCATGTGTTTTGGGTGCAATGCGTTTTTTTTTTTGGCAGCGTGACAGAATCGCGCGCCAGAAAACACCTTTTGAACAATTGTGTGAAGCTTGTCGCCCCCTCCCTGAGCCCTCATTCCCATTGAACGCAGCTTTGAAATCGTGCGGCTTCATCTGTAATCACACATTTTCGAAGCCGCATTTCAGTGCGATTTTTGGGAGCGACTTGAAAGCTATCTGTGCGGCTTCATGCACAGATGTCTATTGAAGTCGCACCTGAAATCTCCAAAAGTTAGGAACTACTTTTGATAATCGGTGCGGCGCTGCAAAGTCAGTGTCGCACCGATTTTAACTGTGCCATTGCCGGCAATAGGCTGCGACTTTGTCATGCGATTTGAACTGTCAAATCACTCCAACATTTTTGTGTGGCAGGAACGCACGTGATTTTGCCGTCTTGCACATCGGAGGGGGGGCCCCATTCACTTCAACGGGTTGCCCTATGCGCGTTTGTCTCCCAAAAAAAAGTTCCTGCTCCTTTTTCGGAGGCGCAGCAGAATCGCATAGTGTTTGGTGTGCCAGTAGCCCCAGTTCACACCGAATGCAGGTTTGAAATTGCACTACTTTTCAAAGCCGCCAGCCAGTGCGATTTCACGTGCGCCTTCCCAACATCTGTGCGACTTCATGCATAGATGCCGATGCAAGCGACATATGAAATTTGCCAAAAATAGGAGCCTTTTCAAAATCAGGGCGAGTCGGAGTCGCACCGAAATGAACGGTTCCATAGGGTGCGACTTGTCATGCGCCTTTTTGATCTGTAAAACCGCACGAGTCGCACCAGTGTGACCAGGGGCTTAAAGGATAATGGCACCCAACCGTGAGTTGTGCAGCAATTTGCCAATGCGATTTTGGAATTGTGGCGATTGGAAATTGTGAAGTGCGAATGGAGTCTTTAAGGAACAGGAGCTTCTTTTGGGCAGTTGGGCTGCCCTATGGGTGACACGCGGAATTACGTGAAAATCGCCCACACGAGAAGGAGCATGCGAAGTGTAAAGGGGGCGGATTTGGCCCCTGAGCTTCTTTGGAACAATAATCGCACATTCAAGTGAATGGGCTGCCCTATGTGCAACGCTCGTTTCTGTGTGAGAATTGCGCTAACAAATTTGCGAGCGGGGACACAAGTAGCGTGCAATAGAGATTGTGAGGGGGGTTGAATCGATATCACAATTTTTTTTTTAATGATTAATTGTGCAGCTCTAGTGGTTTCCAATGTGTGGGGGGTGTCATTCAAAATAATCATGCTAAAGTGCAGCGCATTTCTCTGCAGGTGGTAAACCCATGCAATTTCCTGTGCGTTCAACACCCGCAGAGATGTGACCCCCAGCCTTAGGCCTGCATCTAAACCGGGGAGCGTCTAACTTCTAAACAGGGGGCCAGTTTACTGTCCTTCAGATTTTAGAAGGGTCGGACTGTGGCCATAGAAAAGGTCCCAGCATCAGTGGGAAAAAGATAATGCCCCATCATTGGTGTAAGTGGGAGAAATTGTGCCCCATTGTTGGTGTCATTGGGAGGAATTGTGCCCCATCATTTGTGTCATTTGGCCCCATTTATGGTGTCCTTGGGAGGAATTGCGCCCCATCGTTGGTGTCCTTGGGAGGAATTGTGCCCCATCGTTGGTGTCCTTGGGAGGAATTGCGCCCCATCGTTGGTGTCCTTGGGAGGAATTGCGCTCCATCGTTGGTGTCATTGGGAGGAATTGCGCCCCATCATTGGTGTCATTGGGAGGAATTGCGCCCCATCGTTGGTGTCCTTGGTAGGAATTGTGCCCCATTGTTGGTGTCCTTGGGAGGAATTGTGCCCCATTGTTGGCGTCCTTGGGAGGAATTGTGCCCCATTGTTGGCGTCCTTGGGAGGAATTGCGCCCCATTGTTGGCGTCCTTGGGAGGAATTGCGCCCCATTGTTGGCGTCATTGGGAGGAATTGCGCCCCATTGTTGGCGTCATTGGGAGGAATTGCGCCCCATTGTTGGCGTCATTGGGAGGAATTGCGCCCCATTGTTGGCGTCATTGGGAGGAATTGCGCCCCATCGTTGGCGTCATTGGGAGGAATTGCGCCCCATCGTTGGCGTCATTGGGAAGAATTGCGCCCCATCGTTGGTGTCATTGGGAGGAATTGCACCCCATCGTTGGTGTCATTGGGAGGATTTGCGCCCCATAGTTGGTGTCCTTGGGAGGAATTATGCCCCATTGTTGGTGTCATTGGGAGGAATTGTCCCCCATTGTTGGTGTCATTGGGAGGAATTGCACCCCATCGTTGGTGTCATTGGGAGGAATTGTGCCCCATTGTTGGTGTCCTTGGGAGGAATTGTGCCCCATTGTTGGTGTCATTGGGAGGAATTGTCCCCCATTGTTGGTGTCATTGGGAGGAATTGTCCCCCATTGTTGGCGTCATTGGGAGGAATTGTCCCCCATTGTTGGCGTCATTGGGAGGAATTGTGCCCCATTGTTGGTATAAACAGATGAAATAGAGCCTCAAGGGTCAGACAAAAGCAAGCAAAGAGCCGCAGTTTTGTTCCCATGGTTTCGCCATAGCTGTATGTCGGCTCGCTTAACAGCTGTAGCACGGTGGGGGAGCCGGTGTGTGTGACCGGCCACCCACGATCGTTCCACAGGGAGCCAAAACAGGGATCTGTCAATGTAAACAAATAGATCCCCGTTCTGTCAGGGGAGTACAGAGTGATTGTTTGTTCCTAGTGATCAGGAACAGCGATCTCCCTCTTCTCCCAGTCAGTCCCCTCCCCCCACAGTTAGAAACACCTCTCAGGGAACTTATTTAACCTCCTGATCACCACTAGTGTTAACCCCTTCCCTGCCAGTGTCATTTATACAGTAATCAATGCATTTTCTCAAGTCGTCTTCCAGGACGGTACCCTGAGAGATGACTGGTCCACCTGACAGGAAACACAATCAAGATAGAGGTTAAAAACCCCGCCCCTCCCTGTGCTCCTCAGTTTTTGATTGTGTTTCTCCACAGTGAAACAGTTTGTTTTTTTCCAATAGACCTAAGGCCGTGGGCTGGAAGTCTCCCCCTGGGTGCTAGATCGCAGGCTTGAGAAGCCTCTGGATCTGGTAGGGCTTGCCCTTCCTTGGGGGTTCTTTCCCATTTTCTCAGCGGGGCGGTGAAGAGCCCCTCTTGAGAGTTAGAGAACCCTGGGCACAGGGCATCCCCAGAACTCCAGGGACCATAGTTCTTGCTCCCCTTCTCCTTACCTGACAGAGTCAGGAGGGTGAGTCCTGCCATCTGACTCTCCCCCTGTGGAACAGCGGACAGAGGTCCGCTAGCACTCCCATCCGCTCCGGCGTGGTGGCGTCTCTCGGTTCGTTGGCCCCATTTTGCAGTGGATCTTTTCTCTAGGAGGAAGTGACGTCACGGCGCACCGGTCACTAGAGCGCTTCCTTCCCTACTGGCCTCAGCAACATGGCGGTGGCGTCCAGAGCGGCGTGAAGAGGGAGCTTGCAGCTCAGTTTTTCTGCAGCAAACTACAGGGGCTGAAAGTGAGTGGATTCCTTTCATTGGAGGCAGCAGTCTTGGACAAGGAGCAGGCGTCCACCACTCACTAGCTTCAAGATGGAGCAAGATGAGTCTACATCAGCAGCCGTTTTGGAGGCCACTGGGGGTGAGTCTACCAGGCTGGAGGGAGTAAGGGAGGGGGTGGGTCCCCTACCCTTACCCTCACAGGGGGTCTTTGGTCTATTTTGCTTGCTGGCTAAAACGGGCTTCTTTTCTTTCAGAGACAGAGGTTGCCCAGAGTGTTGCCAGAAGACCTAAGTCCAAAAATCCTTCCGATCCAAAAAGTGTGGGTACTGCAATGACAAATTGGCAGCAGAGCACACAAAGCCGTTCTGTTACAAGTGCATACACAAGTTGTCTGGGAAAGAGACCTCTGAGGTTATGAGAGATTTTCTCTCAGTTCCGTCTAAAATGCTGTCCACCCTTAAAGCCTTTCAGGCAAGCCTGAATACTAGGCAGGATAGCAGAGAGGGCTCATCTTCCCAGGAGAGTGCTTCTACTATTAGTAGATGGGTAAGCACTGTGCCACAGAGACCGCCATCTTCTCAGGGCTCTGAGGAGGAGGCGGAGGAGGTGGAAGACCCCAGTCGTAGTCTCCTTGAGAAAGGGGAAGATGTCGAGGATAGCCAGGAGGAAGAGGGACATTCCAGACCAGGCAGACATATTTTCTCTACAGATGATATGGAGGGCCTCCTAGGGGCAATTTATGCTTCAGAGGAAATCCAGGAGCCTGAGGCACAGATTTCTGCACAGGATGAGATGTATCAGGGTTTGTCTAAGGCTCAGTCCAGAGTGTTGCCAATCCACCAGTCTCTCAAAGACATTATTCTAAGAGAGTGGAAGGAGCCAGAAAAGAAACTTCTAAAATTTAAGACTTGGAAGCGCAGGTGCCCTTTCAAAGAGGAGGAGGAGGAGAAGTTTTTTAAATTACCCAAACTTGATGCATCTTTGGCTCAAGTGTCTAAACAATCAGACCTTTCTTTTGAAGATGCAGGTAACATTCGGGATCTATTGGACCGTAGGTCCGAGACCCTTTTGCGCAGGGCCTGGGAGGCCAATGCGGCGACGTTAAGCCCAGCATTAGCATCAGCCTGTATAGCCAGAAATACGGATATGTGGCTTAATAAATTGACAGATCATGTGGCAGGTACTTCCAAGTCCAGAGATCTATTGGACTCCCTGGAAGTAATTGGTAAGGTGGCCTTCTTTGCTGACGCTGCAGTCGAGTCCGTACGTACTTCGGCTAAAACGGCAGCACTTCCTAATGCAGCCAGAAGGACCATATGGGTTAAGACTTGGGATGGAGATCACACTTCCAAGACGAGATTATGTGGTCTACCTTTCGAGGGGTCCCTCCTGTTTGGTGCAGGGTTGGATCAGACCCTCTCCAGATCCACGGAAAAAGGAAAGAAATTTCCTGTGAAACCTAAGAAGGGTAAAAAAAATTTTCGAGGCCCCCAGGTCAACAACCGGTTTAAGGACCGTAAGGAGGGCAAGAAATGGGGTGTTGGTAAAGGCAAACAAAAAGGAGGTCTCCTTTTCTCCGGCCCAAAAGCCACAGACAAGGACTCCAAGTGACGCCAGCACCAAAGTAGGGGGAAGGCTTGCACAATTTGTCCCGCAGTGGGAGCAGGTAGCTCGGAGTCCTCTTGTCCTTCAATGGATAAGAGAGGGCTACAGACTAGAGTTTGCTTCCAGGCCTCCCCAGTCTTTCCTACCCAAAGAGAGGCCAAAGGCTATAGGTCTCATAGAGAGTGTGGGGCAGTTGGCAGACCAGAGGGTCATTCTCCCAGTACCGATGGATCAACGAGGATGAGGTTTTTATTCCCAAGTCTTCGTGGTTCCAAAACCGTCTGGAAAATTCTAGTTAATTTTGAATCTAAAGAGATTAAACACTTTCCTGCGATACAAAAAGTTTTGCATGAAATCGGTGTACACGGTCAGAAAGCATTTGTTGAGGGAGGTTTTTATGGCCACCATAGACCTGAAGGATGCATATCTGCATATTCCCATTCTGCCGAAACACCAGGCATTCCTTCGTTTTACTATTCGCACAGATCAGGGTACCCAGCACTGGCAGTTTCAGGCCCTACCCTTCGGGCTGGGGGCCAGCCCAAGAGTCTTTACAAAGATTCTTGCAGAGGTCGTCTCCTACCTACACCTTCAGGAGATCTCTCTGATCCCCTATCTGGACGACCTGTTGGTCTACAACCTCTTCAGGGAGTCCCTTCTCCTGGATCTGGACAAGGTGATATCCACCTTGGAGTCCCTGGGATGGTTGGTCAGTCGCGAAAAGTCCTCCCTGACTCCTTCTCAGACCAAGCTCTACCTGGGCCTGTGGGTGGACTCGGTGGGGCAAAAGCTGATCCTCCCACAGGAGAAAATTAGAAGCACTGATCCACGTCCTGTCAGATGGGAGGACACCGATGGTGTGTTCCTTGTACAGAGGAACACCGATCGGTCTCCTCCCCTTGTGAGTCCCCTCCCCCCACAGTCAGAAACACTCCCTAGGAACATAATTATCTCCAACAGCGCCACCTCCTGGTTAACCCCTTCATTGCCAGTCACATTTACACAGTAATCAATGCATTTTTATAGCACGGATCGCTGTATAAATGTGAATGGTCCCAAAAAATGTGTCAAAAGTGTCCGATGTGTCCGCCGCAATATCGCAGTCACGGTAATAATCGCAGATCGCCGCTATTACTAGTAAAAAAAAAAAAATAATAATAATAATGCTATAAATCTATCCCCTTATTTTGTAGACGCTATAACTTTTGTGCAAACCAATAAATATACGCTTATTGTGAAATTTTTTTACCAAAAATATGTAGAAGAATACGTATCGGCCTAAACTGAGAAAAAATTAAAAAAAAAAAAAAAAATTTGCATATTTATTATAGCAAAAAGTAAAAAAAGCGCAAGAAATAAAAACCGCAGGGGTGATCAAATACCACCAAAAGAAAGCTCTATTTGTGGGGAAAAAATTATAAAAATTTCATTTGGGTACAGTGTTGTATGACCGCGCAATTGTTATTCAAAGTGGGACAGCGCTGAAAGCTGAAAATTGGCTTGGGCAGGAAGGGGGTGAAAATGCCCGGTATGGAAGTTATTAATCACCACTGGGGTTTTTAATTTTTTGCTAAACAAATTATAAAAGACTTACATTTTTGAAAAAAAAAGTTCTGTTTATAAAATGTTGTTTTCTCCTTCACTGATTAGGTGGCACTGATGGGCACTGACAGGCATTACTAATGGGCACTGATTGACATCTGTGATGGGCACCTCTGAGGGGGGCTGTGCTAATATTCAGTGCAGACCCCCTTCCCCGTCGGGAGAGCCACCAATCGGCTCTCCTCTGCTCGCGTCTTGTCGGCACAAACTGAGGAAAGCCGAATACTGGCACTTCCTGTGATTGGTCACAGCTGATCAGGTGGTAAAGAAACTACGTCATGGGCTCTTCATTTTCAAAAAAAAAAAACTTTTTATTTGCATTTTTTTGAAAGTGAAGTACAACACATTACAGAGCCTATTGGGCATACCCAGGCTCGGATACACAATAAAAAACTAAAACACACAACAACAAAAAAACAAAAACAAAACACTAACAAACTGTACGCTCGGACCACCTGTGCAGACGGAATCACAAGGATATTCTGTTCCCACAAACAACCTTCAGAGCTTATTGATTGATGAAATACACATCCCCCCCCCCCGCTCTGCTATACCCAGTTTAGGATCCACCAGAGTCTGCATTTGGATCCGGGGATTCCACCCGTCTGTCCCATACTTTGTGAAATTTTTTGCCACCACCTCGAGACAGGTAAGTGGCCTTGTATAATGGCAGAGCTAAATTTAACTAGCCGTTTCCAAAAGTTAATTGACCAAATAACTATTTTGAAATATTTTATTTATTTTTATGTTTTAATCTATTCGTGTTATATGAAAAAAAATAATTCAATTTTTTTTCAAATTCTATCCTAGCTGGAATTTTAAGTCATGGTCACATGTTTCCTGGGTATAATTCTTCTTCCTAATGAGCCAGCGATTTATTTTATTAAAACACCATTGAAAAGATTTTGGAGCGCATTTTCTATTTTTAGAGGCGGTGATGGCCAAACACGGTCCTTTCAGCAGTTCTGAGGTACTTTCTGTTCTTTATTAAAAAAAGTTTGATTGTCGTGTAGTTCTGGACAAGAGAGTCTTCAGCAAAAACAACAGTGGTTGAAGACTGGAAAGATGCTCTTCAGGGGTGGACTGGGCCGGTGTTGGCATTTCCTCAAGTCCATTGGATTGCAGAGTTATTAGTTCCACAAAAGAAATCCAATTGCAAAAAAAAGTGTTCTGTGAGAAACTTTACCTCCTCCATAATCGAATCCCATTGCCTCTGCCTCTTTCATAATCTCACTTCAGTGTTTGTTACTACCTCCTCCATAATCCCACATTCCGCTCTTCCTGCTTCTTATACAATCTGTTACCCTGTTTCCCCGAAAATAAGACCTAGCATGATTGTCGGTGATGTCTGCAATATAAGCCCTACCCCCCAAATAAGCCCTACCCTGTTCCCCCGAAAATAAGCCCTACCCTGAAAATAAGACCTACAAGGACTTTAACTAGGGCTTATTTGGGGGGTAGGGCTTATATTGCAGCCATCACCGACAATCACGCTAGGTCTTATTTTCGGGGAAACAGGGTATCAATGCCTCCTCTCTCTATCTCCCCCCAAATCTAGTCTTACTGCCTCCTCTCCCTACCTCCTCCATTATCTGGTCTCGCTGTCTTCTCTCCCTACCAGCTCCATATTCTGGTCTCGTCTCCCCCTCCTTATCTCCTCGGTATTCTGGTCTCTCTGTCTTCTCTCACTTCCTTCTCTATTATCTGGTCCCACTGCCTCCTATTCTTACCGCCACTATAATCCGTTCCCACTGCCACACCCTCATACTTCTTCCATAAATCTGTTATCACTGCCTTCAATCTCTAGGACATCTAAAATTTAGGTAGGACGCTACCTAAAACTACTAAACTTGAAACTACAAGTCCCATGAGACATTGCAAGACCCTGACAATCACAGGCATGACTCCTAGAGGCAGAGGCATGATGGGATTGGTAGTTTCACCACAGCTGGAGGGCCGAGGTTGCCTACCGCTGGCCTAGAGGGTATATTACCATATATTGTGTAAAATATTTCTTACACAATATATGGTATTATACCCCCTAGGGGAAACCACGTGGAGTCCTGCCTAAATTTTAGATGTCCTATGTGTTGTCATTTTTTTTGTATTGTGAAATATAGTTTTAATGAAAGAAAAAGGAAATCTCAGTGCAAAGGACCGAATACTACATAAAGAGTTGGAGGGGGTTAATAGAACTGCTACCTCTACTAATTACTACCACTAAGTGGAGCAATGTCATATGATAGGAAAACAAAGTAGATATGGCGCTGTTCTACCGCGAACACATAATGGTGTAAAAATCCTTAAGCTGCTTCCTTATGGGAAAAAAAACCCCGAAGACTAAGAAGATATTAAACCATGTAAATTATAAGTGTATAATGCAAAATAAACCAAAAATTACTTATACAGTGTGATCTTGCATCGAAATTAAATTTATGTGATCCTTGGTGTGGAAAACCAGTATATATGATATCCAAGACAAAATTAAGCTACTATCAAACTGTTGTGCGTGCTGAAAACACTCTAAAGTGCAATTGTAATTAATATACTTATATCTGATACCGGTTAGGATAAAGGTAAAATTAATACACTAAAACACTAAATAAATTTTTGTGCATACTGAAACAATTTAGGTGCAATAATTAGTATACTATCTAAAGTATTATTAGTGTTATTAAACTTACAACAAGCAGATTTTCTATGTCTGCATTTCCATATTGTCCATTTCAAATAAACAAATAAAAATAATCGAAAAAGACAAAAATTCCTAAAAGTAAATATAAATGATAAAGTGCTCTTGTGCCCGTGAAGAAAATCCTCTTTCCATGATCAAATTTTACTGCCTCCTCTTCTTACCTCCTCTATAATCTGGTCTCGCTGCTTCCTCTCTCTACTACCCCAATAATTTGATAATGCTTCCTCCTTAATCCGGTCACACTGCTTCCTCTCCCATCCTCTTTAGCAGTCAGGCAGTCACTACCTTCTCTATCATTATTTGTTCCCACTGCCTCTTCTCCCTACCTCCTCCACTATCAAATCTCACTGACTTTTTTTTTTTTCTCTACCTCCTCTACAATCCAGCTTTACTGCCTTCTCCCATCACCTTGTTCAAAATGCCATCTCTCTGATTCCTCTCCCTATCTCCTCCATAATTCTGCCTCCCCTCAATATTTAGTTATCTCGGCCTCCTCTCCCTACTTTCTTCTTCTCTTAAGCTCATTCTGCTGCCTCTTCTACTCCCCCTTTTTACTATCCAGTCATGTTGCCTCTTCTGTTTCTCTACTTCATAATGTAGCCCAACTCTTTTTTTTCTCTTTCATCCCTACCAAAAATGTTTCCAACTGTCAACTATGAGGGGGCGAGCAACCTCTTTAAACCCAAGCCAAAGTAATGTCATGGATATGATCCATCGTCTGCAGGCAGGGCACATTTCTAGACATGTGCATTTCGTTTAGTTCAGAAATTTGGTTAACGAATTTCAACAAATTCATTGATTTGGAAATATACAAATTTTTCCAACTATTCGGAAATTTGAAAATCCAAAAATTCAGAAATTCGAAAATCCGAAAATTTTTAAATTTTGTATTTCAGAAATTCAAAAAGAACGAAAATATGCAATAACTAACTAATAATTAAACTATTAAATTATAGGTATTGGAATTTCCTTTCAAATTTGGCTGTTAGTGAATTTAACGTAATTAATAATCTTAAATGACAATAATAAACTTTTTATTATTATTAATAATTCGTTCTGTTCCTTTTGTTTAGATGTGGCATTCATTAATTCGGATAATTTGTTACTTAAAGTGGAGTTACACCCACTTTTACAACTCTTCAGCATCCTTTACTAAACTGTGCACTGTAAACGAATTGGATATTTTAAATTTTTTTTCTCAGCACCTACTGTATATCTGTTGTATTCATTTTTCACTTCCTCCTCCCTGGCCGCGGCCCATCGCATCATTTCCTGTTTGCAATGCCTTCTGGGAAGGTGCGGCAACTTCCTCTGACACTGCCGTTGCTATGGAAACCTGACCTGAAACCTGACCTGAAACCTATTACACTGCTTGTGCTGCACTGAGCATGTGCGAGATCTGCAAGGATGAGATCCAGGAAGAAATACAATCTGGCTTCAGATGCCCACACTTAAGATGGCCACGGCCTGCTGTAAGTTTATAAAATAACAAACTACTGCTATAAACTAACAAAACAGACCTTAGTTTGCAGACTAACTTTACTAGAATAAATTAAGCTTGTGTATTATAGGGGTATTTTTATTTAAAAAGTATAATTTCGGCCGGAACACCACTTTAAGATAAATTCATATTTGTTACGTTCACTAACAGCCAAATTTGAAAGGAAATTAAAATACCTATAATTTAATAATTATTATTAGTTCGTTATTTCGAATTTTTGGATTTCTGAATTTAAAAAAAAAAATCGAATGAATTTTTCATCAGTGCACATGTCTACACATTTCCCCTTTTTTTCAGGTGCTCGGTGTGCTTTACACATAGGTGGTTCCATAGCACGTGGTGGTGGTTGAGTGGCTATCTAAGCTGTCTTCCTCCTCCTTCTGGAACCCAGGGTCAGACTATCTCACAGTCACCACCAAGTGCTATAATAGAATATTCTCAGTCTAACTCTTCATCCACAATTACCACCGCTGTTGCCCTGCCATCTGGCATAGAGGAGCCTGCTGAGTTATTTGAGCATAGTGTCAGCCACTTGCTGCAAATGGATGCAGAGCAATTAATTGGCTATGATGTTGGCTCTGAGATTGGTTGAGTAATGGGACCCTGGAGGGAGGAAACACCAGTCATAGACAAGCAATTGGGAGTGATGTAGCCACAGCATAATGTCAGGCTGGCTGCGGTGATGAGAGGATGCTGATGAGGTAGAGCTGCACGATTCTGGCCAAAATGAGAATCACATTTTTTTTTGCTTAGAATAAAGATCACGAGGATCAGGATGTGACGCACAAGAGCTGTGGGAGGGGCCTGACGGCGGCGTTGTGGTAGCGGGCGGCTGATCTGCCCGTGATGCTGAAGACACCAGCAAGTGTAGAGTGGGGCCGACGATCTAGTGGCCGGAGCCGCAAGTATTACAGCTGACTCGGCAAATAGCCGAGGTCTATGGGCCGGCCTGGGGCCCTCTGCGCGGGCTGTGCGTACCCTCCTCCCTCCCCCTGTTGTCAGCCTGGATCCGTTCCTGGAGCAAGTCCTCTCTGAGCCACCCCGGAGCTGCCCCTTCCGCCCCTTTCAGCCTCTCGGTCATCCCCGGGTATTGCCATGGTAACGGCGTGCTAGAAGCCGCCTAGCCAGCCTCTCTGAAACCTTCTAGTACAGCCGGTGGCAGCGGCGTGCTGGAAGCCATCTTTCCAGCCCTCCGGATTTCCCCAGGGATAACCTGGGGTAGAGGCTTGTGGGATTGCTGGAATTCTGGAAATTGACTGTGAGTATTAACCTGAGAAACGGGCTGGAGTTGCGGTCGCCAGAGGTCCCCCTGGAGAGTTACCCTGGGAGAGAAGACCAGCAATCTGAGGTAATATCTAGATAGCTGTATTAACCTCATGGCAGGACTATGATATGACATGCACTGGCTGCGGAAGTTTCTTTAATATACTTGTGAAGCGCCTGGTAAAGGAAAAAAAGGGGAGCTAGGCCTCCCTGGGTACTCCTTTGGGTTATTGTAAAGCTGGCTTAAAGAGCTTGCTGTGTCAAGACATGTGTTAAGATCCTTTTTGTATTTTAAGAAAAAAAAAAAGGAAAACCACAGATTACTGTAGAGGGTGGTTGTCTAGATTTCAGCTAGAGGAGTCACTGGGCAGGGAAAGTGTAAATGGGTACAATTCTGAAATATTAGCATTCAACCCTAACCCTGGAGTGAAACTTTCGACCGCTGGGATCGCACAGCTCCGTGACAAACACGCCCTACGGGAAATAAGGAGGTCTAGAGCGAAGAGAAGAAAAAAGGAGAGCAGTGCAGGAGAGAGAGGAAGGGCTGGGGGGCTGGTGTGTGGTGGTGAACATGCAAGGGCGCCCCCAAAGAGCGGCGGAATCAATGAAGCTAAGAGATAGATTAAAGTCTAGCTCTATCCAGAAGTACCCGAAGGAGGCAAATTCGGGAAGTCCAAAGAGCCCAGCGCAGGAAAGCAGACAGCAGGGAGGAAAGGATAAGAAAAAAGACCCAGGGAAGAATAAAGGCGCTCGCGGCGGATTATCCAGAGAAGAAGGGAAAGACCTTAGCCTTGAGGAGGAGAATATCATGGAATCTGTACCAAAAAAAACAAAAACCGAATTCTTAGAGATGTTTGCTAAGATGGAAAATGTAATTAAATCTGAGATCCTAAATGTTAGAACTGATATGGGCTAAATTATATGTGGGTGGATAATTGCGCTAATATTAACCTCTCATGTGCATACCTAGGTATAATACCTATGTGTGTGAGAAATAATCACATAAATAAATATATAAATATACTGTATAAACATACACTATTGACATAAATTGCGAAGTATGATACCACAATGATCTTTAAAACCCAAAACTGCATAAATCATATGTGCATCACCAAATGTGTATTAAAGCAATTACAACCTAAAATTGCATAAAAACCTTAGTGCATTCAATGCTAATATTTCTGCATAAACCATAAAAAAATATATTGTGCATCAACAATAAGTATTCAAATAAAATATAAATAATCAATAAAATATAAAAAGATCAAAATTCAATACATGAAAATGATAAGAACAAAAATTATTCAGTAGGTAAGTTCTAAATTAAGTTCGGAGCATTGGAACATGGAAAAAGTAAGTAATAAATGCTTGGATAGCAAATAAGGTAAGTGGAGTGCCAACAAAACTTATAACTCCAATAATGATAGTAGTAGCGAGTTCAATGCCACTTTTCACCTCTCCGTTCCCAGTAAGGTTTACACTGATTCTCCGCTTATTCTCATGCCATATAAAGAGAGACAGATCCATTGTGCAATAATCTCAGCAAGATGAATTAAAATGCAAGGATACTATGCTGTACTCACATATCCCCTGCTTGAAAAGATCGCGTATGGATTGTAATGATCAGCTGCATATAGCTCTGTATCACGGGCTTTTCGTTCGCCGCCAATGCTCACACACAGCTGTTGCTGGCAGTGTCACAGGCTCCTCCACGCGTTGCGTCACCGACACGTGACTTTATCAAGGGTGCCTCTGTCACAAGCCTGCTCTGCATTTATAGTGTGTGTTTTTGTGGCCATGGTTACCCTGGGAGTCAATGCGTCATCAAACACTCGTACCAGCCATCCTAATACAGCATGCTAACTTCTCTAATACATATCAGACATTTATTACAACATGTGTGAAAATAAAATTAAAATATAAAATCCTATGACAATCTAAAATAAAACCAATGGTAGTGACTACATAAAATCAGTACACTGGGGAAGCTCCCCCTACTGGGTAAACGCTGTAATTACATTTATACATCTATAACTCCACATATATAGATAAAATACATTAGAAGAATATTATACTATAAAATGAGAGTTAATGAAGTGAGTGGAAATAGTGGAGGAGGCTTCAGATAAACAAGACCGAGAAACAGCTGCATTAAAACAACAAATAAGGAATCTACAAATGGCCCAACGGGACATATTGTATAAAATAGAAAAGCAAGAAAATCAAAGTCGCAGACAAAATGTAAGATTGCGAGGCTTACCAGAACAACATGGCGAAGACCTGACCACCAAAATAAAAGCTATCTTCAATCCAATATTAGACAGAGGTCCTGACGAAGAATTAAAGATTGATCGGATCCATAGGATAAGGAAACCCCCAGGCGTCAGTGAAAATACACCTAGAGACGTTATTATCAGATTTCATCATTACGAAGACAAGGCAAGGATCTGGACCAATCTCAGAAGAGTTCAGCCGATAAAATTTGACGGGACAGTGGTCCAGATCTTTGCCGATATCTCGGCAGGGACCTTGTCCAGGAGACGTCAGTTAAGACCTCTTATAGTAGTCCTGAAAAGGCAAATTTAAAATACAGCTGGGGTTTCCCTACATCTCTGAACATTGTGAAAGCAGGTAGAACAGTCAGACTGAAACATATAGAGAACCTGCAGGATTTTTGTAGAGATTTGGATATCTCTGCCCCAGATATGCCCAATTAGGTAGAAGATGACCGGGAGTGATGTTAGGCGACAAATGGAGTAGATGTACATGAGTAAAAAAATCTGAAATATTGGATGGGGGATGGAACGGGGGAGGGGTGGGGATGTCTGGGGGAGGGGGGGTGCGTTAAGCATGAAAAGTTGATGGGCTTAAATCTTTTCGGCCACCCGCTGGCCCTGTTCCCCCCCGCATGAGCGGGGGGGAGCTACAGTGGCGTCCTGCTGTCGGAGTCACACCCCAAGAACTTTGGTTGGCAGGGGGGAGGAGGGGGGGAGGGGGGGGGCGGGGCATGGGGTGGGAGGTCGGGGGGGAGGGGATTGGGGTATGGGGGCTGGATGGGTGGGGAATCTGGTCCTGCAGAGGCTCCGTATAGGGATTCAAAGAGCAACATGCGACATTACAAGGTAGTTCTATTTAAAGATTAAATGTCAGTGTTCACTTGTCTCACATATAATGTTAAAGGGTTGAACTCCCCTCTTAAGAGACACAAGGTGTTAAGAGAATTAGAGCAATTTAAGGCAGACGTGGTGTTTCTTCAGGAGACCCACCTCTGACAGGACACACATGTCAGATTATTCTCCAATTCCTTCCCCAATTTGTTCTATAGTGACTCCCCTACCAAGAGGGCCAAAGGGGTGGCAATTGGGTTCTCAAAAAGGACCAAGTTTGCGCTCTTGGAGAGGAGCGCAGATATGGAGGGTCGCTACCTCTTTTTGAAGGTGAGGGTGGGTGAAAGGGTTCTTACCCTGGCAAATGTTTATAGCCCTAATAGAAATTCAACCAAATTCCTGTCTCAGGTCCTGAACAAACTGATGGATTTCAGGGCAGGTGAGGTGATTTTGGCAGGAGATCTTAATTTTTGCTTAGATCCAACATTGGATAGTACTTCTAGTTCACAGGGAGTGGGTAGGAAACTCTTAAAAAAAAAAAAGGACAGAAATTGCATAGTTGCCATATGATTGACGCATGGAGAGCATGCGAAGGAAAGGGACTACACTTTCTTTTCTTCAGTCCACAGGTCTTCTTCAAGGCTCGATTATTTTATGGTGGATCATAGGTTATTAGAACACGTTAAGGAGATGAAGATTGGAGTCACCACGCTGTCCGACCACGCCCCTGTCATGATGAAAGTGGGGATCCCGGGACATCGGGGGTCCCCATTTTCATGGCGCTTGGATGAAAAGCTCATTGAGAATCCTAGTGTCAGCAGTAAGATACAGGAAGAAATCAATGGGTTTTTCTCGATAAATGATACCGGTAAGCTACCTGGATCAGTCCTGTGGGAGGCTTTAAAAGCATATTAAAGGGGCATTCCGATTTCATTAGGGGCCAAGGAGAAAAAAAGTACAAAAAGGAAAACAGAACTTATAGAAGAAATTCATCAGCTCGAACAGTTACATAAGGCTGCTAGCAGTAGTCATAACTTACTCCTACATCAACTAATTATAAAAAGAGAAGAACTAAAAGATTTAATGGAGATTGATTCCAAGCGCATTCTAAATAAAAACCTAAAAGATAGATTTAGATGGAGTAATAAGGTGGGGAAGCATCTGGCAACCGTTTTGAAAAAGAAAAGGGGGATCAACTTTATAGATGGGATCCAAAATAAAAAGGGGGTACTAAAATATACTTCCAGAGACATAGAAAAATTCCAGAGTTACTTGTCATCCCTCTATAAGGTTAGGCAAGGTGGGTTAGATACCCTGGAAAGAGAGGAAAAAATTGGATGAGTTTATAAGGGAGGCAGGTTTACCAAGCCTCTCGGACAGCGATGCAAAAGAACTAGAGAGTCCGATCACTGTAGAAGAGGTCAAGAGGGCCTTGAATGCATCTCCCTCTGGAAAGAGTCCAGGGCCAGATGGTTTTACTTCCTATTTTTACAAAAAATTTAAGGAGTCCCTGATCCCCAAGCTTTGTCACATTTGGAATAGGTTAGGGGGACAGGAAGAGTTATGCGAGGGGGCACTGACGGGGTCAGTAACTCTAATACCAAAAGAAGGGAAAGATAGCTCGCTGTGTTCGAGCTATAGGCCGATAGCACTGCTCAACGCAGATATTAAATTATACGCCAAGGTATTAGCCAGCAGATTAAAGGATAAAATGTCGTACTGGATTCATCTAGATCAGACCGGTTTTTTACCGGGGAGAGAGGGGAGGGACAATGGCGTTGGGTCGCTCCTGGTAAAAGAGGCGATGAAAACAGGGGGGACCCCCGGTCTACTTCTGTCGATTGATGCAGAGAAAGCCTTCGACAGAGTAGACTGGGGGTTCATGCTGAGGACGCTGAGGGTAGTCGGTCTGGGTGGTACCATGTTGAACTGGATTAAAGCATTGTTTAAATCTCCCTCGGCATTTGTCAGGGTGAATGGTACACCATCGGCAGAGTTCACGATGGAAAACAGGACCAGGCAGGGCTGTCCCCCCTTCTGTTTGTTTTAACCTTAGAACCCTTACTAGCCTTGATTCTAAAGAATCCGGACATATGCGGATGTGTGGTGGAGGGTGACGTACACAAGCTCTAGGCGGTCGCAGATGATGTATTGTTTTACATCGTTAAACTGAGGATTTCACTTCCCAACCTTCTGGCTGCTCTGAGGAGATATGGGAAGTTATCGAATTATAAGGTCAACCTTAGCAAATCAGTTGTTCTAAACATCAATATCGATGGACAAGAAGCAACTAAACTTAAGGAAAATTTCCATTTTCCGTGGAGCAAAAAAATTAGCTATCTGGGAGTTACATTAGCAAATTCCTTAAGGAAATTGTACCTATTAAATTTCATTCCTCTCCTCGACGAGATCAAGTATGAAACAAGAAAAGGTATGCATCTTCCGATCTCTTGGATCGGACGAGTAAATACTGTTAAAATGACCCTGGCCCCGAAGATCCTGTATAAAATGCAGCTTCTCCCAATCCTGTTAGCGCAGACTTTTTTTAGGGTATTGAACAATATTCTTACTAGATTCATATGGAAAAATAAGAAGCCTCGGGTTGCCTACAAGGTCCTGAGTAGGGATAAAGCACAGGGTGGTTTGGCTCTTCCAGACTTTAAAAAATATCACAGAGCGATAGTACTATCACGGGTGTTAGATTGGGGAAGGGAACTGATAGATAAAAGATGGGTAAGCTTAGAAAAAGATATGGGTAATGCAAAACATCACCAATTAATTTGGAATCCCCCACACTTTAGGAAGCTAGGTCCAAATGCACATATCATAACACGTTACACTTTAAAGATTTGGGATCAGTTACATAAACAAAATGCTTGGGAGTTTAATTCACCATTTATTTATTTAAAAGATAATGAGTTTTTTCCGCCAGGGTTGAGGGAAGTGGGAGGGAATTGGATAAAAAATAATGACACACAATTGATGGATATTATGAAAAACGGTAAAATTGTCACTTTTCAGGAGTTAAACCTACTCAAGGACCTAATGAAAATAGACACATGGCGATATAACCAGCTTGTGCTCTTTATTAAAAGCCTCCCCGGTCCCATTAGAGATAAGAACCTCAGCTCTTTGGAGAAATTGTTCTCGAAGAATAGAGCTATAAGGAAAACAAAAGAATTATACAAAATAGTGCGGGAAGAGGGTGAAGCAGTGAAACCGTTATATTTCAACAAATGGGAATCCGAATTGGGACCTTTATCCAGCGGAGTAACTTGGGAGGCCATCCTGAACGCAACACATAAATCAGCAGTAGACACGAGAATGATAGAATCAAATTATAAATGCTTAGCCAGATGGTACATGACACCAGATAGAATAAATAAGATGCAACCGGAATTTCCTGGAAACTGTTGGAGGGGGTGCTCCATCAGGGGAACAATGGCCCACCTCTGGTGGGAGTGCCCAATTATTAAAAAATTCTGGCAGGATGTGCTAAAGATAACACAGGAGATAATGGGTACTGAGATCAAGGAGGACCCTTGGGTGTGTTTGTTCCATGGGACTGAAGGTCATATTAGTAAGTATAATGTATCTTTAACTCCGGTATTACTAAATGCGGCAAAAAGTTTAATACCAAAAAAATGGCAAGAGGTTGAGGGCCCAAGCATTCGTGATTGGTTAATAAGGGTCAATGAAACTTCTTAGAGGCGGGCGAGGTTGAAGATACTAGGCTAGAGATAGAGGAGGATCTGGATGGAGCAAAGTGGGCAAAGTGGATATCCTTCAAAAAAACAGGGAGATTCGCCGAGAAGTTCATGTGATGAATGCATGCTTTACTGGGAGCACGTCTGTAGGGTGGGGGTGGGTTGGGGCATGGGAATTTAAGCTGTATACTGGGGAGTAGTGTTAGTTGAGGGATTTTTAAACTTTTGTAAAGCATAAATAAAGATTTCCTAAAATGAATAAAATTGAATAAAAAAGTCATGTTTCTGCTACTATGATGTGACGATAAGGAGACGGGAAAAAAATGAGCCATAAATGGTGATTTAAATCCTCTCAATGTAAATGCTGATGTAGCAAAAAAAAAAAAAAAAAAAGAATAAAGATCACGATTCTCTCACGATTCTCGCGGCGTAAAATCTTTCACACTATTCAAAAAAAAAATTGGGGCTAACTTTACTGTTATTTTTTTTCCCCAAAAAAATTGCATTTGAAAGATCGCTGCGCAAATACAGTGCGACATAAAATATTGCAACAACCACCATTTCATTCTCTAGGGTCTCTTCTAAATTATATATATATATATATATATATATATATATATATATATATATATATATATATATATATATACTGTGTTTATTGGCATATAACACACACTTTTTTCCCCTTAAAATCAGGGGGAAACTGTGGGTGCGTGTTATACGCGATCCCCCTCCGATTGTGAGCCTTTTGGCGGCTTTTGGCTTTACTTGGTGGCTTTCGGCCATTCTCAGCGGCTCTCGCAGTCCTGCGTGAGCCGCCGAAAGCCGCCAAGAATGTCAGAGAGCCCCTGAGAACGGCGGCGCCATTTTCAAACGACAAATTTCTGCAAACGACACAGGGCAAGGCTGCAATGGGGGACAAGGCTGCAGATGGACACTGATGAGGCTGCATTGATGGGCATTTAAATGTAAGTTTTTTTCCTTAAACTTCCCTCCTAAACTTGGGGTGCGTGTTATACGCCGATAAATACGGTGTGTATATATATTAATGTTTGGGGGTTCTAAGTAATTTTCTAGGAAAAAAAAATGATTTTAAAGTGGTGTTCCCATTTAAAAAAAAAAAAATTAAAAGTCAGCAGCTACAAATACTGCAACTGCTGACTTTTAATAATCGGACACTTACCTGTCCCAGGGTCCAGGGATGCGGGGGATCGAAGCCCCGCTCGTCTCCCCCTCCGTTCGGTGGCGCCAGCATTGTAACTGTGGGTGCCCGGCTGATTGGCCGCGCAATCATCTGGGACCTGTCATGTGTCCCAGATGATTGACAAGAGGGAGGGGGCAGAGCTGTGAGCCCTTCCTGCGCCGAGGGGAAATGATGTCAAGAGCCCAGGCACTGAAGGAGGCAGACTACGAGGGACCCCCTAGCAACAGCCATTTAGAGGTGAGTAAAAAAAAAAAAAAAACATTTCCAAATGTTTTTTTTAAATTTTTTTTAGGCACATTCATGATTTTTTTTTTTTTGGGTGGAACGCCACTTTAACTTGAAACCAACAAATGTCAGAAAAAGATTGTGTTTAAGTGGTTAAGCTTTCCTCATTTACACACCAAAGTTGATGTAAAGGACAAATTGTTACAATGTTTAGACTTCAGTTCCACTGATAAAGAATGTTGTGATATTTGGCAGACTGCCCGGATTTTACAGCTGTGGCTTCAGCAGAGCAGAGAGAATTCTCTGCGTAGAAAGATCGGGAAATGCTTTGTCAAGATCGCAACGGGAAAAAAAAAGCAATAACGATTCTTTTTTTTTTTTTAAATTCTTTATTTGTTGTTTAATATAAATATAACAAATATAACAAAACAATCCCCGTGGGGTAAAGTCGTTAGGGAAAGACCGCTGTAGCATTTATAAACAGAGAAAAAAAAGAAAAATCAGAAAAGAACAAAAGAACAATATCCCCTCAGACCTTCCAGCCCAACTGAACCCTACCAAGACCCCCCCCCCCCCTCCCCCCCCCCCCCTCGGAATGTGCTAGTTCAACGGAGTATGAATCAATATTCCTTCGCTTATGTTAGATCTGCAATCTCTTTCAAATAGTCCCAAGTCCCTTTGAACTTAGTCCAGGCGGCCCATCTCCCTGTTTGCTCTTCTTCTTTAGGTTCATTACCTCCCTTGTCCCACTGTTCAATGTTATATATACCATTGAGGCTAACCAGCCATTCTCGAATACAAGGCCCCGAGACATTCATCCAGTTCAGAGATATCTGTCTCTTGGCTTCGTCCAACAGAGTAGGGACTAGGGAAGATTTATAATTTTTTACCGAGTCCGAAGTCCTGTGGAGAAGACAAACCCATGGGTCCTCATCTATTGTTTTTCCAGTAATGACTTTTATTAACCTTAGGACTTTTCCCCAGAAGATTTTTATAACGGGACACTCCCACCAGATATGGGCCATTGTTCCTAAGACTGGGCAACCTCTCCAGCAGGTGTTTGGTTTAGTCCTATCCATCTTACTGACCCTATCTGGGGTTGCGTACCATCTCGCTAGGCATTTAAAGTGGCTTTCTATTCTTCTGGAGTCTATTGCTACATAGTGGGCCATCTTCAGGATCTTTTCTATCCCCTCTTCGCTGCATTGAGACCCCAATTCCAGTTCCCACTTTTTAATATAGGGGGGAGCCACCAACTCCTCCTCAGTTCCCAAGATCTTGTAAATTTGTGTTATTGTCCCTCCTGCCCGTTCCTTTATACAAAGCTGCTCAAAAGGTCTAAGATCTTCCATACTCCTTAGGGGCTTGGGGAGTTTCTCTATGAAATGGGAGAGTTGGAGAAACCTCCATCTGTTCATTACCCAAAGGTTAGATTCTGTGCTGAGTTCTGAAAATGTGCGAATTTGTCCCTTGTGTAAAAAGTGTTTCAGTTGGACCGTGTCATCCTTCAGCCAGTTTCCTCCTACCTCCCTCCTCCCTGGCTCAAAAAAATTATTATCTTTCATGTGTATCAATGGTGAATTATATGACCATTTATTTTTACAGTGTATCCTATCCCATTGTTTAAATGTGTTTTGCGTTAATTGTGAAGTGTGCGTGCTCAGTGTTCTGAATTTTGGGGGATTCCAAAGTGCCTGTCCTAAGTTTGTGTTACTCAAATAGTGTTCAATGTGAACCCACCGTTTGTCTGTGTCTTTTTTATTCCATTCCGTGATCCTTGATAGCACTACTGCGCTGTAATATCTGTTAAAATCCGGTAGGGCAATTCCCCCTTTTTTCTTCCCCCTACTGAGAACTGAGTAGGCAATACGTGGTTTTTTACCCCCCCATACTACCCCACCTATTAATCTCCTAAGGGCCTTCAAGAAATACCCTGGTAGAGGAATGGGCAGCATTTGAAATTTAAACAGGATCTTAGGTGTTAGGCTCATTTTAATCGCACTGACTCGCCCAAACCACGAAAGGGGTCTAGTCTGGAGTCTTCTCGCTTCTCGTCTGGTATCGTCAAGCATAGGTAAATAATTTTTTACGAATATTCTATTGAAGGAATTGGCGAGTTTTATCCCCAGATAATCCATCTCCTCTTTCCATGGAAAAGGGAAAACTGCCGCCAAATGGCTTTCTTCTTGTTTGCTTATGTTTATGTTTAGGCATTCGGATTTGCTGGAATTGATTTTGAAATTCGAAACCTCTCCATATTTTTTAATAATATGGAGTAAGTTAGGAAGCGTTATTCTAGGGTTGGTAACGAAGAACACAATATCATCAGCAAAGGCCGCTAATTTGTGCTCCTCCGTTCCAACCCTTACTCCTCCACAATCCACATTTTTGCGGATGGTAGACAGGAGTGGTTCAAGGGTCAGGACGAACAAAAGAGGAGACAGAGGGCAGCCCTGCCTTGTACCATTGAACATCCTAAATGGCTTGGAAGTAGTCCCATTTACTCTCACCATCCCTGCCGGGTTACTGTATAAAGCCCTGACCCAGGAGATGAACCTCCGGCCAAACCCTAGGGCCTCTAGAGTGTTTAACATGAACCCCCAGTCTACCCTGTCAAAAGCTTTCTCAGCATCAACTGACAGGAATAGAGCTGGGGGTCCACCTTGTTTGCATACTTCCAAGAGGAGCACCGCCCTTACCCCATTATCCCTGCATTGTCTCCCTTTGACAAATCCTGCCTGGTCCGAGTGCACAAGGTCTGCCATTTTTTCTTTAAGCCTATTTGCTAAAACTTTTGCATAGAGCTTGACATCTGCATTCAGAAGGGAGATTGGTCTATAATTGGAACACAATTTACCGTCCTTCCCTTCCTTCTGAATGAGTGTAATTGTAGCTGTAAGGGCCTCTATAGTCAGTTCATCTCCTGTTCCCAGGCCACTCCAAAAATGGCAAAGCCTCGGGACCAGGATATGACCCATCTTTTTAAGGTAAAGAGAGGTGAAACCGTCCGGTCCCGGACTTTTCCCCTTCGGAGACTCCCTTAATGCTGCAAAGATTTCTTCCTCTTCAAAGGGTCTATCCAGCAGTTCACTATCTTCTGGTGACAGGCCCCCTAGTCCCGCCTCCTTCAAGAACTCCTTTCTCCTATCCGAGCGAGATAAGTCTTCTACTCCCCGTTGCCCCAAGGAGTATAGGTCCCTGTAGTATTTTTGAAATTCATCTGCTATGGCTTTATTCGTCACTCTTGCTTCCCCTTCTTTGCTAAGTATTTTCTCCACGAAGTTCCTACTTCTCTTTTGCCTTAGTATCCTGGCCAAGTGTTTACTGGACTTATTGGCCCAGTAGTAGTTGTTCCTAGTTATAGCGTTTATGGCTCTCTTGGCTTCTAGGTCCATCGAGTCTCTTAACTCCTCCCTCTTGGCCACTAGTGCATGATAGCTATCTAGATCCCGGCCCTTCGCTTTTTTATGTGATTGCTCCAAGGTAAAGATTTCCTCTATCAATTTACTTCTGGCTTCTCTTTTCTTTTTTTTCAGACCTGCACCTATTGAGATTAGGATACCCCTTATGTAGGCTTTGTATGAGTCCCAAAGTAAGGCCGGTGACACATCCCCAGTGTCATTCGCCTTGAAAAAGAAGTCCGTCTCTTCTTGTAGTCTCTCTATAATTTCGGGCTCTCTCAATAGATCCTCATTCAGTTTCCATGAATAAGGGCGCCCTTGCCCGTCTGGTATTTTGAACTGCATAACGATCGGGGAGTGGTCTGAAAGGGTCGTTACTTCTATTTTTGTTTCCTTGATCCAATCTAACAGGCTATGGTCAATAAGGAAGTAGTCCAGCCTGGAGTAGGTCCCGTGCACAGGGGAGAAGAACGTGTAGTCTCTCTCTTTAGGATGCTGAAGCCTCCAGACATCCATTAACTGACATTGGTGTAGCTTATGCCTGATGGCCCTAAGTGGCACCTTCCCTGTCCCCTGCGCACGGGACGTACCATCCAATTCCGGTTCCAAACAAAAATTTAGGTCCCCTCCCAAGATCACCACGCCCTCTCCGAACTCAGTCAGCTTTTTCAAGATCTGACCCAGAAAGACCGTCGGTTTCTTATTAGGACAGTAGACATTTACTAGGGTGACCAGTTTAGGACCTAAATTGCCTTTTAGAAAGATAAAGCGGCCATCTGGATCTACCAATCTTTCTTTTAGGGAGAAATTTATAGTCTTTGAGAGCCCAATGGCGACTCCCCTCGACCCCCTATCTGGGGAGTCCCCATAGAACCATTGGGGGAACCTAGTTGAAAAGAGCCTAATTCTAGTGTCGAGAGTCAGATGGGTCTCTTGTAGAAAGATTACATCCCCCCTTAGACGATCTAGCTCATTTAAAATTTTATGTCTTTTACAGGGCGAGTTTAGGCCTTTCACATTGTATGAGATGAATTTAAGTTCCAGCATACCTAGGGATTGGCTCATCTATAGAGTCCTCCCATAATCCTAGCACATCCTGCAAAACCCTCCCCATTCCCCCCTCCATCCTCCCACCCACCCCATCCCCTCCCCCCCCCCTCCCCCACCCAGTACCCCCCCCCCCTCCCCCCCCATGGTGAAATTAACACCCTGAGTCCCCCAGGTTGGAACCTCTCTCGTTCCAATCTACAGAACTCCCTCCTCAGGGTGGAGCTCCAACGAGAGCTCTAGCGTTTGCACTCCCCTCTGATGTAGAGGGGAGTGCAGAAGGTATCTTGTCTCCTTAATATGGTAGAGCCGCCCCTGGACCCCTCCCGACCCCCCCCACACCCCCCGCCCCCCCCAAGAACGACAGGCCACACCACCACCCCGACCTCAATCCATTTTAACTTAAAGCGTAAGGCGCTCCCCCCCCTGCACACCAGATGGGAGAGGGGAAGGGGCAGATATAGGGGGGGGGGGGGGGGGAGGGAGGGCGACCAGGGAGAGAAAAAAAAAAAAAAAAAAAAAAAAAAAAAAAAAAAAGGGAAAAACTCCCCCCTCCGCCATCCCTCCCCCCTCCCCCCGCCCCCAAGTCAAAGCATTCTAGTATCTTAGTCACTAAGTCTCTCAATCTGGTTTAACCTGAGACATATCTGGGATGGGGATACCCAGACTGTCACAGAAGTCCCGTGTTTCCTCCATATATCTCATCCTGCTTGTTCTCCCATCTTTTAAGACAACCAGGGATGTTGGGAACCCCCAGCTGTATTTGAGGTTTGCTTTCCTTAGCTGTTCCAGGATTGGTCTCATCTGTCTTCTACGGGCAAGTGTTCCTGCAGAGAGGTCCGAAAATATCTGTAGCTCCTTATCTTCATACGTTATGGGGGGGGCTCCCCTTAGGGACCTCCATATTTTCTCCTTATCTTCATATTGGTGGAATTTAACTATCACATCTCTAGGGGTGTCTTGTTTTACATGTGTAGGCCTTCTTACCCTATGTACCCGGTCTATCAAGAGGGGCTCTTCTATTCGCTTTCCCATTAAAGGGTTAAAGATTTTTTTCATCTTTTCTCCTAAATCTTCGCCTTGTTGCTCTGGGATAGACCTGATGCGTAGGTTTTGTCGCCGACTTTGATTTTCTTGTTCCTCCAGTCGAAATATCATATTACGGTTTTCGATTCGCAATTTGTTAACTTGGTCTTTTAATTCGGTAATTTCCTTGGTGTGGCGCTCAGCGACCTCCTCCACCTCCTCCACCCGATGTAGAAGATGGCCCATGTCTGCTCGGACGTTAGCTATTTCAGATTTTATCACACTCTCTAATTTAGTAAACATTTCCATGAGATCTGTTTTACTGGGTACGAGCGCCATTATCCTCTGTTCTTCCGTCGAGCCCCAGGCAGCGGCCCCCTCCACATCCAATTCTTCGCGGACTTTGTCCCCCTGGCCCCCTTTTTGCTTCTGTTGCTCTTTCTTTTTTTCCTTTGACCCTGTTTGTTTTGTCTCCATGTTAGGGCTTTTGGCGCTCGCTTCTTTTAAGTACTTTTGGATGGAGCTGGTGTTAAGGCTGTCTCTGGTACACTGAGACTCTGTTGTTCGCGTTGAGCGGCCTTTCATGCTTTTACCTCCTATTGCCGTTTACGGCTACTCCTTAATCGGGTCTGTTGGCCCTAGGCTAAATGTCCGTCCGAAGGGCTGGGGTTGTCCTGTGGATATCTTCGCTATATGGGTGGATGCTGGGGCGGTCCAGGAGTGGTGTTTCAGAGGAGAGGGAGAGGGGAGTAGAAGAGGGGGGGGGGAACACGCCCCACCGCCCGTGTCGTTCCCAAAAATCAAAATTTACAGACAACTGACCATTCTACAGTCCAGGGAGAGGTGATAACACTCGCACCTAACTATGATACGCTTCTCAGGGGAAGTTATTATATATGAAGAGTTTAGTTGCTCCTCTGCTTTAGCTGCTGCACTTTTACATTCCCCTTTTCTTTCCTGACTGCCTCCCCCCTCTCCCCCTTGTCCCCGCCTCCTCCGGGCCCTCCCCTGTCCAAAAGAAAAAAAACAGAAAAGGTAGCTTGTGGGGGTTTTATTTGTGCCTTACAGTCACTTGAGGAAAGGTAGGATTGAAAGTCAGGTTCTTGGCCCACTTTTTACCACCCCGGGGAGATAGTTATCTGTACCCTACCCTGCTGAATAAAAAACAGACGTCCTCCAATTTTCCTCTGTTTCCTATTAATGCACTGTTATATCAATGAGAAACAAAACACAGTTCATTGTGAAGCAGTAGTCAGATATCAAGCTGCTGGTGCTGGGTAAGAGAGGCCGGGGTTATATTGTTAATTTTTCAGCATTTCAGTCATTATTTCTTTAATCCACAGTTTTACATGTGGCTAGGGGTTCAATCAATGTTGTTTCCCTACCGTACCACTGGTGAATCGCAGGGCCCCGTCCTGGGTTAGGCTCCCAGCCTCTGAATCTTTCCAAGGTGTCAATCTTAAGGAAAATCCTCTATCCGGAGTGTTGCTTGAAATGCTGCGTGTGTATGTGCAGCCTAGGCTCTACTCCTCAGCATGTGCGGGATGATGGCCCGTGGATGGCGTCTTCCTCCGTCTCCTCAGCGGAGGGGGGGGGGGGGCAGGGGGGAACGGACGGCGAAGCGGAACAGCCCAGGAAGCGGCCACTGTGCCTAATCCGGACCTTGTCTCAGCCGTCTCTCACACGGCGAAGCATCCGGGCGTCCTGTCCCTGCACCTCCGCCAGAGCTGACGCTGGGCTCCTCCCTCGTGCAGACGTCACACGCCCATCCCCTCCAATAACTCGAGCAATAACGATTCTTGACGATTAATCGTGCAGCTCTATGATGAGGTCTCTAAATGTATCTAAGTGCCTGATAGAACAAAGAAGAAAAGTGAGGAAGAGACAGTCTCAGGGAAAGGATGTCATCCAGGGGCAGCTGGCAGAAAAGTGGAGAAAACAGCCGCCCTAATGGACTGGATGGCAGAGCTCCACAGGTTCAGGGCACACTTATCCCCCCCCCCAAATCCACTCCCCAGAGCTCGGCTCTATGCTCCTTTTTTCAGCATGTGTACTGCAAACTAGGGGTGCACCGAATGGAAATTTTGGTGTCTAAACTGAAAATGAAGGATGCACTAGGCCGAAAACCGATACCGAAAATGACCGTTTTTTAAAAATATTTTTATATATATTTTATAAATATATTTATAATTGTATTATATTCAACTTTTTAACCAATTCCCGACTGGCTCACGCAGATATACTGCGGCAAAATGGCTCCCCTGGGTGAAATCCCATTTGGGTACGTCCTTCTCTTTTTTGGCCACCAGAGGGTGCCCCGCGGCCGCTGCACAGTGGATAACCCGATGCGTGTGGCCAGCGGGGCATGATCGCCTCCAGCCACGCGTGATCGCGCACATGAGCGTCAGCACGGGAATTTGTGTGTTTAAACACACAAATCCCTGTGCTGTCAGGGAAGAGGAAACATATTGTTTGTTCCTACGAAGTAGGAAAAAGGATAGGTCTCATCTCCTAGTCACTCCCATCCCCACACAGTTAGAAATATCTCCCTAGGGAACACACAGTTAACCCCTTGATCGCCCCCTAGTGTTAACCCCTTCTCTGCCAGTGTCATTTATATATTAATCGGGGCATTTTTATAGTGCAAAAAATAAAACCCGCAGAGGTGACCAAATATCACCAAAAGAAAGCTCTATTTGTGGGAAAAAAGTGACGTCAATTTTGTTTGTGTACAGTGTCCCACGACCGCGCAATTGTCAGTTAAAGTGACGCAGTGCCGTATGGCAAAAAATGGCCTGGTCATTAAGGGGGAAAATCCTCCGATCCTTAAGTGGTTAAGCTGCAATGTCAGCAGATGGGGGGTGTTTACATAATGCGGTCGCACTCACAGCAAAAATGATCTGACGTGTCGCACATGGTAGGCGGCCCACCAAACGCGACGAGTTCAATCCAACGAGGAAACGCTGCAAATGCCCCACAACTGCGTGCGATGCATAAATCTGCGGCACTTTTTTGAGAGCCAGTTATGGAGTTAAAGCAGGTGTGAGGAGGTGTCACATCGGAGGTGTCACATGGCCTCCTCGCCGCCTGTCAAACAGTCTGAATGAGGATTGCTATTTTCTGGAGAGGCCTAATTTTTGCCACGGACTTGATGAGAAGCATTGCAACCGCAGCATGTGACCATTCTGGTCCCCTGCCATTGCAGTTTGAGGAAGGGGGAGGGGTGGCGTTGGGGACACTAAAAATGTGGCGTTTTTAACCACTTAAGGAACAGACCTATTTCTGTTAAAATCAGTATTTTTTTGCTAGAAAATTACTTAGAACCCCCAAACATATATATATATATATATATATATATATATATATATACTCATTTTCTTTGGGGAAAAAATACACTTTTTTTGCAGTAAAAGAGAAGAAAACCGTAATGGTAGCCCAACTTATTTTTATATAATATGAAAGATAACGTTACGCCGAGTAAATTGATACCCAACATGTCATGCTTTTAAAATTGTGCACGCTCATGGAATGGTGACAAACTACGGTACTTCAAAATCTCCATAGGCGACGCTTTAAAAAAATTTTCAGGTTACCTGTTTAGAGTTAGAGGAGGTCTAGCACTAGAATTATTGCTCTCGCTCAAACATTTACATGTGTGGTTTGAACACTTTACATATGTGTGGCGCGACTTGGGTATGCGTTCGTTTCTGCGAGTGAGCTTGGAGGGACAGGGCGCTTCCCATTGACCGTGTTGTAAAGAGAGACCACGTTTGTTAGGCCTTTTAGCTTCCATGTGTTGAATGCTTTAAGGTAGGTGGTCTGTGGTAGCATGGGGTTGCCAAGTATCGGTAGAGGGATGAGACGTGTGGAGAGACCCCCAAGCGCCGCCTGACGTTCCACCATGCAATGACTGTGTCCTGAATGAGTAAATTTTGTTGGAGGTTAGGTGGTAGTGATTTTAAGTTGCTATGAAGGGTAGATGGTAGATGGTATGGATGTGCCATGGCCAACTCCACCCAAAAGTTAGTGAACTTTGATCCCTGAACTAACCAGTCTAATCGTAGACAAAGTAAGCAAGATAAATTATACAATCTAATAAAAGGGAGACCTGCCTCTCTTTCGCTCTTCGGGAGATATACTTTTTTTATTGCGATGCAAGGTCTTTTACGGTGTAACAGGAAGGCCGAAAAAGCTCTATTGATCTTTTGAATGTCTTTATGCTTGATTATTATTGGCATTGTTTGTCTGCATTGGGTACATCAGACAAGAGAAGCTGACCATCTTATAGAGGTGGCATCTCACGAAGAGCGATAATGGAAGGTCCATCCATGATTCCAGTTTGCTGATTATTTTAGATGTCAGAGGAGGATAGTTCAGCTGATAGATGAGGGTTCTCTGTCTATGTTCACTCCTAAGTATGTGATGTGGCGCTATGGGGAAGGGTGAAGAGGTCATTCAGAGGCTTTTGCCACTCTTGCGGAGGTAGCACCTTACTTTTGGTAAAGTTTTTAATTTTTAGTCCTGTGCAGGAATGGAAAGTAGTGAAGGTATGTTGAATTAAAGGGATATCTACCTGGGGATTAGCAGTAAAAATCAGAATGTCATCTGCAAAGAGGTTAAAAAGTAATGGTGATGGGGGTCAGCCCTGACGCATACACTTGTGGAGGGGGGATAGGGTCTGAAATATGTCCTTCCGCCACTACCCTGGTGGAGGGAGACGAGTAGAGACTATTATGTGTGTAAAGGAGCTTAGGATGCCAAAACTTTTGAGGACAAGTGCCAACCTTTTAAAGCTGACATTGTCGAAAGCCTTTTCGGAATTTAAAGTGACAATGGCTACAAGTGCCTTGAAAAAGTATCTATGCTCCTTAAAAAATGTTCCACATTTTTCCACATGGTACAACCAACAAGGTATATGTATTTTATTGGGATTTTATGTGATAGGCCAACATAAAGTGGCATATAATCGTGAAGTGGAAGGAAAATTATAAATGATTTTCAACATTTTTTACGAATAAATATGTGAAAAGTGTGGGGGGCATTTGTATTCATTGTATTCTAGATGCCACAGCTGTGTCCACCGCCAGGGTGATAGTGGGGAGTATCAGGGCTGCTACTGCCTGAGCTATTTTTTTTGAATATATAACTCTGGGGAGACCCTTGTAGCTTCATCAGAAGCATGTCCACGCTCTCTGGCTCCGGATTATGACCAGCGGCCATCTTGTCTCCCTCTGCGGGGAGACTAGGTGGTGCAGAGCCGGTGGGAGCCGTGGAAAGGGAGCTGGTAAGGTACCACTCCATAGCTAGTGGGGGTTCGCCCACAGTGTCTGTGACCAAAAAAAACCCAAAAAAACGGGCCGTTACCAAGTTTTGTAGGCCGAATGTAGCTGAACTAGTAAGGAGCCCCTTGTGTCTCACTGTCCTTGCATGTGGCGCCGTAATCAGATGTGGATTTTTTTATTTTATGTCAAAGGGGGCCTTTTGGGGTGCTGAAAATGGTAATACAAATACTGTACTTAACACCTAAATTTCATAGCCTTGACCAGCGGCCATCTTATCTCCCTCTGAGGGGAGACTAGGCGGTGCAGAGCGGGAGGAAGCCGGGGAGCCGGAGCTGGTAAGGTACCGCTCCATAGCTAGGGTCGGCCCGCAGTGTCTGTGATCGAAAACAGGCTGTTACCAGGTTTTGTAGGCCAAATGTAGCTGGGCTAGCAAGGAGCCACTGTGACCCAATGTCCTCACATGTGGCATCGTAACCAGAAGTGGATTTTTTATTTTATGTCAATGGGGTCTTTTTGTTTGGGGTGCTGAAAATAGTAATACAAATACTGTACGTACTTTACACCTAAATTCCATAACCTTCCTCTTCTTAGTGCAGTCTGTTCTTTGAAACCACTTCTCTTTGCCGACAGGTCACAGTTTTCTGATGTCATTGCATCCATATGTATTTCCTCCCCCAAACCAAATAAGCATTTAACCCATGCTTGAGGGGACCCCACTGCATGGCTAGATTTAAAACAGCCGGAGTTGGGTAAAAGTAAAGTTGTCCATTGACTCTGAAATATATTTCTTTTACACAAAACTAATCTAAACCATATCAACATGTAACCAGTTAATAGAACTGCATTTACTTTCTCAGTGTTCTGTTTTGTGTGAAGTTCTCTTTTCAAAAGATGCAAACAAGCCCCATACACACAAATTTTTGTCTGATGTGACCACAACATTCCCATTTTTCTTTTCATTAGTACGGTTTTCTGAAAAAAAAATTAAAAATCCGAAGAGCAAGACTAGGCATGCTCAGAAATGAAAGAACACCTACAAAAACCAATTCAACACATTACGTCACTTCTGACGTTGAATTCTGTCGTCCAAAAATTTTCTGATGGTGAGTACCCTCTTCACTTTGGATTTGAGACTAGCATCCAACAAAAAAACTGACGAAAATTTGTCCAATAATCTGATCATGTGTACAAGGCTTTAAGGTTGGGCCTCATATTTATATGGTTTTGGTTAATCTGCAAAAAAAATCTGCAGAAAATCTAATAGTGTGTATGGGGTCTAACAGTCACTACATTGTGTGACCAGAACACTCCGGGTATGAAAATACAACTTCAACTTAGACATTCACTTTATGCACATACTTCCTGCAGATATAATTTGCAAAACAAGATCAGCCCCTCCCTGTGCTGAGAAATGTGAGACGTGTTCTCTGGTTTCTGAGTGTCGGAGACTTTCAGTTTCGATTCTCTTCTGCTGTCAGAAATGGCGTCTGCTGATCTGAGACAAGAGCTGAACTGTTCCATCTGTCTGGAAATGTATAAAGATCCTGTAATGCTGAGCTGTGGACACAACTTCTGCCAGGTCTGTATTGATCGTGTGCTGGATACACAGAAGGGGTCTGGAGGTTATTCCTGTCCTCAGTGCAGAAAAAGGTCTAGGAGTCGTCCTACACTGCAGAGGAACATAACACTGCGTAATATAGTGGAGACTTTACGATCTACTCATCCAGATCAGAAGAAGACTGGAATCTTCTGTACTTACTGTATTCACTATCCTATACCTGCTATAAAATCCTGTCTGATGTGTGAAGCTTCTCTATGTGATAATCACCTGAAAGTCCACAGCAAGGCACCAGAACATGTCCTAACTGATCCCACCACTTCCATGGAGAACAGAAAATGCTCCATCCATAGAGACCTTCTTAAATATTACTGCACTGAGGACTCTGCCTGTATCTGTGTGTCCTGCAGTTTGGCTGGAGAACACCGGGGACACAAGGTGGAGTCTCTGGATGAGGCCTCTGAGAAGAAGAAACAGAAACTGAGAAATGTTCTGCAGAAACTGATTGCTAAAAAAAAGGAGATTGAGCAAAGAGTCCAGATTCTGCAGGAACTTAAGGGAAAAGTACAAGAAAAATCAGCTGGTCTAACGGAGAGAGTCACTGCCCTGTTCATAGAGCTCAGGAGACATCTGGAGGACCTGGAGAAGAGAGTCCTGAGGAACATCTCCAGCCAGAAAGAGTGGATTTCACAGTCATTGTCTGATTTGATTGATCAGCTGGAAATAAAGAAGGAGGATCTGTCCAGGAAGATGGAGGACATTGAGGAGCTGTGTAACATGACTGACCCACTGACTGTCCTACAGGAATCAGACACAGGGGACTTGTGTGATACTGAGGAGGGAGATGATGAGGACAGAGAGAGACATGATAGACTCCTCCATGATGGAGAGGATCTGGATGTGTTTGGAATCTCACACACATTACACACAGGGTTATCTGATATGATAAAAGAGGTAAATGTATTCTTCAATATACAGGAAGCTTCAGACATATTACTGGATGTGAACACAGCTCAGAATAATCTACAGATATCAGATGACATGAAAACTATATCCAGGTCAGGTATAAAGCAGAATCGTCCAGAAACACCGGAGAGATTTCAGTGGTGGTCCCAGGTATTAAGCAGTCAGAGATTTTCCTCGGGGCGACATTACTGGGAAGTGGATGTCAGTGAGTCAGAAGATTGCAGAGTTGGGATGTGTTATCCCAGTATAGAGAGAAGAGGAGGAGAATTGGAGTCACTGATTGGATATAATAACAAGTCCTGGTGTTTGTGCAGGTATAGCACTGTGTGTTCTCTATTACATGACCATAAAGAGATCAGAATATCTCCCAATCTCTCCAGTAACAGAGTCGGGATCTATCTGGATTATGAGGCCGGTCGGCTGTCCTTTTATGATCTGTGTGACCCGATCCGACACCTCCACACCTTCACCACCACCTTCACTGAGCCCCTCCATGCTGTGTTATGTGTAAGGAAAGGTCGTATAAAGATCTCTGGGAGGGTCAGGAGATTTTTAATATGATCATTTTATAGGAAATCTGAGCTGAATCTGGTGAAATCTGGTGGGAAATGTCAATCTGGTTCATAGGATGACACAGTTTGTACAGATAACGTATTTCTTCAATCGGTGGATCTGGTAGATCTCAGCACAGGAGAGTCTCCTCCATCACTTCTATACCCAATAAGACAAGAGGGGGGTTTATTATTTATACAATCTGATTGTATAATCTCCTTTTAGATCTACCATCAGCTGTGTAGTATATGTGCCTGCCTGATTTTAACTAAATCTAATGACTTTTCAAGTTTAACTTGACATTACATTGTTTTGGTAAAGCTAAAGGAGATTTGGTAGTGTATGGTCAGCTTTAGATTTACCAAAAATATAAGGACACACATACATTATCCGTTCATATTGTATCCAGGAAAGTACTTACATTACATAGTTGATTGTACAATCTGCTTTAGATCTACTATCGGATTGTATAGTGTATGGTCAACTTTAAGGGTTATGTTAGGGTAGGGATTAAGGTTAAATTTAAGGAGTCATTATATTTGAGGAACAAGGTGTTAAATATTAATATTTAGGTGTTTAACCACTTCAGCACCGGAAGAATTTACCCCCTTCCCGACCAGAGCACTTTTTTGCAATTCGGCACTGCATCGCTTTAACTGACTGCGACATTATGGCGGACACATCGGACATTTTTGACACATTTTTGGGACCATTGTCATTTATACAGCAATTAGTGCTATACAAATGCACTGATTCCTGTGTAAATGACACTGGCAGTGAAGGGGTTAACCACTAGGGGGCGGGGAGGGGTTAAGTGTGTCCTAGGGGAGTGATTTCTAACTGGGGGGGGGGTAACTGTGTGTTACACGTCACTGATCTCTGCTCCGATGACAGGGAGCAGAGATCAGTGACAGTGTCACCAGGCAGAACGGGGAGATGCTGTTTACATCAGCATCTCCCCGTTCTTCCTCCCCGTGAGGCGATCGTGGGTATCCCTGCGACCCGACTCACGGAGCTTGCCGCGGGCGCACGCGGGCCCGCTGGCTGCCTCTTAAAGGGGAACGTACAGGTACGTGATTCTGCCTATATGTGCCCTTCTGCCGACATATATCGTCATGAGGCGGTCGGCAAGCGGTTAAAGACTAGCCTCGTTTTGAGATTTTTTGTGTTTACATGTCTAAAACCGTTTTTTTTTTTTGCTAGAAAATGACTTAGAATCCCCAAACATTATATTTTTTTTTTTTCTAACACCCTAGAGAATAAAATGGCGGTCATTGCAAAACTTTTTTTCACACCGTATTTGCGCAGCGGTCTTACAAGCGCACTTTTTTTGGAAACAATTCACTTTTTTGAATAAAAAGATAAGACAAAAGTAAAGTTAGCCCAATTTTTTTTTATTTTGTGAAAGATAATGTTACGCCAAGTAAATTGATACCCAACATGTCACGCTTCAAAATTGCGCCCGCTCGTGGAATGGCGACAAACTTTTACCCTAAAAAATCTCCACAGGCGACATTTAACAAATTCTACAGGTTGCATGTTTTAAGTTACAGAGGAGGTCTAAGGCTAGAACTATTGCTCTCACTCTAACAACCGCAATGATACCTCACATGTGTGGTTTGACCACCGTTTTCATTTGCGGGCGCTACTCACGTATGCGTTCGCTTCTGCGCGCGAGCCCATCGGGACAGGGCGCTTAAAAGAAATTTTTTTTAAATTTATTTTACTTGATTTTATTTATTTTTTCACTATTTAAAAAAAAAAAAAAAAATTGAGTCACTGTGCCTTTAAGGGCGGAAGTTTTGACGTTGCTTCTGCCCTGCTATGGTTTGCAGACGGGTGGGGGTCATCTAAGCTTCACTCGTCTCCATACCCAGGCACGGATAGGACCCCATCGGCTCCGGTGAGCGGCGAAGGGCGCGGGAGAGCTGCGGGAGGGGGGCCCCTCTCCCGCTGCCGATAACGGGGATCTCGCGCTGAATCCGCCGCAGAGACCACCATTATCGTAAACACGACCGGCTCCTGAAGAGATGGATACCTCGGTTGTGGCAGCAGCTGCTGCCATTACCGAGATATCCATCTTCAAAGTGCTGACGTATATGTACAGGAGCTGGTCGGCAAGTGGTTAATTAACCACTTACGGACCACCCGCTGCAGTTATACATCGGCTGTTTGAAGAGGAATATCGTTGTTATGGCAGTAGCTAGCTACCATAACCCCGGTATTCTCTTCTTCACCGGGCGGTCCGCTTTCAGATACAAGATTCACCGCAAAATCACTTTTATCAGCGGCGGGAGAGGGCCCTCCTCCACAGATTTTTAAGGGTTAAAGTTTGTCGCCATTCCACGAGCGGGCGCAACTTTGAAGCGTGACATGTTGGGTATCAATTTACTCGATGTAACATCATCTTTCACAGTATAAAAAAAATTGGGGTAGCTTTACTGTTGTCTTATTCTTCAATTCAAAAAAATGTATTTTTTCTAAAAAAAAAAAAAAAAAAAAAAAAAAGTGCGTTCGTAAGACCGTTGCGCAAATACGGTGGGACAAAAAATATTGCAACGACCGCCATTGTTTTCTCTAGGGTGTTACAGACAGGGTTCACATTGGCGATCTGCATTTTGGCGGCAGAGCAGGTGTGTGCCCTTTTTACGTGCATTTTACATGAGTTTTTAGCCACAGTTCCATTGATTTCTATTAGGATCGTTTTTTTCCGCGTTTTCTGAAAATGACCGCATGCCAATTCTTTTCTGCGCTTTCAGAAAACACGGCAAATCATGTGATCTAATAGAAGTCAATGGGGCTAAAAACGTGTGTAAAACACATGTAAACCATCACTTTGTAATATGATCGGGGATAATATTAGTTGTCGCTGTTTCTAATTTTATTGTATTGATTTAAGATTGTTTTATGGTATAAAGAAAAAACTGATTCAGTTTGAATTTTTTTTAACCTTTTTTATATTTCTTCTTTTTGGTGTATTATATATCCCGTATCATATAAAGAATATGTCAGTAAATCTCGGTGATGGATCATATATCTGTATAAATTCACCAATAAAAATATCAGAAGAGAGATTGTTGTCATGTGAGTTGATGGTTGTACAGGTTGGGGGGGGGGCTAAGGGCGGTAAAAAAAGGTACATTTTCTCTGTGGTAACTTGGACAAAGGATATGCTGGATAATGTTGATGTTCTCTTTATTATGTCTGCTTTGCCTTTTTGTGTTTTTTTTTTTTTTTTTGTGTATTTTGTTGTTATTCAATGTGGGGGGGGGGGGGGGGGGAGTAAAAACCGCAAATTGTTAAAGTGCCAAATCATTTTTTTTTTTTTTGAAAAAGTTTTTTTATTTTGCACAACAAGTATACATATCACTCGTATTATACATATTCCATATGTTCCATTGGCACAGAAACTCCATAAATATAACAGTCATATTACAATTTTAACATATGCCCTTCACATCATCAATTCTGTCTTATGTTAGTATACACGTGCATTTTCTCCCCCCCCCCCCTATAACAGAACAATGCACTCCCCCTCCCCTCCCCTCCCACCTTCTTCCCCCGGGATGTCTGCATTTCGGTATGCTTGCCCTGTCTCAGGAGCCAAGAAAAAACCGTATCTAGCCCATCTAGAAAGGGGAAGCAAACATTCTATTATCATCTCTCCAGCCTTTTTACTCTATCACTCATACAGCATATTAGGGCATCTCCATATCCAGAGTATTCTCAGAGTCTATCCACCTAGACCAAACTTTCCTAAACTTCTTGGTAGCCCCTCTAGCCTCGTAGGTCATTTTATACATCATTAAATCTGCGTTTATTATTTTAATCCACATCCCCAGCGTCAATTGTTCCTCATGTATCCATCTCCTTGCTATGAGCTTTTTAACACCAAAATACAGGATCCTTAGGAACAATTTAGTGTGGGCATTCAAATCCTCTTGATCAAAAATCCCAAGTAGACACCGCATAGGAGAGCAAATATTCGGTAAAGCAAACTTATCTGATATAAATTCAGTGACCTGAGACCATAATGGTCTCACCTTCATACATTCCCACACCATATGTGCAAATGTGCCCTCCTCCTTCCCACATTTATGACATATAGCAGAGTCTCTCCTATGCATTCGATGCAATCTGGTCGGTGTATAGTATTGTTGGTGTAAATATCGATATTGAATCATTCTGTCCGTGGAGGAGATAACAGACACCAAAAAAGTGTCCAGTACCTCCTGCCACAGTTCCTCCGACAACTCCGGGACGATCACCTCCCATCTCTCCCTGGCCTTAGAGGTCAGAGCTACCTGACCCGGACCCACCGCCCCGTAATATCTGGAAATCCTCTTTGACTCATCCGGGTCAAGCAGTACTCTTTCCAAATCTGTATTCTGGACACAGATCTCAGACCCTCCAAACTGGGTGTATGCTGCGTGCCTCAATTGTGCATATCGGAAGAGCCAAGACCTCGGCACTCCAAATTGCTCCCGCAACTGGGTAAACGTGCACAAACGACCATCACTACAAATTTGGTGTAGATATTTAATACCGTATTTTGCCCATGACCCTGGGCCATCAGAGAGTTTCATAAACTCCCCCAATGATCGATTGTACCACAAGGGACTGTTAGGAGACAGCCATAAGGGTTCGTCACCTCGTCGCTGAGAGCACAGGTGAAAAACCCTTCCCGGTAACGCCATCACCGAACCTATCTTCCTACCCGGAACCCCCCTTCTATATAAGACATTCTGCAGGGTCTCCTGTGATGTGGCAATTGCAGCTTCCAACAGGGCAGTAGCATTAGGTGTCTGTGGAGACAACCGCCAGTGCAGGAAAGAGAGCTGTGAGGCCATAAAATAGGAGCGCAGATCCGGAAGGGCAAGTCCCCCCAATGTAACTGGTAGTTTCAAAACCTTTAAAGAAACCCTGGGAGCTTTAGACCCCCACAAAAAACTGACAATAATGGAGTCAATATTCCTAAAGACCCGCAATGTCACGAAGACCAGGGAGTTCGAGAGGACATATAGAAACTTTGGCAGGAAGATCATCTTGAATAGATTTATCCTTCCCATCAAGGTGATCGGTAAATTCTGCCACCTTTGCACTTTTTCCCGAAACTTCCCCACAATTGGTGACAAATTGGCCTCCAGGAACTTGGAGATGGGGAGTTGAATCTCAATTCCCAGGTATCTGAAAGATGGAGATAATGGAATGGGGCACCCCAGTGGAACAGTCACCCCCTCATCTATAGGGAAAAGAGAAGATTTTTTCCAATTTATACGGAATCCAGAATAATCTCCAAATTTCTGTATCAGTCGGAAAGCCTCTAGAAGCGAGGGTCCAGGATCCTGCAGATATAAGAGCATGTCATCTGCATAGAGTGACACTCGCTCTTCAAATTCCCCGATCCTCAGTCCAGTCAACTGTGAACTAGATCTCAGCTGTACCGCTAAGGGCTCTATGGCCAGGGCAAACAGTAGGGGTGAAAGTGGACACCCCTGCCTGGTGCCCCGAGCAATGGGAAAGGGATCTGATATAATACCATGGACCCGTATTCTAATCAAAGGGTCCGTATACAACAGCCGAACCCATGAGATGAACACCGGGCCAAAACCATAAGATTTCATCAATTGAAACAGATACGGCCACTCAACCGAGTCAAAGGCCTTCCTTGTATCCAAGGAGGCCACCACCCTAGTCCCGGAGTTGTCATGGACCGTCTGAAGATTCAAGAAAAGCCTCCTGATATTCATCTGAGTGCACCTACCCTGAATAAATCCTGTTTGGTCTGCGTCCACCAGCTTAGGAATGACTGACTGCAGTCTGCTTGCAATTATGTTGGCCAATATCTTTGTGTCAACATTCATTAGCGAGATCGGGCGGTATGAATCACATTCCCGAGGATCTTTCCCCCCTTTAGGTATCAGGACTACCAAGGCTTCCCTCATAGAAGGGGGCAACCCACCGCCCATCCTAGCCTCATTAAACACTCTAAGCAAGCGGGGAGCTAATCCATATCGATAGGTGTGATACCACTCTGATGGGAAGCCATCCAACCCAGGAGATTTTCTAGGGGGGGAAGGAGGCAATTGCCTCCTCCACCTCCTCTACTGTAATGCCGGCCTCCAAAGCAGTGCTGTCGTCCTCCTCCAATTTTGGGAGATCAATGTCCGCTATATATGTTTCCACTGTTTCTGACCCCATAGGAGCACAAGACTTGTATAATTCTTTATAAAAAAGGACAAAAGTGTTCAAAATATCCGCTGAGTCACAGACCTCCAACTTACATTCGTCGAAAACCGATTTAATATGTACCGGAACGTATTCCGGCCTTGCCAAGTATGCCAGAAATCTGCCATTCTTGTCACCAAATTCAAACAAACGCCGACGTTGAGCGAGGCCAAGCTTCGTAGTATGGTCTGTTAGTGCTGTCTTGTACTCCCGTGTTGCCATCCGCAATGTCAACAGCCTCTCCTCAGTGGGATCCCTGACATACTCTGCCTCCGCCAGAGAGACCTCTGTTTCCCTATGCTGTAGTGTGGAGGCCAACTGCTTCTTAAATCCCTTTACTTCCGCCATGAACACCCCTCTCAACGTGGCCTTAAAGGCCTCCCACTGAAGCAAAAAGGACCCAGAACCGGCATTATCAGCCCAGTAATGTTTGATGGCCTCTGTGCACTTAATTTTTATATATTCTTCCTGAAGCCAACTAGCCTCCATCCGCCAAAGTCGCAACCCAGGCTTCGGTCCCAGATTAAGCTCCAACAGCATAGGGGAATGATCAGAGAGAGCCCTGGGCAGGTAAGACATCTTCTGAACTAATGGCAAGCCCTCCCCTTCCGTTAGGATAGTGTCTATTCTGGAGAGTGTCCTGTGCGTTTCGGAGTAGCAGGAGTATTCCCTAGTATCAGGATGGTGAAACCGCCAGACATCTCTAAAGCCATGAGCAGACATCCATCCTGCCAGTGGGGCGGGAGCACCACTCGTCCCCCCCAACCTGTCCAACACTGAATCAGAAACTGAATTAAAGTCCCCCAATATGAAGATCCTCCCCTCCGCTACCTCATATGTATCCTTCATCATATCATCCAGATGAGTTAGCGCAAAGGGAGGAGGAACATAGAGATTCACAAATGTCAATGTCATGTTCATCACTTTCAAAACAAGTATCACATATCGCCCTTTATCATCTGTTCTTACTGCTTGAATGGATATGGGCATGGCCTTGGTGACCAATGTAGAGACTCCCCTCGCGTATGAGGAGTAGCTGGAATGATATGCCCCAGCAATGTGAGCCCTTTTTAAAGAGAGAAGCCTGGAGCCCTGCAGATGAGTCTCCTGTAGGAGTATCAGGTGAGGTTTGTATTTTTTTATATATTCAAACACCAGGGAGCACTTGAACTTAGCATTTAGGCCTCTGACATTCCAGGCCACCACCCTCAAATTTACCTCCATGTGAGATATGAAGAAGCAGAGACAAGAGTCGAGTGGAGGTGTTCCCTCCACTCTTGGGTATGGTTCTCTGTAAAAACGGGCTTCCAGGCTTCTCCCCTCACACACATCCCCCTATACTTTATACCTTGGGCAGTACCTAATGCAGAATCCACAAGTAAAGATAATTCCATCTGTGCATTAACATAAACCCTTTGTCCCAGTAAACAGCCCAACTGCCCCCACCCCCCTCCCCGCACCCAGCCCCAACATGCCAGGCACTTTTTTCCCATAACCAGAAAGTAAGTAGGTAACAGAGATGCGACTCAAAAAACCGTCACATGAGACCAGTCGCCAAAAGGGCGGCCAGTTCTACCCGTATTTGTTCAAGAACCGTTCACCTGCTATTGAACAAAAAGGGGGGCAAAAACAGTAAGCAAAATCTACTAATAGAAAAATATATTGCCTAGAGCATCTTGCAGACTTAGCATATATTGCTGGCAATTGACATAAACAGTCCCGTACAAAACTTTTCCCCCTTTTCCCTCTCCCTCCCCCCTTCTTCCCTCTCCTCCAAACAGTACTAGGAGGTATGGAAAAAAAAATTAAACACAAAATATTCGTTTTCCCTAGATTATGTGTCCCATAGCGTCAGCAAACTGGTATATCCATGCCAATATAAAAAGAAAAAAAATTCTTATTCAAAACAAAAAAACGTTCAGTTCCCCAGATTGTGTTCCCCATGGGAGGATCAACAAACTAGTATATAAGTGCATCTTCCATGTCTGTGTACTATCAAGCACAGCTCTAAATGTCATTCTTGAGGGAATAATGCAGGGGTTAAAAAAAACCCTTTTCTCCTCCCATGCTTCCAGCATGCATGCAAAAAAAAAATTATAGGAGAAACCTGAATATCATTTTAGGTTGGTCTGAAGGAAACGATCGAAAAAGAGGAAAAAGAAAAAAACCCCATAGGACCCCCCCCTCCCCTATTTGTTTTCACAAAAAAACACCCAGGTTCTGCTGACATTTCTTCTTTGGGTCTCCAATCTAGTGATGTCTCCACAGGACTCACTCACGGTCGGTTGGGAGAGACTCTATTTCGTTGGCGACCACGTGTATCCAACCACTCTGAGGCCTCAGTAGGATTGTTGAAGAAATATACTTTCCCATTATCCACCACCCTCAATTTGGCAGGGTAGAGCATGCTGTATATCAGGCTAAGTTCCCTTAATCTCTTCTTTACAGGATGAAAGGAAGCCCTCTGCTTCTGTGTAGTTGCAGAAAAGTCAGGATATATAGATATACGGCATCCATCGATCGTTAACTCAGGGCCTGTTCGGGCTCCCCGCAGAATATTTTCTCGGTCACGGAAGTGCAGTACTTTTGCAATCATTGATCTAGGGGGGGCTCCCTTTGGAGGTGCTCGTCCTGGAATGCGGTGTGCCCTTTCAATGGCAAATAAACTTGTAAAGGTATTAGAGGGCATATGTTCCAACAACCACTTCTCAAGGAATTCTTCAGGATGTCTCCCTTCCACCCCTTCCGGGAACCCCACCAGCCTAATATTGTTCCTTCGCATACGGTCTTCCATATCCGCCATCTTTAATGTATGTTCAGACAGTGTCTTCTTAGTCACTTGTGCTGCAGTGTCTAATGGCCTGATTACATCCTCCAATGTATTAAGGCGGCGATCCGCGATCTGTGCCTTTTCTCTTAATTTTTGCATGTCATGCTTCATGAAAGAGAATTCTACCTTCAGCTCCTCAAAGTGGTTTATTAACTTGCTCTGACATCCCTGTATGGCATCCATGATTTGTGTTAGGGATGGCTCCTCTCCCCCCTCCACCGCTCTGTCAGCACTGGCTCTAGAGTCTCTCAGCCTATCTAGGGATCTCCCCCTCTTCAGCTCATCAGCCCGCCGGGGTTTAGGACTCACCCTTTCTTGCTGAGGAGGCGTCTGCTGTGAAGGATCCTCCGGCCTGTGTAGCGGCGGCCATTCGTCCTCCTCCTCCTGTGTGCCGGCGCCATTTTGAGAGCCCCATGCATATTTCGCCAGCCGTTCTCCGGTCGATTTTGGCCAGGGGGGGCCGTATTTCACCATCCCCAGAGACTCCCGGGGTGTCCCGGAACTCATCCCCCACCACCTAAGAAAAAAGTGGGTGTCTTTAGCCCAGGATCACTGCAGGATCTGTAGTCTGCTTACGGAGCTCCGTTCAGAGGCTCCTCACATGCCGCTCGCTGGCTCCGCCCCCCGCCAAATCATTTTTAGGAGCTTTTATTATTTTTAATATGTTTTACCTTACAATAAAATATACCAAAAGGATAAGGGGAATATGCAAAAAATATGTGTACTGTCTCTTTAACCACTTGACTGTCTATGGGACTTTTTTTGGACATGTGTTTATCCTATTCACGTACTTTTACACACGTGTGTGAAGTGTTGCATGTTAAGTAATGTTTTAATATTGGTATTAGGCATATTGAATTTGCACTTGTTATGCTGTGTTGCACATGCTACACATTATTTATTAAAACCTTTTATCTATTAAGGTTAATTGATGTTGCACTGATTACTTATTTGCACATATTGTTTCATTTTTACGCTATTGAACATTTTTATTTTTATTGCTGCACTGATTGTGTGTTTGCACCTATTAAGTTTTAGGTATTTATTGATTATCCATTGTCTTTACACACCTTTGTGTTATAGACCTTTGTGGAGTATTGCGTTTATAATTATGCATTTCATCGTTTAAGGCTGAACTGGTGTTGAATCTTTTGCCGATTTGCACGTCTTTTTGCACATTTATTTATTTATTTCACGCTGCATTTTTATTTGCACATCACTTTATCTAAGTGCTCCCCTGAACCCACTTTTATTGAGGATCTATTACTTCAGTGGAGGTTTCTTCGGTTGACATTTATTATTCTTAATTTCCTAGGCTTGATTTAGTCCGGAAGCGGTTATTATGATTCATTTTTTTTGATGTAACACTGGTTCACCATTTACCTTTGGTTACACAATGTAGTGTAAGATTCATTTTAGATACAATTATTACCTGGGATTTCTGTATTTTAACTCCTGGTATGGTTGACTGTCTTACATATTTTAGCTTAATTTATTAGCGCCGCATATTTTTACCGTTTTTTCATTTTAACAAGACATGTGGCTACTCATTAAAATGAGAAGAAAAGAGGTTTAACCTTAAACTGCGTAGAGGGTTCTTTACTGTAAGAGCAGCAAGGATGTGGAATCCCCTTCCACAGGCAGTGGTCTCAGCGGGGAGCATCGATAGTTTAAAAAAACTATTAGATAAGCACCTGAACGACCACAACATACAGGGTTATACAATGTAATACTGACATATAATTACAGACTTGTGTCTTTTTCAACCTCACCAACTCTGTAAAGCTGTCCACATAGACCGTCCTCCACACCGCCGGCTCTCACTGCTGTCTGTCTGCAATTGTGACCAGGAAGACTACCCTGCGATCTGATAGGCTTGAAGCGCTCGTGGAGCTCAGCATGGAAGGGATGACATTGATGGCGGTGCGGAGGATGGCCTATGTGGACAACTTTACCTGGATGCCTGCAAACTTAAATGGGCCTGTTTTAATCATCAACCATGTTGCTAAATGTTGTACCTTCATTAAATGTAACCATATTGCTACACTTAGAGGCGCCTCTCTTCTCTTTTAAACTAAGTTGTGACTTGACGCAACTTGTATATCAAGACCTCGCTTGTATATAAAGTCACAATTTTTTAAAGAATTTTACTTGCCTTGCAATACATATCAAGTATTGAGTAATTATCCAGAGAGTCCGCTTTGGAGCCTGGGATTCCGTCGATATGTCCCATACTTTGTGAAATTTTTTTGCCACAACCTCGAGAGAGGAAAGTGGCCTTGTATAATGGCAAAGCCAAATTAACTAAACGTTTCCAAAAGTTAATTGAGGAGCAGAAGAGGCTTTCCACCTGAGGACCATGGCCTTGCGTGCATAATAAAGTAATAGCCCCAGTAGCGTTCTGACTGCCCGGCTGGGAGCCAATGGGTATACAAGTCCTAGCAAGCACACCTCCACTGTCAGTGGGATCTGAATGGTAGTGATAGATAAAATAAAAGTAGTAACCTCATTTCAAAAAAAAATTTTTATCTGGTGACGGCTCCAAAATACATGGGAATTGTCCGCTGAGGGTGAGGTTCACCTCCAGCAGGAAGCCGGAAAAGATTAACATATTTTGTGTAAATGCATGGGTGTGAAGTACACTCTATGCATAATTTTGAACTGGTACTAGTCTGTCCCTAGCAGAGGCCAATTGTGAGAAGGAGTGCTCCCCATTTCTTCCCAATCTTTCGTATCTAGTGCCAGGAAATCCCCCACACACTTTAAGGTCCTCTAGTCCAGTGTTACCATTAGGGAGTAATTCTTTAATATATGGTGGACAGAGGTTTAATCATAGATTTTTCTCTGAGCAACGTCATTATCTCTTTACCAAGATCGAAGATACGCTGTGTCAGAGCGACGCACCGCACCACCGATCGCGGCTCTGTGCACCCCAGGGTGCGCACGAGCGGCTTATCTTACTGGATGTCATATGGTGCCTAGTCAGGGTAACTGAGCCACCTTGCGGATGTCATTCTGTAATAGGCTGGTAGGGAAGTGGTTAAGTGAATTTTCATTGATTTTCTTCCTATCGACTAAAACAAATCTAAAAAAACAAAACAAAAAAAAAAAAAACCTGAAAAAAAAAACAAAAAAAAAAACAAAATACACCAAAAACGCAAGGAAAAAACTTAAGGAAATGACTATAACTATTTAGAACATTTTTATTTATTTTATGGGGGTATTTATTTTTATGTTTAATCTATTCATGTTATATGAAAAAATAATTCATTTTTTTCAAATTCTATTCTCGCTGAAATTTTAAGTCATGGTCACATGTTTCCTGGGTATACTTCTTCCTATGAGCCAGCAATTTATTTGATTAAAACGCCATTGAAAAGCTTTTGGAGCATATTTTCTATTTTTAGAGGCAGTGATAGGCAAACATGGTCCTTTCAGCAGTTCTGAGGTACGTTCTGTTCTTTATAAAAAAGTTTTGATTGTAGTGTAGTTCTGGACAAAAGAGAGTCTTCAGCAAAAACAACAGTGGTTGAAGATTGGGAAGATGCTCTTCAGGGGTGGACTGGGCCAGTGTTGGCATTTCCTCAATGAGCCATTGCTTCTGAAGTTCATTGAATTGCAGAGTATTCGTTCCACAAAATAAATCTAATTGCAAAGAAAATGCGTTCTATGAGAAACTATACCTCCTCCATAATCCAATCACACTGCCTCTTTCATAATCTCACTTCAGTGTTTCTGTTACTACCTCCCCCATAATCCCACTTTCCCCTCTTTCTGCTTCTTCTACAATCAATGCCTCCTCTCTCTATCTCCCCCCAAATCTAGTCTTACTGCCTCCTCTCCCTACCTCCTACGTTACCAGGTCTCTCTGTCTTCTCTTCCTACCAGCTCCATAATCTGGTCTCATTGTCTCCCCTCCTTATCTCCTCGGTAATCTGGTCTTGCTGTCTTCTCTCACTTCCTTCTCCATTATCTGGTCCCACTGCCTCCTATTCTTACCTCCACCATAATCCGTTCCTACTGCCACATCCTCATACTTCTTCTTCCATAAATCTGTTATCACTGCCTTCAATCTCTAACTCCTCCATGATCAGATTGTACTGCCTCCTCTTCCTACCTTCTCCATAATCTGGTCTCAATGCCTCCTCTCTCTACTACCCCAATAATTTGATAATGCTTCCTCCCTTCCCTA
>JBBGZY010001668.1:2800000-3010748 GCA_037952925.1 Lithobates clamitans
TAAGGCTTTAAAACAAACCTCAGACCAAATAACAAAAAGCCTAACCAAAGAAATAAGAGAGCTGGGAAACCGCACCGCAGCCTTAGAAATAAAAATGGATGAAATTGAAATTACAACCCAAGAAAATATAACAGAATTGGAACAATTAAAAGAAGAGAATTTAATACTTCAAACTAAGCTTGAAGATTACGAAAATAGAGCCAGACGTTCAAACTTGCGCATAAGGGGGATACCTGAAACTGTGACAGACCTGCAATCTACTATTACTGCTCTATTACAAGAACTAAAGCCAGATATCCCTATTAAACGTTTAGAACTGGACAGAGTACACAGAGCCCTCACAGCCAAAAAGAAAGATGGACCCCCACGTGATATAATCACAAAATTTCATTATTACAGAACGAAAGAACAAATACTAATTGCTGCAAGAGAAAAAAAGGAACTTAATTTTCAAGGACACAATTATCAAATTTGTGCTGACCTATCCCAACTTACTATTACTAAAAGACGATCCATGAAACCCCAACTAATGGAACTGCAACGCCACAACATTATGTATCAATGGGGCTTCCCCTTTTCAGTCAGATTTAACTACCAAGGTACAATTTACAGAAGCAGATCAGCAGATGAACTACAACAAACCCTTTTAAAATTAAATCTGACAGAACCCACAAGCAGCAACTCTCCCACATGCAGAAGAATGGCATCATCTTCACCTTCAGGCAGCACCCAGAAAATTTCAGAACAAAATGGGAATCATCATTCTCACAAAAGAGGCCGTTATGCCACATCATCCATGGACCAAGAAGATTCAATGTACTGACATCCTAATTCCTAATATTTCTTCATTTATTATACTAAGAGATGGTTCTCTATAAAAAACCTGTATTTATAACTCAATGTGACTGCATTCTGATAGTCACACACTGTGTGGGATCATGTTACATTCCAGTTATATTTCTTATTACTTCTGATTCATATAGCCTTAGAATATATAAGTGAAATAAGGAAATTCTTGTTCAGTTATATATTTTCAGGTAATAACAATAGATTTATTACTTTTTAGGACAAATATGTTCAATAATCCAGAAGTAATGGAAGCTTTTTCTTTCTTTTCTTAAAACAAATATATTATTACCTAACTAGTTCCTAGAACTATGTTTTTGTTTATTCTAATCTGAAGCAATACAACGGGACGTACTAAACTGCATATTGGGATGATGGGATGATTGGATTATTGGCTGCAATACTGAGAACTCTCACTAGATGTCAGTGTACCATATACACATATATATGGTAATGACTCTGTTGTTTCTCAAAATATGTTATTCTTTACTGCAGTGCTTGATACAATGTTGCAAGAAGCAGTTGCTAATGTTTAACTCTTCACTTGCTGATATATATGCAGCTGTACAACAGTTGCTGATATATATGCAGCTGTAAAACAGGATACAGAAGTAATATAAAAATTACATTTGACCTGTTTTTGATGGGAATATGGGTAGAATTATTATTGCTCATGGGGATTATTGGAGGAATATCATGTTAACACCCGACAATGAACATATTTAATTAACAATAATAATATGCATATACTTTTTCTACATAGGGATTATGGGTGGAATATTGTAGTTAGACATACAAAGGAATATATTAAACCTATTTCTGATATAAATATGTATATAATTATTTTTCTACATGGGGATTATTGGTGGAATATTGTTTATAAATATACATAGCAGCATATTAAACCCATTTCTGATGAGAATATGCATATAATTATTTTTCTACATGGGGATTATTGGTGGAATATTGTTTATAAATATACATAGCAACATATTAAACACATTTCCAATGAGAATATGCATATAATTATATTTCTACATGTGGATTATTGGTGGGATATTGTTTATAAATATACATAGCAACATATTAAACCCATTTCTAAAGAGAATATGCATATAATGATTTTTCTACATGGGGATTATTGGTGGAATATTGTTTAAAAACATACATAGCAACATATTAAACCCATTTATGATATGAATATGCATGTAATTATTTTTCTACATGGGGATTATTGGTGGAATATTGTTTATAAATATACATAGCAACATATTAAACCCATTTCTAATGAGAATATGCATATAATTATATTTCTACATGTGGATTATTGGTGGAATATTGTTTATAAATATACATAGCAACATATTAAACCCATTTCTGATGAGAAAATGCATATAATTATTTTTCTACATGGGGATTATTGGTGGAATATTGTTTAAAAATATACATAGCAACATATTAAACCCATTTCTGATGAGAAAATGCATATCATTATTTTTCTACATGGGGATTATTGGTGGAATATTGTTTAAAAATATACATAGCAACATATTAAACACATTTCTGATGAGAAAATGCATATAATTATTTTTCTACATGGGGATTATTGGTGGAATATTGTTTAAAAATATACATAGCAACATATTAAACCCATTTCTAATGAGAATATGCATATAATTATATTTCTACATGTGGATTATTGGTGGAATATTGTTTATAAATATACATAGCAACATATTAAACCCATTTCTGATGAGAATATGCATGTAATTATTTTTCTACATGGGGATTATTGGTGGAATATTGTTTATAAATATACATAGCAACATAATAAACCCATTTATGATATGAATATGCATGTAATTATTTTTCTACATGGGGATTATTGGTGGAATATTGTTTATAAATATACATAGCAACATATTAAACCCATTTCTGATGAGAACATGCATATAATTATATTTCTACATGAGGATTATTGGTGGAATATTGTTTATAAATATACATAGCAACATATATGCATATTCTCATCAGAAATGAGTTTAATATGTTGCTATGTATATTTATAAACAATATTCCACCAATAATCCCCATGTAGAAAAATAATTACATGCATATTCATATCATAAATGGGTTAAATATGTTGCTATGTATATTTATAAACAATATTCCACCAATAATCCCCATGTAGAAAAATAATTATATGCATATTCTCATCAGAAATGGGTTTAATATGTTGCTATGTATATTTATAAGCAATATTCCACCAATAATCCCCACGTAGAATTATAATTATATGCATATTCTCATCAGAAATGGGTTTAATATGTTGCTATGTATATTTATAAACAATATTCCACCAATAATCCCCATGTAGAAAAATAATTACATGCATATTCATATCATAAATGTGTTTAATATGTTGCTATGTATATTTATAAACAATATTCCACCAATAATCCCCATGTAGAAATATAATTATATGCATATTCTCATTAGAAATGGGTTTAATATGTTGCTATGTATATTTATAAACAATATTCCACCAATAATCCACATGTAGAAATATAATTATATGCATATTCTCATTAGAAATGTGTTTAATATGTTGCTATGTATATTTTTTAAACAATATTCCACCAATAATCCCCATGTAGAAAAATAATTATATGCATATTCTCTTTAGAAATGGGTTTAATATGTTGCTATGTATATTTATAAACAATATTCCACCAATAATCCACATGTAGAAAAATAATGATATGCATTTTCTCATCAGAAATGGGTTTAATATGTTGTTATGTATATTTATAAACAACATTCCACCAATAATCCACATGTAGAAATATAATTATATGCATATTCTCATTAGAAATGGGTTTAATATGTTGCTATGTATATTTATAAACAATATTCCACCAATAATCCCCATGTAGAAAAATAATTATATGCATATTCACTTTAGAAATGGGTTTAATATGTTGCTATGTATATTTATAAACAATATTCCACCAATAATCCACATGTAGAAATATAATTATATGCATATTCTCATTAGAAATGGGTTTAATATGTTGCTATGTATATTTTTAAACAATATTCCACCAATAATCCCCATGTAGAAAAATAATTATATGCATTTTCTCATCAGAAATGGGTTTAATATGTTGCTATGTATATTTATAAACAATATTCCACCAATAATCCACATGTAGAAATATAATTATATGCATATTCTCATTAGAAATGGGTTTAATATGTTGCTATGTATATTTATAAACAATATTCCACCAATAATCCCCATGTAGAAAAATAATTATATGCATATTCTCTTTAGAAATGGGTTTAATATGTTGCTATGTATATTTATAAACAATATTCCACCAATAATCCACATGTAGAAAAATAATTATATGCATTTTCTCATCAGAAATGGGTTTAATATGTTGCTATGTATATTTATAAACAATATTCCACCAATAATCCCCATGTAGAAAAATAATTATATGCATATTCTCTTTAGAAATGGGTTTAATATGTTGCTATGTATATTTATAAACAATATTCCACCAATAATCCACATGTAGAAATATAATTATATGCATATTCTCATTAGAAATGGGTTTAATATGTTGCTATGTATATTTTTAAACAATATTCCACCAATAATCCCCATGTAGAAAAATAATTATATGCATTTTCTCATCAGAAATGGGTTTAATATGTTGCTATGTATATTTATAAACAATATTCCACCAATAATCCCCATGCAGAAAAATCATTATATGCATATTCTCTTTAGAAATGGATTTAATATGTTGCTATGTATATTTTCAAACAATATTCCACCAATAATCCCCATGTAGAAAAATAATTATATGCATATTCTTTTTAGAAATGGGTTTAATATGTTGCTATGTATATTTATAAACAATATTCCACCAATAATCCCCATGTAGAAATATAATTATATGCATATTCTCATTGGAAATGGGTTTAATATGTTGCTATGTATATTTTTAAACAATATTCCACCAATAATCCCCATGTAGAAAAATAATTATATGCATATTCTCATCAGAAATGGGTTTAATATGTTGCTATGTATATTTATAAGCAATATTCCACCAATAATCCCCATGTAGAATTATAATTATATGCATATTCTCATCAGAAATTGGTTTAATATGTTGCTATGTATATTTATAAACAATATTCCACCAATAATCCCCATGTAGAAAAATCATTATATGCATATTCTCATCAGAAATGGGTTTAATATATTGCTATGTATATTTATAAGCAATATTCCACCAATAATCCACATGTAGAAATATAATTATATGCATATTCTCATTGGAAATGGGTTTAATATGTTGCTATGTATATTTTTAAACAATATTCCACCAATAATCCCCATGTAGAAAAATCATTATATGCATATTCTCTTTAGAAATGTGTTTAATATGTTGCTATGTATATTTATAAACAATATTCCACCAATAATCCACATGTAGAAATATAATTATATGCATATTCTCATTGGAAATGGGTTTAATATGTTGCTATGTATATTTTTAAACAATATTCCACCAATAATCCCCATGTAGAAAAATCATTATGTGCATATTCTCTTTAGAAATGGGTTTAATATGTTGCTATGTATATTTATAAACAATATTCCACCAATAATCCACATGTAGAAATATAATTATATGCATATTCTCATTGGAAATGGGTTTAATATGTTGCTATGTATATTTTTAAACAATATTCCACCAATAATCCCCATGTAGAAAAATAATTATATGCATTTTCTCATCAGAAATGGGTTTAATATGTTGCTATGTTTATTTATAAACAATATTCCATTAATAATCCACATGTAGAAATATAATTATATGCATATTCTCATCAGAAATGGGTTTAATATGTTGCTATGTATATTTTTAAACAATATTCCACCAATAATCCCCATGTAGAAAAATAATTATATACATATTTATATCAGAAATAGGTTTAATATATTCCTAAGTATGTCTAACTACAATATTTCACCCATAATACCTATGTAGAAAAAGTATATGCATATTATTATTGTTAATTAAATATGTTCATTGTCGGGTGTTAACATGATATTCCTCCAATAATCCCCATGAGCAATAATAATTCTACCCATATTCCCATTAAAAACAGGTCAAATGTAATTTTTATATTACTTCTGTATCCTGTTGTACAGCTGCATATATATCAGCAACTGTTGTACAGCTGCACATATATCAGCAAGTGAAGAGTTAAACATTAGCAACTGCTTCTTGCAACATTGTATCAAGCACTGCAGTAAAGAATAACATATTTTGAGAAACAAATATGTGTATATGGTACACTGACATCTAGTGAGAGTTCTCAGTATTGCAGCCAATAATCCAATCATCCCATCATCCCAATATGCAGTTTAGTACGTCCCCAGAAAATCGAATAGTGTGTATGGGGTCTAACAGTCACTACGTCTTGTGACCAGAACACTCCCGTGTATGAAAATACCACTTCAAATTATAGACATTCACTTTATGTACATACTTCCTGCAGATATAACCTCTGCCGGGTTAGCCCCCCCATATCAAAATTTTTGAAAAAATCTTATGCAGTTTGTTAGATCTTTGTTAGCTCAACCGTTGTTTATGTTAGATCTCACACAGAAGAAGCAATATTAACAGTTATTTGCTGGGGGGGCTAGCCTGTCATTAGCCCCCCTTATCAAAAAATTGACCAAACAGCTATTTTGGAAGCTATTTGTTAGATCCGGTAAGATCAAGTGGTTTTAACGTTAGATCTCACATAATTAGAGACTTATTAAGTGATTAATGAGGGGGGCTGGCCCCCCTTATCAAATTTTCTGACCAAAAATCATTCAGGCTAATAGATATTCATTAAATCCGGTAAGATCAAGTGGTTTTAACGTTAGATCTCACATAATTTCAGAGATATTCTACAAAAAAATAGAGATATTAGGTGTAAATAAGGATAGGCTGGCCCCCCACATGCAATTTTCTGGTCAAAAATCATTCAGGCTAATAGATATTCGTTAGATCCGGTATGATCAAGTGCCTTTAACCACTTGCCGACCGCCTCACGCCTATATACGTGAGCAGGTCGGCACGGGCAGGCAAAATCACGTACCTAGTTGGTGATGCCTTCCCGCGGGCGGGGGGGTCCGATCGGACCCCCCCCGGTGCCCTGAGTGGTCGGCTCTCGTTCGCGGGCGATTAGGGGTCAGGGGGAGGCCATCCATTGATGGCCACCCCCTCCCGATCGCTCCCACGAATCAAATGCTTCCTCTCCCTCTGTAATGTAAACAGAGGGAGAGGAAGTGATGTCATCTCTCCTGGAGCCGGTCTTTTTGATCCGACGCCGAGGAGAGAAGACATCCAAGTAAGTGCACCAACACCACACGCTCAGTAGAACACGCCAGGCACACTTTTCACCCCCCTGTCACCCCCCGATCACCCCCCGATCACCCCCCTGTACCCACTGTCACTCTGACACCAATAGCAGTTTTTTTTTTTTTTTGCATTGGTGTCAGTTTGTCAGTTATAAGTGTTAGGGCAGTTAGGTTAGCCCCCTTTAGGTCTAGGGTACCCCCCCTTAGGTCCAGGGTACCCCCTAACCCCCCCTAATAAAAGTTAACCCCTTGATTACCCCCCGTCACCAGTGTCGCTAAGCGATCGTTTTTCTGATCGCTGTATTAGTGACACAGGTGACGCTAGTTTAGGGAGGTAAGTATATAGGTTCGCTGTCAGTGTTTTATAGCGACAGGGACCCCCATATACTACTTGCTAAAGGTTTTAACCCCCTGATTGCCCCCTAGTTAACCCTTTCACCAGCGATCACCGTATAAGTGTTACGGGTGACGCTGGTTAGATAGTTTGTTTTTTGTAGTTTATTACAGTTTATTACAGTTTATTATAGTTTTAGGGCACCCGCCGTTTATTACCTTATAAAGGTTTAACCCCCTAATTGCCCGGCGGTGATAGAAGTTAAGTTTTTAAGATCAGATAAGGTCTGCGTCGCCCCAGGCAGCGTCAGGTTAGCGCCAGTACCGCTAAAACCCACGCACGCAGCATACACCTCCCTTAGTGCTATAGTATCTGAACGGATCGATATCTGATCCGATCAGATCTATACTCCCCAGCAGTTTAGGGTTCCCTGAAACGCAGTGTTAGCGGGATCAGCCCAGATACCTGCTAGCACCTGCGTTTTGCTCCTCGGCCCAGCCCAGCCCAGCCCACCCAAGTGCAGTTTCGATCGATTACTGACACTTACAAAACACTAAGCACACATAACTGCAGCGGTCGCAGAGTCAGGCCTGATCCCTGCGATCGCTAACAGTTTTTTGGTAGCGTTTTGATACAGTCGCTGACAGTCAGGAGCTTTTTTGCCTGTGAGTCTCACTAGTGTACCCCTAAATTTAGAGGCCAAAATGGCAAATCGAAGGTACACTAGTGAAGAGGCCTACAGGATTCTGAGCATGACAGATAGTGAAGAGGAAGTCACTCATCTGTCAAGTTCAGGCTCAGAATACGATCCTGTAGAGGACAGCGGCTCCATGACAGATAGCTCTGACGACGGAGTTGTGGTCCCTGCTAAGGTCAGGCGTACCAGACCCCGAACTTATGCTGTCCTTGAAGTGCAAGAACCGCAGGGCTCTCGTAGGGAGCAGAGAGGTACTAGTGCCGCTACTCCTTCTGGTGAACTGGCAAGCACCAGCGGCCTAGTACACCCTGGTCGTACATCCAGCACTGCAGTATCACGTGGTGACGTGGCGAGTCCCATAAGTGCAGTTTAAGCTGGCGAGGTGGCAAGCACTAGTAGTGTCCCGCTGCCACCAAGAAGACGAACACAGGCCCGTCGTGCCCATAGTGCCCTTCCTGCTGCATTGGCCAATCCGAATTGGGTACCCACCACTTCTGCAGCACCCGTACTTCCCCCTTTCACTGGCCAACCCGGAATTCAGGTGGAAACAGTTGACTTTATGCCACTGGATTTTTATTCGCTGTTTTTCACCGAAGATCTCTATAGATCTATTGTGGACCAAAGCAATTTATATGCTGGTCAATACATCGCCACTATGCCCCAGTCCACCCTTGCCAAAGATTGGAGACCAATTACGGTCTCCGAATTTAAGATCTTTCTGGGCCTTTCCCTCCTCATGGGGTTGAATAAAAAGAGTGAGTTGCGGTCATATTGGTCCACTGACCCAATTTACCATTCACCCTTGTTCTCTGCTTCCATGGCCAGGGCACGATACGAGCAGATTTTGCGGTTCATGCACTTCAACGACAATGAACTCTGTCGTCGTCGTGGAGACCCTGAATACGATCGGCTCTACAAAATTCGGCCCCTCGTAAACCACTTCAACCAACGTTTTGCAGACTTGTTTACCCCCCATCAAGTTGTCTGCGTTGATGAGTCCCTGGTTAAATTTTCTGTCCGCTTGTCATTCAAACAGTACCTTCCCAGCAAGCGTGCCAGATACGGGGTCAAGATGTATAAGCTCTGTGACAGGGCCACAGGCTATACATGTAGATTTATGGTTTACGAGGGCAAAGATAGTCACGTAGAGCCGACAAACTGCCCTGACTACATAGGAAGCGCTGGCAAGATAGTGTGGGACTTGGTGTCACCCTTATTCGGAAAGGGGTACCACTTGTACGTGGACAATTATTATACGAGCGTGCCACTTTTTAGCCACCTTTTTGATCATCAGATTGGAGCATGTGGCACCGTGCGACCTAATCGCCGGGGCTTTCCCCAGCGGCTTGTAGATTCCCGTCTTAGGCTGGGGGAGAGAGCCTGCTTGAAGTATAATAATTTGCTCGCTATGAAGTGGAGGGATAAGAAGAATGTTTTCGTTCTCACCTCCCTTCATGCAGACACGATGGTCCAAATTCCTACGGCGACTGGTGTTGTGGAGAAACCCCTCTGTGTCCACGAATATAACCTTAATATGGGAGGGGTGGACCTCAACGACCAGTTGTTGGCGCCGTACCTAATTGCCCGTAAGGCCAGACGCTGGTACAAAAAAGTGTCTGTTTATTTATTTCAATTGGCTTTGCTGAATGCTTATGTGCTATACAGAGCTTCAGGACGGACTGGATCCTTCCTTAAATTCCAGGAAGAGATCGTCAGAGCCCTTCTGTTTCCAGACGGTGCTCCACCTCACCATCCCCAACCAAATGCAGTAAGCCGGCTGCATGAGAGGCATTTTCTTTATGCCCTCCCGAGTACCCCTACCCAACGAACCCCCCAAAAAAGATGACGTGTCTGCAGCAAGCGCGGATTTAGGCGTGACACCCGATATTATTGTCCCCTCTGTCCTGGCAATCCTGGTCTTTGCATTGGTGAATGTTTTGAACGCTACCACACACTAGTGGAGTATTAGCGTAGGGTACAGCACTGCACAGACTAGGCACACTTCCACAGGGTCTCCCAAGATGCTGTCGCATTTTGAGAGACCCAAACCTGGTACCAGTTAAAAAAGTTAAAGTTACAAAAAAAAGTGTAAAAAAAACAAAAAAAAAGTAAAAAAAAGAAAAAAACACAAAAAAAATATAAAATAAAAAAAACAAAAATAGTTGTTGTTTTATTGTTCTCTCTCTATTCTCTCTCTATTCTGCATTCTATACTGCAATGTTTTATTGTTATGTTTTTATCATGTTTGCTTTATAGGTATGCAATTTTTTTATACTTTGTTTTTTTTATTGTTAACCACCTTTGTGTTTTCAGGTACGCCATTCAGCTGCAGAGCGGATTTATTTATCTTGACAGCAACAGCGTTTGCTCCCACGATACATAAAGCCGCGACTCCAGCGCTGTCGGAGGTGATTTCACCACCACAGTTACATACTTCAGCATAAATGCCGAAGCGTGGGGGCAGCAGTGGGTGGAGGAGCGATTTGCTCCTGCCTTTTGCGGGAGGATGCCCCCATGCTTCGGCATATATATATTTTTAGGTAGGCACAGGTTGCGTTAAATGTTTTATTTTTTACTATGTTTTTTTTGTATTTTGCTTTGCAGGTATGGTAAGTAATACTGTTATACTGTAATGTTACTTTGTTTTTTTGTTAACCATCATTTGCTTAGCAGGTACGCCATTCAGTTGCAGCACGGATTTATTTATCTTGACAGCAACAGCGTTTGCTCCCACGATACATAAAGCCGTGACTCCAGCGCTGTCGGAGGTGATTTCACCACCACAGTTACATACTTCAGCATATATGCCGAAGCGTGGGGGCAGCAGTGGGTGGAGGAGCGATTTGCTCCTGCCTTTTGCGGGAGGATGCCCCCATGCTTCGGCATATATATATTTTTAGGTAGGCACAGGTTGCGTTAAATGTTTTATTTTTTACTATGTTTTTTTTGTATTTTGCTTTGCAGGTATGGTAAGTAATACTGTTATACTGTAATGTTACTTTGTTTTTTTGTTAACCATCATTTGCTTAGCAGGTACGCCATTCAGTTGCAGCACGGATTTATTTATCTTGACAGCAACAGCGTTTGCTCCCACGATACATAAAGCCGTGACTCCAGCGCTGTCGGAGGTGATTTCACCACCACAGTTACATAGTTCAGCATATATGCCGAAGCGTGGGGGCAGTAGTGGGTGGAGGAGCGATTTGCTCCTGCCTTTTGCGGGAGGATGCCCCCATGCTTCGGCATATATATACGGTGCATGTATGCCCATCATTAGAAGTGGGTGGATGAAGGGAGGTATTCTAATGGTGGGCATACCCACCGATCAATATCTTTTTTTCGTTCAGCCCACAGGCTGCATGAAAAAAAGTTTACAATGTATGCCCAACAAGGACCAGCAACGTACTGGTATGTTGCTGGACTTTGAGTGGTTATACCAGAATGATGCCTGCAGGTTTAGGTATCATCTTGGTATCATTCTTTTCAGCCAGTGGTCAGCTTTCTTGTAAAAGCAATCCTAGCAGCTAATTAGCCTCTAGACTGCTTTTACAAGCAGTGGGAGGGAATGCCCCCCCCCCCACACCGTCGTCCATGTTTTTCTATGGCTCTCCTGTCCCAACAGGGAACTTGAGAATGCAGCCGGTGATTCAGCCAGCTGACCATAGAGCTGATCAGAGACCAGAATGGCTCCAAACATCTCTATGGCCTAAGAAACTGGAAGCTACAAGCATTTCATGACTTAGATTTCGCCGGATGTAAACAGCGCCATTGGGAAATTGGGAAAGCATTTTATCACACCGATCTTGGTGTGGTCAGATGCTTTGAGGGCAGAGGAGAGATCTAGGGTCTAATAGACCCCAATTTTTTCTAAAAAGAGTACCTGTCACTACCTATTGCTATCATGGGGGATATTTACATTCCCTGAGATAACAATAAAAATGATAAAAAAAAAATAAAAATGAAAGGAACAGTTTAAAAATAAGATAAAAAAGCAAAAAAAATAATTAAAAAAAAAAAAAAAAAAAAAAAGCACCCCTGCCCCCCCCTGCTCTCGCACAAAGGCGAACGCAAGCGTCGGTCTGGCGTCAAATGTAAACAGCAATTGCACCATGCATGTGAGGTATCACCGCGAAGGTCAGATCGAGGGCAGTAATTTTAGCAGTAGACCTCCTCTGTAAATCTAAAGTGGTAACCTGTAAAGGCTTTTAAAGGCTTTTAAAAATGTATTTAGTTTGTCGCCACTGCACGTTTGTGCGCAATTTTAAAGCATGTCATGTTTGGTATCCATGTACTCGGCCTAAGATCATCTTTTTTATTTCATCAAACATTTTGACAAAATAGTGTGTTTTAGTGTATTAAAATTTAAAAAAGTGTGTTTTTTCCCCAAAAAATGCGTTTGAAAAATCGCTGCGCATATACTGTGTGAAAAAAAAAAATTAAACACCCACCATTTTAATCTGTAGGGCATTTGCTTTAAAAAAATATATAATGTTTGGGGGTTCAAAGTAATTTTTTTGCAAAAAAAAATTATTTTTTCATGTAAACAATAAGTGTCAGAAAGGGCTTTGTCTTCAAGTGGTTAGAAGAGTGGTCGATGTGTGACATAAGCTTCTAAATGTTGTGCATAAAATGCCAGGACAGTTCAAAACCCCCCCCAAATGACCCCATTTTGGAAAGTAGACACCCCAAGCTATTTGCTGAGAGGCATGTCGAGTCCATTGAATATTTTATATTGTGACACAAGTTGCGGGAAAAAGACAATTTTTTTTTTTTTTTGCACAAAGTTGTTACTAAATGATATATTGCTCAAACATGCCATGGGAATATGTGAAATTACACCCCAAAATACATTCTGTTGCTTCTCCTGAGTACGGGGATACCACATGTGTGAGACTTTTTGGGAGCCTAGCCGCGTACGGGACCCCGAAAACCAAGCCCCGCCTTCAGGCTTTCTAAGGGCGTAAATTTTTGATTTCACTCTTCACTGCCTTTCACAGTTTCGGAGGCCATGGAATGCCCAGATGGCACAACCCCCCCCCAAATGACCCCATTTTGGAAAATAGACACCCAAAGCTATTTGCTGAGAGGTATAGTGAGTATTTTGCAGACCTCACTTTTTTTCACAAAGTTTTGAAAATTGAAAAAAGAAAAAAAAAATACGTTTTTCTTGACTTTCTTCATTTTCAAAAACAAATGAGAGCTGCAAAATACTCACCATGCCTCTCAGCAAATAGCTTGGGGTGTCTACTTTCCAAAATGGGGTCATTTGGGGGGGGTTTGTGCCATCTTGGCATTTTATGGCCTTCAAAAGTGTGATAGGTAGTGAGGAGTAAAATCAAAAATGTATGCCCTTAGAAATCCTGAAGGCGGTGCTTGGTTTTCGGGGCCCCATACGCGGCTAGGCTCCCAAAAAGTCCCACACATGTGGTATCCCCGTACTCAGGAGAAGCAGCAGAATATATTTTGGGGTGTAATTCCACATATGCCCATGGCATGTTTGAACAATATATCATTTAGTGACAACTTTGTGCAAAAAAAAAAAAAAAATTGTCACTTTCCCGCAACTTGTGTCAAAATATAAAATATTCCATGGACTCAACATGCCTCTCAGCAAATAGCTTGGGGTGTCTACTTTCCAAAATGGGGTCAATTGGGGGGGGTTTGTGCCATCTGGGCATTTTATGGCCTTCAAAAATGTGATAGGTAGTGGGGAGTGAAATTACAACTTTACACCCTTAGAAATCCTGAAGGCGGTGCTGGGTTTTCGGGGCCCCGTACGCAGCTAGGCTCCCAAAAAGTCCCACACATGTGGTATCCCCGTACTCAGGAGAATCAGCAGAATGTATTTTGGGGTGCAATTCCACATATGCCCATGGCCTGTGTGAGCAATATATCATTTAGTGACAACTTTGTGCAAAAAAAAAAAAAATTCTCACATTCCCGCAAATTGTGTCAAAAAATAAAATATTCCATGGACTCAACATGCCTCTCAGCAAATAGCTTGGGGTGTCTACTTTCCAAAATGGGGTCATTTGGGGGGGTTTTGTGCCATCTTGGCATTTTATGGCCTTCAAAACTGTGATAGGTAGTGAGAAGTGAAATCAAAAATTTATGCCCTTAGAAATCCTGAAGGCGGTGCTTGGTTTTCGGGGCCCCGTACGCGGCTAGGCTCCCAAAAAGTCCCACACATGTGGTATCCCCGTACTCAGGAGAAGCAGCAGAATATATTTTGTGGTGCAATTCCACATATGCCCATGGCATGTTTGAGGAATATATCATTTAGTGACAACTTTGTGCAAAAAAAAAAAATAAATAAATAAAAATTGTCACTTTCCAGCAACTTGTGTCAAAATATAAAATATTCCATGGACTCAACATGCCTCTCAGCAAATAGCTTGGGGTGTCTACTTTCCAAAATGGGGTCATTTGGGGGGGTTTTGTGCCATCTTGGCATTTTATGGCCTTCAAAACTCTGATAGGTAGTGAGGAGTGAAATGAAAAATTTATGTCCTTAGAAATCCTAAAGGCGGTGATTGGTTTTCGGGGCCCCGTACGCGGCTAGGCTCCCAAAAAGTCCCACACATGTGGTATCCCCATACTCAGGAGAAGCAGCTAAATGTATTTTGGGGTACAATTCCACATATGCCCATGGCCTGTGTGAGCAATATATCATTTAGTGACAACTTTGTGCAAAAAAAAAAAAAATTGTCACATTCCCACAACTTGTGTCAAAAAATAAAATATTCCATGGACTCAACATACCTCTCAGCAAATAGCTTGGGGTGTCTACTTTCCAAAATGGGGTCATTTGGGGGTGTTTTGTGCCATCTTGGCATTTTATGGCCTTCAAAACTGTGATAGGTAGTGAGGAGTGTAATCAAAAATCTATGCCCTTAGAAATCCTGAAGGCGGTGCTTGGTTTTCGGGGCCCCATACACGGCTAGGCTCCCAAAAAGTCCCACACATGTGGTATCCCCGTACTCAGGAGAAGCAGCTGAATGTATTTTGGGGTGCAATTCCACATATGCCCATGGCCTGTGTGAGCAATATATCATTTAGTGACAACTTTTTGTAAATTTTTTTTTTTTTTTTTGTCATTATTCAATCACCTGGGACAAAAAAAATAAATATTCAATGGGTTCAACATGCCTCTCAGCAATTTCCTTGGGGTGTCTACTTTCCAAAATGGGGTCATTTGGGGGGGTTTTGTACTGCCCTGCCATTTTAGCACCTCAAGAAATGACATAGGCAGTCATAAACTAAAAGCTGTGTAAATTCCAGAAAATGTACCCTAGTTTGTAGGCGCTATAACTTTTGCGCAAACCAATAAATATACGCTTATTGACTTTTTTTTTACCAAAGACATGTGGCCGAATACATTTTGGCCTAAATGTATGACTAAAATTGAGTTTATTGGATTTTTTTTATAACAAAAAGTAGAAAATATCATTTTTTTTCAAAATTTTCGGTCTTTTTCCGTTTATAGCGCAAAAAATAAAAATGGCAGAGGTGATCAAATACCACCAAAGAAAGCTCTATTTGTGGGAAGAAAAGGACGCAAATTTCGTTTGGGTACACCATTGCATGACCGCGCAATTAGCAGTTAAAGCGACGCAGTGCCAAATTGTAAAAAGTGCTCTGGTCAGGAAGGGGGTAAATCCTTCCGGGGCTGAAGTGGTTAATGTTAGATCTCACATAATTTCAGAGATATTCCACATAAAGATAGAGATATATTAGGTGGTACATAAAGACGGGATGGCCCCCCCCCACATGCAATTTTCTGGCCAAAAATCATCTAGGCTAATAGATATTCCTTAGATCCGGTAAGATCAAGTGTTTTTAACGTTAGAGATATTAGGTGGTGGTACATAAAGAGGAGATTAGATCTCACATAATTAGAGACTTATTAAATGATTAATGTGGGGGGCCGGCCCCCATTTATGAAATTTTCTGCCCAAAAAATCACCCCGGCTAATTGATATTCATTAGATCCGGTAAGATCAAGTGATTTTAATGTTTAATTATCCATAATTACAGGGATATTATGGATATTTGGTAGCGATGCACGGATAGCCATACTAGTGTCTGCATTGGAGCCGATAATGAGCATTTTCACGTGTACCAGTGAGGAGTGCCATTGAGCATACCGAGGTATGCTGAAATTATGTGGGACATTATTCGACAGGTGTGTCCAAGCCCAGTGAAGCCTGAAGCACAGTGCCAGAAGCCAGGGGGGAACATCGGAGGGCTCTGGTGAAGGAGCCAACCGGGTGCCCATCCACGGTAGCTGGCTCAAAACCAATGACACGAAGAGACAGCAGTGAAAGTCCAAACCCTTGCAGGGGGCCCCCCATTGTTGCCTCCAAGCAACCCAGTGTCCCATTTCCTTTGACACATGCTGCCTGGTGTCGGAGAGTCAATGCACACCAGACTCACAGAACTTAGCACAGACTTAAGCCCGATCAGAATCTCTGCAGAGAGGAGCGCGGATACAAACCACCGAACAGGCCAGGGCCACCACTTCCTCCATGCTCCCTGACAAGCTGGTGGGACCTTCTCCTGTTCCCATCCAAGTAAAGGGAGTCTACACCAAGGCCCTTCTGGATACTGGAGTTTAAATGACCCTTCTCTACAAAGACTTATATGACAGGCACCTCATGCACCTGCCTTTGCAGAAGTTGGAAGAGCTGCAGATATGGGGCATTGTGACTCAGAACTTCCCCTATGATGGCTATCTACCGGTCAACCTGACCTTCGATCCCTCCATTGCTGGGAAAGCCGAGACTTTTGACACTCAGGCAGTGGTCTGTCCTCGCCCACCAGGGGCCAGTAAGAGTTCTCTCATCATAGGGACCAATACTGATCTTGTCAAAAGGCTGTTGATACCTCTTGTTCTAGAGCCGGGCACTTCAACTACAAGTGTGCACCCCATGCTGAGACAAGCCTACCAGCACCTGGTACAAAAACAGAAGGCTCCAGCTGAAGGATTAGGAAAGATCTGGCGCTCAGTGTGAGAGGTGTTGTAGCCTGGTAAAGTGCCCTTTTTATCTGTCAAGCTCAATTGGAAGCAAGCAGGCCCTTTCATTGTCCTTGAATCGGACGGACAGAGAGAAGACATGGGAGTGGAGATAATTCCCGAGGTGGTTTCAACCAAAGGGATGCAAAGAAGTCACGGGAAGATCTTGGTTAGTGTCCGCAACATAACAGCCTCGCCAGTGAAGATGCTGGCTCAGATGTTGCTGGGACAAATGAATCTGGCCACCCCAGTCTGATTTGGTGGGGGGAGCAAAGGATGGAATCTCTGTGGAGGAGTTCTATCCAAGGAATACTGCCCTTTTGCCTGAATGGAAAGAAAGGGCCAAGACTCAGCTCCTGAGATGGCAGGCTGCATTCTCCAAGAGTGAATTTGATGTGGGGTGTGCAAAAAGTGCCCAATACTGGATCCATCTCTTTGAGTGCATAAGCCGTTCAGGGAAAGAGTTTGATGGATTCCTTTAGGGGACTTGGAGGATCTGCGTGAACAGCTGGCAGAGTTGAAGAAGGCAGGTATCACCCGAGAGTCCCAGAGTCTATACGCTTCCCCAATAGTGGTGGTACGGAAGAAGAATGGGTCACTGAGGCTGGGTATTGACTACCGGACGCTGAACCGAAGGACCATTCCTGACCAATATACCACCCCAAGGGTAAAAGATGCCTTGCAGAGCCTGTCAGGAGCGAAGTGGTTCAGCATGCTGGATTTGAAGAGTGGGTATTACCGAATCCCCATGCACCCTGAGGATCGGGAGAAGACCATTTTCATTACCCCGGAGGGGATCTTTGGATTTGACCGTATGCATCAAGGCCTGTCTCGTGCCCCAGCCACCTTCCAAAGGCTAATGGAGAAGACCGTGGGTGACATGAATCTGATCGAGGTGTTGGTGTACTTAGACGACATCATCGTTTTCGGCAAGACCCTGGAAGAGCACGAAGAGCATCTGCAGAAGGTCCTGAAGAGACTCCATGATGAGGGGGTTGAAGCTGTCTCTGGAAAAGTGCCAGTTTTATCAACCCTCAGTCAACTACCTTGGCCACATTGTTTCTGCTGAGGAAATGGCCACCGACCTCCAGAAGCTGGAAGCTGTCACCTCCTGGCCGAGGCCTACCACCGTGACTGAGCTTAGGTCATTTCTGGGATTCTGCTCTTATTACAGAAGATTCGCTAAGACGCTGACCCTGATCTGGCAAAGCCTGTCAGACCAGCTGGAGGGCCTAGAAAACCCAGAGAGTCCATTCAGGAACAATGGACTCCGAAGTGTAAAGAGTTTTTAGGCAGCTGAAGTGAAGCCTAACAACTGCTCCAGTCTTGGCCTATGCAGATCCAACCAAGCCATACGAGCTACACTTTGATGCCAGTTGAGATGGGTTAGGTGGGGTGCTATATCAAGAGCATGACGGCCTGTTGCCTACGTGAGTCAGAACTTAGCCCCCGCCGAAAACTATCCCATGCACAAACTTGAGTTCCTGGCCTTGAAGTGGGCGGTGGTGGATAAGCTGGGGGATTACCTGTATGGAGCGGAGTTCGTGATCAAGACCGACAACATTCCTCTCACCTACATCCTCACTACCACCAAGTTGGATGCCACGGGTCACAGATGGTTGGCTGCTCTATCAGGGTTTATTTTCAGCCTAAAGTATCGACCGGGGTCGGGAAACAGGACGCGGATGCTTTGTCAAGAAGGCCCTTTTGTTCCAGAGACTCTCCAGAAAAATAGGCCCAGCTGATGCCTGAAGAGGTACGAGCCTTATGTCAAGGAGCAGAACATCAACCTGGAGTAGGATCCAGGACCGAAGAGGTTGGAGTGTTAGCCACTGGTGTCCCCAGATGTTATTGCAATGTCACCCAAGTCGGGGATAAAGGTCTGCCCAAGCTGTCAAAGACCTGCGGAGGGACCAGTTGGAGGACCCTCCCTGTAGCTTGGCATTGAAAGCCTTGGAGAGCCAACACCCTGACTTACTCCTCACTGACTCCCCGAAGGAAACCCATCTGCTGCACCAAGAGTGGGATCGGTTTCAGGTGCACAGAGGGTTGGTCTACTGAAGAGGCCCCTCTGATGATTCTGAAGAAAAATGGCAGCTATTCCTACCTGAAAAACATAGGGAGACAGTATTAACTGCCCTACATGACAACCATGGCCACCTAGGACCGAAGAGGACTTTTCCCCTGGTGAGGGAACGGTTTTACTGGCCCTGCATGCAGGCTGAAGTCGAGGACTATTGTCACTCCCGCATCAGATGTATCCAAAGGAAGACTTTGCCTCACAGAGCTGCCCTAATGGGCCATCTTCAGAGTTGGGGACCCATGGAGCTGGTGTGCATTGACATTCTGTGCTTGGAGAATAATCTGAGCGGGCAGGGAAATATCCTGGTAGTGACTGATCATTTCCCTCGGTATGCCCAGGCGTTTTCAACGAGGGACCAACAAGCATCCACGGTGGCCAAGATCTTCGCTGAGAAATTCTTTGTGCACTATGGTCTGTCCCAATGCATCCACTCTGATCAAGGGAGAGATTTCGAGAGTAGTCTCATCAAGAGACTTTTAGATCTGTTGGGCATCAGGAAGTCTAAAACCACCCCATTTCACCCTCAAGGAGATCCTTAACCAGAGAGATTCAACCGAACCCTCCTGGATATGCTCGGAACTTTAAATTTAGAAATAAAGCAGCGCTGGAGCAAGCATATAGTGACTATTGTGCACGCTTATAACAGCACTGCCAATGATGCCACAGGTTACTCTCCCTATAGTTTGATGTTCGGACCGTAGGCCCGGCTGCGAGTAGACTTGGCTTTCAACACATCCCTCGACCATACCTCAGCAACTTCCCACAGAGGGTGTGTGTATCGCCTGCAGAGACATCTGAAAACCACCTATGATAAGCCTCAAGCTGCCTCATATGCCCGAGGACAGAGAAACAAAATAAACTTTGACCTCAGGGTACGAGTGCAGGACCTACAGCTGGATGACAAGGTACTGCTGAGAAACCTGGGTGTCCCTGGAAAGCACAAGTTGGCTGACCGCTGGAAGTCACAGCCCTGTCGAATGCAAGCATCTGCCAGGACACCCAGTATATCAAATCCGGCCAGAGGGAAGCACAGGCCCGCTGAAGACTTGGCATCGCAATCATCTGTTGCCTCTGTCAGAAGCAGTTCATTGTCCGTGGCCATCTCAAATGCCAGGGCCTGCCACCCTCACCCCTTTTCTTCTCCTCCCAAGGTGACTGAGGTGACTCTCAGGCCAGAGGCTCCTGAGTTTGTACCTCAAAGTCCACCTTTTGAAGAGTTGGAAGATCCTCAATCTTCCCTGCTGACAACAGACCACTAAGACTTTCCATCCTTCATTGAGGAAGCTGAAGCTGATATGCAGGAAGAAGAGACCAGTGTGCCTGTAACCCCAGAACCTAAAGAACAGCGAGAGCGAAGGGTTATTCACCCACCCAAAAGACTAACATATGATACTTTGGGTGAAAGCTCTGAGGAGGTCGTTCTCATTGCAAAAAGGACTCTTGAAGTAACTGACCCTTCCACCGCAGATTTGGTGGTGGACAATCCCAACTCACTGTCAGGGCTGGGTTCAGCCCTTCCTTCTCTGAGCTGGCCGCTCAGCTGTCCACTATTTGCCAGCTCCTATCTCTCCACAGTTACTCAGCTGTTGATGATAACCTGCTCGTCAGTCCTGCCTACTTAAGCCGTCCAGTCCAGAGGATTTCTACCTTCGCCCTGGTCAGCATCACAGAAACAATCACCTGCAATCCTGTTCAAGACTTGCTTTGCTGACATCCCTTCTGGCTCCAGATCCTGCTTGCTCTTCCACTACATTGATCCCTGACTTCTGGCTTGGCTGACTATACGTTCTGGTTACTGAACGTTGGCTATGTTTTGACTACGTTTGTTCTTTTTACTTTTATTATTAAACAATTGTGATTTAACTGTACTTCTGTCTCGGCCTGATTTCTTGGTTTCTGACACTCGCCCACTGGCACTTCTAGCTGGGCCATTCCATTTAAGGTGGCTTATGGGCAGGAAAACCTCCCCTCCTATGCTAATTGGTGGGATGTTACTCTGCCAGGGTTTTATGCAGATGTAAATTGTATGGTTTTCTGTGCACACTAACCTGTTTTTTTTTTTTTCCGTTTGTATATCAAAAGCATGTAACAGGTTATAGACACTTTACCTCCTTTGGCGGACCAAAGGTTCTTTGGTGGGGGGAGTGTGTAGCGGGGGATACTCTATCACCTGTGGTCCTGCACCTCCTGCCATTCCCACCAACGACCGCCAGACTGAATAGACACTGACACAGGCACTCCCTGAGGGAAAGCACGCCTTGCAGTCCCTGTGGGGGATTTCTCCCCCTCCCTCTCCTCTTCCTGTTTCCCTTTTGGCAGGGAGAGGGAACCAATCAAGAAGCAGCAGAGGATCATGGAACTTGAAGTCTCATCACAACACAGCCCCATTGATTTCTACAGGGGGTGGAACTACCAAGCCCAGCCTGCTTTGGAAGAAGGGGGGCTAGCTAAAGACTTAAGCTTGTTGGTCTGAGAAGAGATCACCATGAGGCAGGGAAGTGAACGGAGGTGTGAGGAGAGATTACAGGCACCCGCTGAAGAACCATCCAAAGAAGGTTCCAGAGACCATCCAGAGACGGTTGAAGATGAATGTACCTTCTGTACCACCTAATATCTCTATTTTTATGTGGAATATCTCAGAAATATGTGAGATCTAATGTTAAACCACTTGATCTTATTGGATCTAATCAATATCTATTAGCCTGAATGATTTTTGGCAAGAAAATTTGATAAGGGGGGGCTAACCTGTCCTTATGTACCACCTAAAATCTCTCTATTTTGATGTGGAATATCTCTGAAATTATGTGAGATCTAAAGTTAAAACCACTTGATCTTACCAGATCTAACGAATATCTATTAGTCTGAACGATTTTTGGCCAGAAAATTTAATAAGGGGTGGCCAGCCTCCCCCCTCATTAATCACTTAATAAGTCTCTGATTATGTGAGCGCTGTTGCTAAAACCACTTGATCTTACCGGATCTAACAAATAGCTTCCAAAATAGCTAACTGGTCAATTTTTTGATAGGGGGACTGATGGTGGGTTAGCCCCCCCCCCCAGCAAATCACTGTTAATATTGCTTCTTTTGTGTGAGATCTAACGTAAACAACGGTTGATCTAACAAACTGCATAAGATTTTTTCCAAAATTTTGATATGGGACGGGGGCTTTCCCGGTAGAGGTCAGATATAAGTTGCAAAACAAGATCAGCTCCACCCTGTGCTGAGAAATGTGAGACGTGTTCTCTGGTTTCTGAGTGTCTGAGACTTTCACTTTCATTTTTCTCTTCTGCTGTCAGAAATGGCGTCTGCTGAAGTGAGACAGGAGCTGAACTGTTCCATCTGTCTGGAAATGTATAAAGATCCTGTAATGCTGAGCTGTGGACACAACTTCTGCCAGGTCTGTATTGATCGTGTGTTGGATACACAGCAGGGGTCTGGAGATTATTCATGTCCTCAGTGCAGAAAAAGGTCTAGGAGTCGTCCTACACTGCAGAGGAACATAACACTGTGTAATATAGTGGAGACTTTACGGTCTACTAATCTAGATCAAAAGAAGACTGGAATCTTCTGTACTTACTGTATTCACTATCCTGTACCTGCTGTTAAATCCTGTATGCTGTGTGAAGCTTCTCTGTGTGATAATCACCTGAGAGTCCACAGCCAGTCACCAGAACATGTTCTAACTGATCCCACCACTTCCATGGAGAACAGAAAATGCGCCATCCATAGAGAACTTCTTAAATATTACTGCGCTGAGGACTCTGCCTGTATCTGTGTGTCCTGTAGTTTGGCTGGAGAACACCGGGGACACAAGGTGGATACTCTGGATGAGGCCTCTGAGAAGAAGAAACAGAAACTGAGAAATGTTCTGCAGAAACTGTTTGCTAAAAGAAAGGAGATTGAGCAAAGAGTCCAGAGTCTGCAGGAACTTAAGTGAAAAGTACAAGAAAAATCAGCCGGTCTAACAGAGAGAGTCACTGCCCTGTTCACAGAGCTCAGGAGACATCTGGAGGACCTGGAGAAGAGAGTCCTGAGGAACATCTCCAGCCAGGAAGAGCGGATCTCACAGTCATTGTCTGATTTGATTTATCAGCTGGAAATAAAGAAGGACGTTCTGTCCAGGAAGATGGAGGACATTGAGGAGCTGTGTAACATGACTGACCCACTGACTGTCCTACAGGAATCAGACACAGGGGACTTGTGTGATACTGAGGAGGGAGATGATGAGGACAGAGAGAGACATGATAGACTCCTCCATGATGGAGGGGATCTGGATGTGTCTGGAATTTCACACACATTACACACGGGGTTATCTGATATGATAAAAGGGGTAAATGTATTCTTCTATATACCGGACGCTTCGGATATATTTCTGGATGTGAACACAGCTCATAATAGGCTACAGATATCAGATGACATGAAAACTGTATCCTGGTCAGATATAAAGCAGAATCGTCCAGAAACAACGGAGAGATTTCAGTGGTGGTCCCAGGTATTAAGCAGTCAGAGATTTTCCTCGGGGCGACATTACTGGGAAGTGGATGTCAGTGAGTCAGAAAATTACAGCATTGGGATGTGTTATCCCAGTGTAGAGAGGAGAGGGGGAGGAGTTCAGGCATGGATTGGAAATAATAACAAGTCTTGGTGTTTGTGGAGGTATAGCGGTGAGTGTTCTCTAATACATGACAATAAACAGATCGTCATATCTCCCAATCTCCCCAGTAACAGAGTCAGGATCGATGTGGATTATGAGGCCGGGCGGATCTCCTTTTATGATCTGTGTGACCCGATCCGACACCTCCACACCTTCACCACCACCTTCACTGAGCCCCTCCATGCCGGGTTATATGTAGGAAAAGGTCGTATAAAGATCTCTGGGAGGGTCAGGAGATTTTTAATATGATCATATTACAGGAAATCTGAGCTGAATCTGGTGAAATCTGGTGAGAAATGTCAATCTGGTTCATAGGATGACACAGTTTGTACAGATAACATATTTCTTCAATCGGTGGATCCTCAAGATCTCAGCACAATAGAGTCTCCTCCGTCACTTCCGCATCCAATAAGACAAGGGGGGGATTTGGGGGGTTTATTATTTATACAATCTGATTGTACAATCTCCTTTAGATCTACCATCAGCTGTGTAGTATATGTGCCTGCCTGATTTTAACTAAATCAAATTTTTCAACTTTAACTTGACAATACATAGTTTTGGTAAAGCTAATGGAGATTTGGTAGTGTATGGTCAGCTTTAGATTTACCAAAAATATAAGGACACACCTACGTTATCCATTCATATTGTATCCAGGAAAGTACTTACACTACATAGTTGATTGTACAATCCGTTTTAGATCTACTATCAGATTGTATGTTTAGCTTTAAGAGTAATGTTAGGTCAGGGGTTAAGGTTACATTTAAGGAGTTATTATATTTGAGGAACAAGGTGTTAAATATTTTAAGTGTTTAAAGTATAACTAAACTTCTTTTTTTTTTTGGAACACGTGGGAAGGAATTTAAGCCTCTGTCAGATTTTTATTGCTGTCTGTGCCCCCATTAGGGAGACTCCCCCTCTCTATTTGTCCTGTTTTATTGATATCACAGAGAGTAAAAGAAAATTACAAATTTTGGGTTGTTACCAGAACAGGAATAGAGGGGAAATGTTTCCATTGCGGACACTAGTTCTGGTGATAACCAGGGATTTCCTCTCACTTCCTGTTTGGCTATGGGAAAGGAAATGAAGGGAAATCTCCCGAATAGGACACACAAGACAAAAAAAACTGATAGAGGTTATTACTTTCGCTTACTCTATTCAAAATGAGAAAACGTTTTGCCTTTAGATCTAATTTTATTATTTTGAAGTGTTAATTTTCATGCTTTGGTTAAATTTGTATATAAAGCCCTTTCTTAGTGTAGAGAAATCTCCCAGAGACACAAAAAGTGAGAGGAAATCTCTCCAAGGTCAGAGGAATTCTTCTCTTAGATCGGTGTCACCGGAACACATGTCCCCATGGGAAGATTTCCCCTCATTTCCTGTTCCAATGACAGTCTTAAAAGGTAAGCCTTTCAGTTACATTCTGTGTCAGTGGTCACCGGGGAGAAATACGGAGGGAAAATCTCTACAGCGGGGAAACTGACAGCAATAAAAAACAGGCAGAGGTTCTAACCCTTCACCCCTCTATCCCAAACTAGAAACAGGTTTGAGTTTAGTTTTAGAGATCAGAGATGTGGGGGAGAGGCTTAGGCCCGGGTTCACATTGGTGCTCTGTGTTTCGGCGGCAGAGCAGGTGTGTGCGCGGTTTACGTGCATTTTTACATACGTTTTTAAGCCACAGTTGCATTGATTTCTATTAGGATCGCTTTTGCCGCGTTTTCTGAAAAGTACCGCATGCCAATTTTTTTGCGTGCTTTCAGAAAACATGGCAAATCATGTGATCCAATAGTCAATGGGGCTAAAAACGTGTGTAAAACGCATGTAGTATGAACGGGGATAATATTAGTTGTCGCTGTTTCTAATTTCATTGTATTGATTTAAGATTGTTTTATGGTATAAAGAAAAAAACTGATTCAGTTTGATTTTTGTATCCTTTATATTTTTTCTTTTTGGTGTATTATACCTATATATATTATATAGGTGAGGGTCAATATATCTGTATAAATTCACCAATAAAAATATTAGAAGCGATATTTGTTGTCATGTGAGTTGATGGTTGTACAGGTTGGGGGGGCTAAGGGCGGTAAAAGGTACATTTTCTCTGTAGTAACTGGACAAAGGTTATGCTGGATCATGTTGATGTTCTCTTTATTATTCTGTCTGATTTACCTTTTGTGTTTTTTTTTTTTGTTTTTTTTTGTGTATTTTGTTGTTATTCAAGGTAGGGGGGAAAGGAGTACAAACCGCAAAATGTTAAAGTGCCAAATCATTTTTAGGAGCTTTTGTTAAGTGTGTACTTCAAATGTTAACTACTTCAATATCGGGCACTTTCACCCCCATCCTGCCCAGGCCAGTTTTCAGCTTTCAGTGCTCTCACACTTTAACCACTTGCCGACCGCCTAACACAGATATACTGCGGCAGAATGGCACGGGCAGGCAGAATCACGTACCCATTGGACCCCCCCCCCGGTGCCAGCGGCGGTCGGCATTTCACTGGGAGCGTTGGAAGGCGAGGGGGAGACCATCCGATCGTGGCCCCCCCCTCGCGATCGCTCCCAGGCAATCGGAATCCTCCCCTGCCTGTGTGTAGTTTCACACAGGCAGAGGATGTGATGTCATCTCTCCTCGGCTTGGCAGTTTCCGTTCCAGCGCCGAGGAGAGAAGACATGTGAGTGCACAACACATACACACACACACAGTAGAACATGCCAGGCATACTTTACACCCCCGATCCCCCCCGATCGCCCCCCAATCACCCCCCCCCCCCGTCACAAACTGACACCAAGCAGTATTTTTTTTTTTTTTCTCATTACAGTATTGGTGTCAGTTTGTGACAGTTACAGTGTTAGGGCAGTGAGTGTCAGCCCCCTGTAGGTCTAGGGTACCCCCCTAACCCCCCCTAATAAAGTTTTAACCCCTTGATCACCCCCTGTCACCAGTGTCACTAAGCGATCATTTTTCTGATCGCTGTATTAGTGTCGCTGGTGACGCTAGTTAGGGACGTAAATATTTAGGTTCGCCGTCAGCGTTTTATAGCTAATAAATGTTTTAACCCCTTGATTGCCCCCTAGTTAACCCTTTCACCACTGATCACCGTATAACTGTTACGGGTGACGCTGGTTAGTTCGTTTATTTTTTATAGTGTCAGGGCACCCGCCGTTTATTACCGAATAAAGGTTTAGCCCCCTGATCGCCCGGCGGTGATATGCGTCGCCCCAGGCAGCGTCAGATTAGCGCCAGTACCGCTAACACCCACGCACGCAGCATACGCCTCCCTTAGTGGTATAGTATCTGAACGGATCAATATCTGATCCGATCAGATCTATACTAGCGTCCCCAGCAGTTTAGGGTTCCCAAACACGCAGTGTTAGCGGGATCAGCCCAAATACCTGTTAGCACCTGCGTTTTGCCCCTCCGCCCGGCCCAGCCCAGCCCACCCAAGTGCAGTATCGATCGATCACTGTCACTTACAAAACACTACACGCATAACTGCAGCGTTCGCAGAGTCAGGCCTGATCCCTGCGATCGCTAACAGTTTTTTTTTGTAGCATTTTGGTGAACTGGCAAGCACCAGCGGCCTAGTACACCCCGGTCGTACATCCAGCACTGCAGTATCACGTGGTGACGTGGCGAGTCCCATAAGTGCAGTTCAAGCTGGTGAGGTGGCAAGCACAAGTAGTGTCCCGCTGCCACCAAAAAGACAAACACAGGCCCGTCGTGCCCATAGTGCCCTTCCTGCTGCATTCGCCAATCCTAATTGGGAACCCACCGCTTCTGCAGCGCCCGTACTTCCCCCATTCACATCCCCAACCAAATGCAGTCGGCTGCATGAGAGGCATTTTCTTTATGTCCTCCCGAGTACCCCTACCCAACGAACCCCCCCAAAAAAGATGTCGTGTCTGCAGCAAGAGCGGATATAGGCGTGACACCCGCTATTATTGTCCCTCCTGTCCTGACAATCCTGGTCTTTGCATTGGTGAATGTTTTGAACGCTACCATTCACTAGTTGAGTATTAGCGTAGGGTACAGCATTGCACAGACTAGGACACACTTTCACAGGGTCTCCCAAGATGCCATCGCATTTTGAGAGTCCCGAACCTGGAACCGGTTACAGTTATAAAAGTTAGTTACAAAAAAAAGTGTAAAAAAAAAAAAACACATACAAAAATATAAAATTAAAAAAAATAGTTGTCGTTTTATTGTTCTCTCTCTCTCTATTCTCTCTATTGTTCTGCTCTTTTTTACTGTATTCTATTCTGCAATGTTTCATTGTTATTATGTTTTATCATGTTTGTTTTTCAGGTATGTAATTATTTATACTTTACCGTTTACTGTGCTTTATTGTTAACCATTTTTTTGTCTTCAGGTACGCCATTCACGACTTTGAGTGGTTATACCAGAATGATGCTTGCAGGTTTAGGTATCATCTTTGTATCATTCTTTTCAGCCAGCGGTCGGCTTTCATGTAAAAGCAATCCTAGCGGCTAATTAGCCTCTAGACTGCTTTTACAAGCAGTGGGAGGGAATGCCCCCCCCACCGTCTTCCGTGTTTTTCTCTGGCTCTCCTGTCTCAACAGGGAACCTGAAAATGCAGCCGGTGATTCAGCCAGCTGACCATAGAGCTGATCAGAGACCAGAGTGGCTCCAAACATCTCTATGGCCTAAGAAACCGGAAGCTACGAGCATTTTATGATTTAGATTTCGCCGGATGTAAATAGCGCCATTGGGAAATTGGGAAAGCATTTTATCACACAGATCTTGGTGTGGTCAGATGCTTTGAGGGCAGAGGAGAAATTTGGGTCCAATAGACCCCAATTTTTTCAAAAAAGAGTACCTGTCACTACCTATTGCTATGATAGGGGATATTTACATTCCCTGAGATAACAATAAAAATGATTTTAAAAAAAAATGAAAGGAACAGTTTAAAAATAAGATAAAAAAAAAAAAAAAAAAAAAGCACCCCTGTCCCCCCTGCTCTCGCGCTAAGGCGAACGCAAGCGTCGGTCTGGCGTCAAATGTAAACAGCAATTACACCATGCATGTGAGGTATCACCGCGAACGTCAGATCGAGGGCAGTAATTTTAGCAGTAGACCTCCTCTGTAAATCTAAAGTGGTAACCTGTAAAGGCTTTTAAAAATGTATTTAGTTTGTCGACACTGCACGTTTGTGCGCAATTTTAAAGTATGTCATGTTTGGTATCCATGTACTCGGCCTAAGATCATCTTTTTTATTTCATCAAACATTTGGGCAATATAGTGTGTTTTAGTGCATTAAAATTTAAAAAAGTGTGTTTTTTCCCCAAAAAATGCGTTTGAAAAATCGCTGCGCAAATATTGTGTGAAAAAAAAAAATGAAACACCCACCATTTTAATCTGTAGGGCATTTGCTTTAAAAAAATATATAATGTTTGGGGGTTCAAAGTAATTTTCTTGCAAAAAAAAAATTATTTTTTTATGTAATCAAAAAGTGTCAGAAAGGGCTTTGTCTTCAAGTGCTTAGAAGAGTGGGTGATGTGTGACATAAGCTTCTAAATGTTGTGCATAAAATGCCAGGACAGTTCAAACCCCCCCAAATGACCCCATTTTGGAAAGTAGACACCCCAAGCTATTTGCTGAGAGGCATGTCGAGTCCATGGAATATTTTATATTGTGACACAAGTTGCGGGAAAGAGACAATTTTTTATTTTTTTTATTTTTTTTGCGCAAAGTTTTCACTAAATGATATATTGCTCAAACATGCCATGGGAATATGTGAAATTACACCCAAAAATACATTCTGTTGCTTCTCCTGAGTACGGGGATACCACATGTGTGAGACTTTTTGGGAGCCTAGCCGTGTACGGGACCCCGATAACCAAGCACCGCCTTCAGGCTTTCTAAGGCCGTAAATTTTTGATTTCACTCTTCACTGCCTATCACAGTTTCGGAGGCCATGGAATGCCCAGGTGGCAAAAAAAAACCCCAAATGACCCCATTTTGGAAAGTAGACACCCCAAGCTATTTGATGAGAGGTATAGTGAGTATTTTGCAGACCTCACTTTTTGTCACAAAGTTTTGAAAATTGAAAAAAGAAAAAAAATTTTTTTTTTCTCGTCTTTCTTTATTTTCAAAAACAAATGAGAGCTGCAAAATACTCACCATGCCTCTCAGCAAAAAGCTTGGGGTGTCTACTTTCCAAAATGGGGTCATTTGGGGGGGTTTGTGCCACCTGGGCATTCCATGGCCTCCGAAACTGTGATAGGCAGTGAAGAGTGAAATCAAAAATTTACACCCTTAGAAATCCTGAAGGCGGTGATTGGTTTTCGGGGCCCCGTACGCGGCTAGGCTCCCAAAGAGTCCCACACATGTGGTATCCCCGTACTCAGAAGAAGTAGCTAAATGTATTTTGGGGTGCAATTCCACATATGCCCATGGCCTGTGTGAGCAATATATCATTTAGTGACAACTTTGTGCAAAAAAAAAAAAAAAATTTGTCACTTTCCCGCAACTTGTGTCAAAATATAAAACATTCCATGGACTCAACATGCCTCAAAGCAAATAGCTTGGGGTGTCTACTTTCCAAAATGGGGTCATTTGGGGGGGTTTGTGCCATCTGGGCATTTTATGGCCTTCAAAACTGTAATAGGTAGTGAGGAGTAAAATCAAAAATGTACGCCCTTAGAAATCCTGAAGGCAGTGATTGGTTTTCGGGGCCCCGTACGCGGCTAGGCTCCCTAAAGGTCCCACACATGTGGTATCCCCATACTCAGGAGAAGCAGCTAAATGTATTTTGGGGTTCAATTCCACATATGCCCATGGCCTGTGTGAGCAATATATCATTTAGTGACAACTTTTTGTAATTTTTTTTTTTTTTGTTATTATTCAATCACTTGGGACAAAAAAAATGAATATTCAATGGGCTCAACATGCCTCTCAGCAATTTCCTTGGGGTGTCTACTTTCCAAAATGGGGTCATTTGTGGGGATTTTGTACCGCCCTGCCATTTTTGCACCTCAAGAAACGACATAGGCAGTCATAAATTAAAGGCTGTGTAAATTCCAGAAAATGTACCCTAGTTTGTAGGCGCTATAACTTTTGCGCAAACCAATAAATATACGCTTATTGACATTTTTTTTACCAAAGAAATGTGGCCGAATACATTTTGGCCTAAATGTATGACTAAAATTGAGTTTATTGGATTTTTTTTAGAACGATAAGTAGAAAATATCATTTTTTTTTTCAAAATTTTTGGTCTTTTTCCGTGTATAGCGCAAAAAATAAAAACGGCAGAGGTGATCAAATATCATCAAAAGAAAGCTCTATTTGTGGGAAGAAAAGGACGCAAATTTCGTTTGGGTACAGCATTGCATGACCGCGCAATTAGCAGTTAAAGCGACACAGTGCCGAATTGTAAAAAGTGCTCTGGTCAGGAAGGGGGTAAAACCTTCCGGGGCTGAAGTGGTTAAATGACAATTGCGCGGTCATGCTACACTGTACCCAAATTAAATTTTTCTAATTTTTTTCCCCCACAAATAGAGCTTTCTTTTGGTGGTATTTAATCACCACTGGGGTTTTTAATTTTTTGCTAAACAAATTATAAAAGACTTGTTGTCAAATATTGTTTTCTCCTTAACTGATAGGTGGCACTGATGGGCACTGACAGGCATTACTAATGGGCACTGATTGACATCTGTGATGGGCACCTCTGAAGGGGGCTGTGCTAATATTCAGTGCAGACCCCCCCCGTCGGGAGATCCACCGATTGGCTCTTTCCTGCTCGCGCCTTGTTGGCACAAACTGAGGAAAGCCGAATACTGGCACTTCCTGTGATTGGTCACCGCTGATCACGTGGTAAAGAGACTATGTCATGGGCTCTTAATTTTTTTAAAAAAACTGTTTTTATTGCAGGTTTTTAAAAGTGAAGTACAACACATTACAGAGCCTGTTGGGCATACCCAGGCTCGGATACACAATAAAAAACGAAAACGCACAAAAACAAAACACTGTACGCTCGGACCACCTGTGCAGACGGAATCACAAGGATATTCTGTTCCCACAAACAACCTTCAGAGCTTAGCTTATTGATTGATGAAATACACATACCCCTCCCCCGCTCTGCTATACCCAGTTTAGGATCCACCAGAGTCTGCATTTGGATCCGGGGATTCCACCCATATGTCCCATACTCTGTGAAATTTTTTTGCCACCACCTCAAGACAGGTAAGTGGCCTTGTATAATGGCAGAGCTAAATTTAACTAACCGTTTCCAAAAGTTTATTGAGGGTGCAGAAGAGGCTTGTCCACCTGAGGACAATGGCCTTGTGTGCATAATAAAGTAATAGCCCCAGTAGGGTTCTGACTGCCCGGCTGGGAGCCAATGGGTCTACAAGTCCTAGCAAGCACACCTCCACTGTCAATGGGATCTGAATGGTAGCGACAGATGAAAACTTTTTGGAATGAGGTTACTACTTTTACTTTATCAGGGGACAGCTCCATAATATGTGGGAAAAGTCTGCTGAGGGTGAGTTGCACCTCCAGCAGGAAGCCGGAATAGATGAATACATTTTGTGTAAATGCATGGGTGTCAAGTACACTCTATGCATAATTTGGAACTGTACTAGTCTGCCCGTAGCAGAGACCAATTGTGAGAAGGAGCACTCCCCCATTTCTTCCCAATCCTCCGTATCTAGTGCCGGAAATCCCCCAACCACTTAGGTTTGAGGGCATCTAGTCCTGTGTGAACATTAGGTAATAATTCTTTTATATATGGTGGACAGAGGTTTAATCATAGATTCGTCTCTGAGCAACGTCATAGGGTCTTTACCAAGATCAGAGATACGGTGTGTCAGAGCGACACACCGCACCACCGATCGCCGCTCTGCCCCCTCCCGGGCGCGCACGAGCGGCTTATCCTGCTGGACGTCATATGACGCCTAGTCAGGATAACTGAGCCACCTTGCGGATGTAATTCTGCAATAGGCTGGTAGGGAAGTGGTTAAGTGATTTTTTTTTTTCAATGATTCCTATCGACTAAAACAAATCCAAAAAAAACGCAAGTGAAAAAAATAGAGGTGTTCCAGCCTGGGTGAAAAAAATAACAATAAAGTTAGCAGCTACAAATACTGTAGTATTGGGACACTTGCCTGTCCAGGGAGCCCGCGATGTCGGCACCCCTAACCGATCTTCGGATCGACTCCCGGGTGTTGCCACCACACATTTCCCCCTCTTTTTTTTTCAGGTGCTTGGTATGCTTTACACGTAGGTGGTTCCTTCCATAGCACGTGGTGGTGGTTGAGTGGCTAACTAAGCTCCTCCTCTTCTGGCACCCAGAAGTGCCAAAATGGAATATTCTCAGTCTGATAGGGCGTACACACGGTCGGACTTTGTTCAGACATTCCGACAACAAAATCCTAGGATTTTTTCAACTTGTTTTGCCAACACACGGTCGCACAAAGTTGTCGGAATTTCCGATCGCCAACCACGCGATCACGTACACCACGTACGACGAGACTAGAAAAGGCCGGTTCAGAACCAAGCGCAGCACCCTTTGGGCTCCTTTTGCTAAGCTTGTGTTAGTAAAAGTTTGGTGAGAGACGATTCGCGCTTTTTCAGACTCGTTGCTTTCAGATCGTTTTCTGCCGTTCAGTTTGTGCCTGTGGGTTTGTATCTGCTCTTCAGTGTGTGCAAGCAAGTTCCGCGTGACTTTAAGTAGTCGTATTCTTGTTCGTTCGTTACTGGTTTTCAGGTCGCTCTTCACAGGCCTTGCTGTTCTTCAGTGCGTTCTGTTACTTCGTTCTGAGCAGCCGACCGTTTTCTAGCCATGTTTCGTATGCGTACTCCTCGTAGAGTTCGTGCTGTGCGGGGGCTTGGTGTTGGGGTCCTGACCTTGACACAAGTCCAGTCCATGAACAGGGTGGCGAGGAGTTCGTGGACCAAGAATTGGTTGCTTCAGCGTGACCAGTTCTGTCATATGCCTTTGCTCCGTGAGATCCGTGAGAATAATCCTGATGATTTCAGGAACTTTCTCAGGATGATGGACCCCGTGTTTCACCGTTTGTTGGCTTCGCTGACCCCCTATATCAGCAGGCAGGATACCTGCATGAGGCAAGCCATCACTCCGGAGCAGAGGTTGGTCGCTACCTTGCAGTATTTGGCCACAGGGAGAAGCCTGCAGGACTTGAAGTTCTCGACAGGCATCTCCCCCCAGGCTCTGGGGATCATTATCCCAGATACCTGTTCTGCCATCATCCAGGTCCTGCAGAAGGAGTATATGAAGGTAAGATTTTTATCCTTTAATATCACATTTTATTGTATTGAATGTTTGATAATATATTGTATTTCTTTCCTCATTCCCTAATTACCATGATTGTAGTATGCTGTGAATGTCCCCTTTGTCCTCATGCATGCTGGATTTTTATGTAATTATTATTTTAGGTCCTTCATACATATTTGCCCTTCAATAACCTCCCCAGCAGGGTGTCTCCTGCCCTATATTCACCTCATGTAGTCACTTAACAATGTATTTTATCTGCTCCATAGTAGTGCTTTACCCCAAACACCCCCTAAAATGTTTGGTAATGTTATTTTTGATTTAAATTCTGGCAGAGTGCCAGAAGCTTTTTTTTTTGTGGTGTCCCCAAATTTTTAGTAACCCTCCCTCCCCCCCAACTGCTAAGTCAGCTGATCCCAATTCTCTATCCTCAATCATCTATCTACTGACTTTGCCAAACCCATACACACTATACCCACCTCTTTACTGGTCAGATTTATGGATGAATTCCCCAAAGCATGTAGTGCAAGGGCCTGCCTGTATAATTTCCAATGGTACTGTTTAAAGTTTTTGTATCCTATTATTATCTTGATAGGTAATAGCAGAATGTTCAAATGTGCTCAAATGTGTACAGTGTGTATTTTATATCTTTGTATTCAGACACTTCTTACCTGTCCAGTGGTCTGCCAATAGTGTAACTAAGGAGGGGCTGTTCCAAGTAATACCCTGTATTTAGGCATTCAGTTCTCAATGAAGTGAAGAGGGTTACCTGTCCAAGAGTTCCCCCCCCCTATAATGTTAGAAATGGCCCATGAGAGGGGGGAGGGGGAATTTGATAGGTGTACCTTATACTTTGGTTTTGGTAAATTCCCCTTAATAAATGCTATCTGGAGGTTGCCCCATAATGTTTGTGTCTAATCTGCTTGCCATGTTTCTGTGAAAAAATAGTAATGTTTATTGTTTTTTCCTCAACAGTTTCCTTCAACGCCACAGGAATGGCAGACTGTGGCCTCCCACTTTGCCGAGCGGCGGGACTAACTGCGGAGGGGCAATTGATGGGAAACACGTCCACATCGTCCCACCACCCAACTCGGGGTCATACTATTATAATTACAAGGGGTTTAATAGTATAGTGATGTTGGCGGTGGTGTCGGCTAATAACGACTTCTTGTATGTGGACGTGGGGAAGAATGGCCGGATGTCCAATGGTGGAGTCATCGCCCAGACGGAGTTCTACAGGCGTCTCCAGAATGGCAGCTTGGACTTGCCAGCTCCAGAGGACAATGTGGAAGGACTCCCATTTGTGTTTGTTGCTGATGAAGCGTTTGCGCTGGGGGACCACCTGATGCGGCCATTTCCGATGAGGACCCTCACCCCGGAACAGAGGGTTTTTAATTACCGGCTGGCCAGAGCCCGAAGAGTGGTGGAGAACACATTTGGAATCCTGGCCAGCCGGTTCCGACTATTTCTGACACCCATCCATATGGCGGAGTATAAACTGAACCATATTATACTGGCGTGCTGTGTTCTCCATAACTTTTTAAGGAAACATTCGGCCAACTATGCTGGCTCAGTTGGGCCTGAGGCCGGAATCCTACATCAAACCACACTGACGGCGCTTGAAAGTGGCCGTCCTGGCTTGCCCTCCCTGAGTGCCCGTGATGTCCGGTTACGCTACCTGGAGTTCTTTGCGGATAGGGGGGCTATCAATATGCCAGACAATACGTGAAGCCTTTTTATAATAAAACAAAAAAAGGAATTCTTTGTGGACATTTACTGCTTGTGTTTGTTTTAGCTGACCCTGACAGAAATGTGTTGAGTCCAGAAAATGTCGTGATTGTGTAACCTTATTATACAAAGCACTGTTGGCTGTTATTTACTAAATGCAAAAACTCATTTCACTACAAGTGTACTTGCAACTGCACGGAACCTGCACTTGTAGTGCAAAGAGGATTTGCCCTTAGGAAATAACCCACATTTTCTCAGAAAACAACAATTACATCACCCCAAAGGTGTTGTATTGTAGTATTGACACAATAATCCACACATTCTTGAGTAAGCAACTTTTTTATACCTGCACAATCACATGTGCATTTACCAAAGGTTTTTAAAACAAACCAACATGTTTGTTGTATAACAATTTTTGCAGTAGCATTATCAAAAATAGAAATGTCCATTTCAGATAAAACAGGCCTTGTTAAAACCAACAAGAAAGCCAAAAAACTTGAACTTACAAAGTTCACATTAGGTAAAACCTGAAGGCTATATCAGACATCAGTATTTAGGAACTGGGTTTGATATAGCGTTCAGATGGGGGGAAATCACCCCTGGAAAAGCCAAATTTGGAAGATGCACACCAATTTACGAATGTCAACATGTGCTATCTGCCATCAGGGGGGATCAAGGGATGTGTTTTGGGGGAGCAAGCCCTTCCTCACCGCTACTTTATAATTGAGGAAGGGGTTGCACCCCCAAAACGCATCCATTGATCTCCCGTGATGGCAGATAGCACATGTTGGCACACTGTGTGCATCCTCCAAATTTGGCTTTTCAATACATTGCAAAAAAATTTAAAAGATTGGACCACAATCCAAAAAGTGATTTTGTGGGATTTTAAATTCGCCCCAAAACATCAATGATGTTATTATTTTTTTTAATAACATCATTGATTTTTTGCTGGATGTTTTGCAGTTCGGCATTACACCCCATGATCTCCCCAATCAGGATCTGGGCACTTTCTGATGTGAAACGTTCTCTATCCCTCACATCACGATCACCTAAAAAGAGAAAAAAAAAAAAAACAGGTCTCAAAAATCTGCCACCATCCATCTCTTTTACCTGAGTCTGTGGTCGCAGACACTCACCTGTTGTGGTGCTAATTTCCACCACATCTTCTTCTTCCTCCTGCTCTTCTTGGGTTTGGGGTATTTCACCTTTTTCCAGAGGTGGGGGGTCTCTGGTCTCCTCGGATGAGGGGTGTCCTCCGAGTCTTTTCTCCCCTATGTAAAACAAAAATGGTATAATTAGCACACAGATATTTGATGTCATAACTAGAAATAGGAAACATTGCTTGGAAGTGGGGTACAATTGTCTATTTTAGCCGAGTTCCAAGATGTATATTTTTTATTGCCCTTTGTCAAGCTGCAATACTTTAGTACAAGCTTCACAGATGTAGCCCCCCCCTATAGTATACACTGGAGCACCTGTGTGGCCCCCTATTAAAAATGGTGTTCTGGGGTCCCACACTAGTGCTCGAGTGTCCAGATGTGAAAACAGCTGCTCAGTGTCCTCTCCTTACACAGAATCTAGTTTGCATTTCATTCTAGTAACAAACCCATCTACACAAACAAATATTTGGCATCCAAGTAGGCCCAAAAAAATGTGGGAAAATGCATATGGCCTAAACAATGGTGTTTTAGAGGCCGAAAGAAAAATGTTTGATACGAACGAATAATGGGCCCATGAACATTAAAGTTGCCCTTTTAAACGTTACAATTAATAAAAGCATATGCAGCAGCACGAACGCAATAAAGACAGAAAGAATAGGAACACAGCACAACTACTTACTTTTTTGCAGCACTCTCCGGATCTTTCGGTACTGCTCTGGCTCTCTTAACTTCAGGTCCGACCACCGCTTCCTGAGCTGATCTTTCGATCTTCGTACCCCGAAATTCCTGTGAAGGCTTTTGATCACTTTCCCCATGATCTTGGCCTTTCTGATGTTGGGGTTGGGGTAAGACCCATACTTCCCGTCATTGTCGGACTTCCTCATGATGTCGACCATCTCCAACATCTCCCCAAAGGACATATTTGTGGCCTTAAAACGTCTCCTTCTGGATCAGGACGTGTCCGGATCCGGGCTTTCCTCCTCCTCCTCCTCGTTGCTATAATTAGCACACACCTGCTCTAACTCCGCCATCATGCTCTTCACCCACTGTGCCGAACGAAAAGGGGCGAGGAATAGACTAGAAAGAACGTCAGGGGCGGGCGGAGTTACACGCATGCGCAGTGTGTATAAAGCGTAACACGCGTGCGTATTACGTACGATCTGTGAGCGGAGGAAGGAGCATTGGACGCGCCGATCGTAAGAACGAAGGTAAGAGACAAACTTGTGCCTATACTGCTTCTACATTGAGGCCTATATTGTAACAAGATTAGGAGAGTTTTGTCTGACATTAGGCTTTGTCGTGTGTTGTGTCTTGCAGTGAACATGGATATCTTAATGAAAGACAATGACTTCATGCCAGTATTCATAGATATCTTAAGGGAGCTGCCCTGTCTGTGGGAGATTAAACACCCCCATTTCAAGAACCAAGCAAAGAGGAAGGCAGCACTGGTGCAATTGTGTGAAATTGTGAAGCAGGTGATCCCCACGGCAGACATCACCTATTTAAAGATCTTCATTGGTGGCCTGAGGAGTACATATCTAAGGGAGCGCAAGAAAGTCCTGGATTCATAGAGATCCGGAACAGCAGATGACATCTATGTCCCCAGGATGTTGTAAAACGACAGGCTGCATTTTCTGGCAGGCCAGACTGAACCCAGGCCATCCCTCTCCAGTCTTCCTTCCACGCTTCCTTCCCCCCCGGCTGAGGCTTCTGATGCCCAACCTGGCCCTTCCAGGCCACATGTGGAGGAGCCCAGATTGAGCCAGGTATAGCATTCTTCTAAATATTTCTGCTTGTCCAATCAATGATGTTAACTAGATGTTAGTTTGGAGTACTAATTTATGATTGTGATTGATGAAGCAAAAACTAAAACCATGTCCCTTTTTCATACACAGGGAAGTCTCAGCCAGGAGGTGGCCGGGCCGAGCCGGCTGGCTGATCTGCAGGTCCCTCCACCCCCCCCCTGAAAAGAGAAAGTGGCAGTAGGAGGATTGCCCTAGAGGAGGCTACCAGAGGACTCTTTTGGAGGGCTACAGAGGTCCTGGGAGCACGACAGACCGTGGAGGAGGACATTGCTGCCGTCATTGCCTATAAAATGCAGAGGATGGAGGAGGGCCAACAAGTCATGTGTGAGTCGCTCATATTGGAGGTTCTTAACAAAGGTATGAGGGGCCAAATGACAGCTCAGACACACCTTTGCGATGGTCCTCCTCCTCCTCCTGCAGGTCCTCCTCCTCGTCCTCCCTCTCCTCCAGGTCCTCCCAGTCCTCTTCCAGGTCCTACTCCTCCTCCTGCCACATCTCCAACTGCACAGCCACAGCCGGGAAGGAAGCGTGAAAGGAAGACCAGAATGTGAGGACCCTGGATCCAGTCTGGTCGGCCAAAAAATCCAGCCTCTTGTGGTACCACAGCCTGGGGACACAGATGTCATCTGCTGCTATCCGGATCTCTGCGAATTCTGGACCAGACTGCCCTCCCTTACATATGGACTCCTCAGGCCACCAATTTTGATGTTGAAGAATTGATGTCTGCCGTGGGGGTCCCAGGCTTCGCTATTTTCTCCTGTTGATCCAGTGTTGCCTTCCTCTTTGTTTGGTTCTGATCCCTTAATAAAGGATTTTTGTTTTGAATTATACTCTCCTATGTGTTTTACTTCAAAAATGACAGTTTGTTTGTGAGGATTCAGGTACATTGCAAATATACAATGTGAAATGAACAAGGGACACCAACAACAAACAATCTCCTTGAGATTAAATAATTAAAGATCAGCCTTGGAAAAAATCCAAATTAAATTAAAAAAAAGGCTTAAAATCCCAAAAAAAAAATAAATAAAAAAAAAACATTCTGTCAGATGTGACAACTAATAACAATATATTGAGGGAATCCCACTAAAAAAACACAAATAAAACTTTGTGAGAAGTGTGTGTGAATATGAGCAGCAAAACGACTTAATTCTTGTCACATTATAAAGAAGAAGAGAGTGCGCTGTATTAAACCATTTTTTACATTGCAGCGTGACGAAAGTGCTGTATCCATTGCGAACGCTAAGTTTACCAGAACGAGCTGTCCCGTGTCGGAATTTCTTCTGAGCATGTGTGGCCCTTTGTGCGTCGGAACAGGCCACACACGGTCGGAATTGACGCGATCAGATTTTGTTGTCGGAAAATTTTATCTCCTGCTGTCCAACTTTGTGTGTCGGAAAATCCGATGGAAAATGTCCGATGGCGCCCACACACGGTCGGATCGGACAATGTCCATCGGAAAATCCGACCGTGTGTACGGGGCATTAGGATACCCCTAATGGCTATACCTTTGAATATTACTCCCCTTTTAAAAGGAAATATTCCCCTTGACCTTTTGAATGTCAGCAGAAGAACTAATGACACCATTTCTTTTCACATCATCAATAGAAGTCATAATCCTACCTGGTGTTTCAATTTAGGGAATTCTACTAGAAATGCTCATATCTGTAGTCAATCGGTTTTGAATATTTCTAATTGCTATGCCCCTAGTGGGAAGTTTTGTTCTTTATATCAAACACACCACGATGAGGTCAGAGTACGGGCTGATTTTGAAAAAATTCTTGCCTCTGAAGATGAAAGTAGTAAACCTGTACAGCATTTGTTTCAGGTTTTAGCAAAAGTTACAGCAGTAGATCAAGAGACTGCTGTGAATATGCCCTTGTCGTTTGGTAACCACACTTATGTTTGTTGTGGAAAGACTTGTTATCCCTGGATTCCACAAGAGGCCCAAGGCTGGTGTTACCTGGCCTCACTGGTGCCCATAATGGGGGTGATAGGTGATAGTGATGGGAGTTATTTTCTTGAAGCTAGTATACACCCAAGGTATCCATTAAAACATCGTAATAAGAGAGAGTTATTCCTTGAAAAGGATATGGCCTGGGCATGGTTCCCTTCCTGGGCAGGATGGGGAATAGATTTGATGAAAAGGTTGAATAATTATTTAGGAATTATTGATAAGACGATGGAAAAAAAATTCTGATGACATTTCTAAACTTAATGTTGAAACTAGGGCTATTAGAAAACAACTAGAATTGCATGACTTAGCCATTGAGAGCATGAGTTCAGCCCTTACAGGATTATGTGAAATGACTGAGGATTATGAATGTTGTACTTGGGTACACAATACCAGTGTAGAGGTACCAGAATATTATGATGTGATAGCTCAGCATAGAAAAGAGGTGGCCAAGCTGCAACAAGAGGCTCATAACATAGCCCAGACCTGGAGTCCTTTTGGAAATGTTAATTTTGGATTTGGAGGGATATTCTCTTGGATAAGGGATATTCCCATAATTTTAATCATTATTGTGTTCTTTTTCCTTTTCCTTTATCTTGTGTACAAGCTTATTATGTGCCTTATTAATAGAGCCACTCGCATTTCAGATCCCTCATCTCCCAATAAAACTTATCTCAGTATGTATCATCAGAAGTAGGCTGAGAATATCGCCATGATAAGGAAGTGAGATCATACATATATATATATATGTACATGTGTGATCAAAGAGGGGATTGTAAGGATATTTTAGCTTGCTGTCCACCATTTTAGCTATAAAAATATGTATCCATCTTAGAATAATATGTATATGTGACGTCTATCAAAAGTTAGTTTCAAATTCTTGTAAATCATATGATTTCCCCGAAATGACGCTTGTTGATAGTTTCTGTATGAAGAAATCATGTATTTTTTTTAGGTGTTTTTTAAACATCTGATGTATACGTAATGTCTGTAAATTTAGCATATATTAATGAAGATGTTGGACTTTTGTTGTGATGTCATGTTGGTTATATAAGTGAAAATAGGGAAGTAAAGGATTGGATCATTTCTGAATTGCATGCCTTGTGTGTGTCATAATTTCTTGTCGGAATGATCTCCAGATCTGAATGGGTTTTTGAGGTACACTCTAATCAGGATATCATACGAGGGTTCACTTGCTTTTAGAACATACATGTACTCCAACAGCTGAGGGCATGCGGCCTGGTACGGTTCAGGAGGGGGGGGGCGCTCACTCGTCCCCACCCCTTTTCCTGACCGGCCGGGCTGTGTGCTAGGATAAGGGACTGGTATGGATTTGGGGGGACCCCCACGCCGTTTTTTCGGCGTAGGGGGTTCTCCTTAACCACTTAAGGACCGCCTCACGCCGATGTACGTCAGCAAGGCGGCACGGGCAGGCAAAATCACGTACATGTACGTGATTTGCCTCCCGCGGGTGGGGGGTCCGATCGGACCCCCCCCCTCCCCCGGTGCCCGAGGCAGTCCCGTTTTGTCCCCCGGCGATCGGAGGTGAGGGGGAGGCCATCCGTTCGTGGCCCCCCCCCCTCGCGATCGCCGCCGGCCAATCAGATCACTTCCTTTGCTGCTGTATGCTAAACAGCAGCAAAGGAAATGATGTCATCTCTCCTCGGCTTGGTATTCCGTTACAGCGCCGAGGAGAGAAGACTTCACTGTGAGTGCACCAACACTACACAACACAGTAGAACATGCCAGGCACACAAAACACCCCCCGATCGCCCCCCCGATCCCCCCCCAATCACCCCCCCCCCCCTCCCTGTCACAAACTGACACCAGCAGTTTTGTTTTTTTTTTTTCTGATTACTGCATTGGTGTCAGTTTGTGACAGTTACAGTGTTGGAACAGTGAGTATTACCCCCCTTTAGGTCTAGGATACCCCCCTAACCCCCCCTAATAAAGTTTTAACCCCTTGATCACCCCCCCGTCGCCAGTGTCACTAAGCGATCATTTTTCTGATTGCTGTATTAGTGTCGCTGGTGACGCTAGTTAGTGAGGTAAATATTTATGTTCGCCGTCAGCGTTTTATAGCGTCAGGGACCCCCATATACTACCTAATAAATGTTTTAACCCCTTGATTGCCCCCTAGTTAACCCTTTCACCACTGATCACCGTATAACCGTTACGGGTGACGCTGGTTAGTTCATTTATTTTTTATAGTGTCAGGGAACCCGCCGTTTATTACCGAATAAAGGTTTAGCCCCCCGATCGCCCGGCGGTGATATGCGTCGCCCCAGGCAGCGTCAGATTAGCGTCAGTACCGCTAACACCCACGCACGCAGCATGCGCCTCCCTTAGTGGTATAATATCTGATCAGATCAATATCTGATCCGATCAGATCTATACTAGCGTCCCCAGCAGTTTGAGCAAGGCCTTCCTATTCCTTCTGTATTGTATTTCTTTTCTTTTGTAAAGTGCTGCACAAACTGTTGGCGCTGTATAAATCCTGTATAATAATAATCACAATATTTGCTGGTTGGAGTCGTCGTGTTTTCTCACCTTTTGCTTGAGGTTTGTCATGTTAGGCGAACGTTTAGCGATCGGTTTTGTGCAGGGAAAAAAAGTTTTGAAATTTTTTGTGAGAGTTCGCTGTCCGTTCTTCTGCTAGTGCGGCTCACATACGGCCGATCTGGAATCGCCGCAAATCGCAGAACAGCTTTAAACAGTATGTGATTTTTGCAGCTTGACAAAACTCGTGTAAAATCATTAAGGTCCAATTCGTAGGTGGAGATTTGGAATCGCTGTGATTCCAAAATAACGCAGTAATTGCTGCAAAATGCATGCGTTTGGGTGCTATGTGATTTTTGCAGCGTGACAGAATCGCGTGAGCCCTCATTCGTAGTGAACACGGCTTTGAAATCAAGCGACTTCATCTGAAATCACACGATTTCAAAGCTGCGTTTCAGTGTGATTTTGGGAGCGACTTGAATGACATCCGTGCGGCTTCATGCACAAATGTCTATTGAAGTCGCACCCGAAATCGCCAAAAGTAGTGCAGGAACTTCTTTTGCAAATTGGTGCGGAGTCACACCGATTACAGCTGTGCCATTGCCGGTGTCTTGCCAAAAAAGTTCCCCCGGCGGATAATGACCCCCCTGTGTACTGCGCAGTACAAAGCACTACCGAGCATACCTAGCCGCCGAAAATAGCCGAACGTAAACAGCTGTACACTCCGCCTGCGCAATGAAGACCACATTGAACACCACATTCTACCGCACGCTCCTGTTGCTACCAGACAATGCCGCACGCTCCCGATGCTCGTGCTACTCTGCAAGGGGCGGGTATATTACGGCGTGTTTAAACACATTAAGGGCGGGTTTTGCAATCTTCATGGGCGTTTACAGTAATTTAATATTCGGCCTCTTCTGTAGCATCCGCCCCTCACACGATATGACAGTAATACACCCGGCCCTTGCAGAGTAGCACGAGCATCGGGAGCGCGCGGCAGCGTCGGGCACAATGTCCTGCTCATTGCGCAGGCGCCGTGTACAGCTGACTCACAGCTGTTCAGCTTCGGATGTTTTCGGCGGCTCCCTTGTTGTTCGTACTGTGCAAGCGCAGCGCCTGCGCAGTACAGGGGGGGTCATTATCCACTGAGGGGACCTTTCTCGGCAGAACACCAGCAATGGGCTGCAACTTGTCCCCTTGCGATTTGACCTGTCAATTCACTCCAATGTGAACGATGGGCTTAGGCTGCGTCCACATTTCTGTGTAGCAGGAATGCATGCGATTTGGCGTGTTGTACATAGGGGTGGCCCATTCAGTTCAGTGGGCTGCCCTATGGACGTTTGTCGCCCAAAAAAGAAGCTCCTGCTCCTTTTCGGGGCGACGAGCTTCATGCGATTTTTGTGTTTTTAGCACCCCCTTAACCGCTTGCCGGCCAGCCGCCGTTATTATACTGCAGCAGGTCGGCTCGTTCCCACGAATCGCCATGGCTGTACGACAGCTCGCTTAACAGCTGTAGCACGGTGGGGGAGCCGATGCGCGTGTCTGCCGGCCACCCACAATCGCTCCACAGGGAGCCAGAACGGGGATCTGTCAATGTAAACAAACGGATCTCCGTTCTGCCAGGGGAGTAGAGAGATCGTCTGTTTCTAGTGATCAGGAACAGCGATCTCTCTCCTCCAGTCAGTCCCCTCCCCCCACAGTTAGAAACACCTCTCTAGGCAACACAGTTAACCCCTTGATCGCCCCCTAGTGTTAACCCCTTCCCTGCCAGTGACATTTATACAGTAATCAGTGCATTTTTATAGCACTGATCGCTGTGTAAATGTCACTGGTCCCAAATAAAGTGCCAAAAGTGTCTGATCTGTCTGCCGCAATGTCACAGTCCCGCTAATAATCGCAGATCACCGCCATTACTAGTGAAATAAATTATAATAAAAATTTCATAAATCTATCCCCAATTTTGTAGACTCTATAACTTTTGCGCAAAACCAATGAATATACGCTTATTGCGATTTTTTTTTTTTTTTTTTAAATTACTTTTTTGTTTACCAAAAATATGTAGAAGAATACATATTGGCCTAAAATGAAGACATTTTTATTAATTCTTTTGGATATTCATTATAGCAAAAAGTAAAAAATATTGTGTTTATTTTTATTTTCAAAATTTTCAGTCTTTTTTTTATTTTTTTTGTTTTATAGCGCAAAAAATAAAAACGGCTTTATTTCTGGGGAAAAAAAAGGACGTCAATTTTGTTTTTGGGTACAGCGTCGCACGAAAGCGCAATTGTCAGTTAAAGCGACGCAGTGCCGAACTGCATGATGCGGTCGCACCCACAGCAAAAATGATCTGACGTGTCGCACTTGGTAGGCGGCCCACCAAACACGACCAGTTCAATCAAACGAGGAAACTCTGCAAATGCCCCACAACTGCGTGTGATGCATACATCTGTGGCACTTTTTTTAGAGCCAGTTATGGGGTTTAAGCAGGTGTGAGGAGGTGTCACATCAGAGGTGTCACATGACCTCCTCGCCGCCTGTCAAACAGTCTGAATGAGGATTGCTTTTTTTCCGGAGAGGCCTAATTTTTGCCACAGACCTGAAGAGAAGCATTGCAACCACAGCATGTGAGCATCCCGGTCCCCTGCCATTGCAGTTTGAGGAAGGGGGAGGGGTGGCGTTGGGGACACTAAAAATGTGGCATTTTTAACCACTTAAGGACCAGGCCTATTTCTGACATTTGTTGTTTACAAGTTAAAATCAGTATTTTTTTGCTAGAAAATTACTTGGAACCCCCAAACATTATAAATAATTTTTTAGCAGAGACCTTACAGAATAAAATTTAGATTGTTGCAATACTTTGTCACACTGTATTTGCGCAGCGGTCTTACAAACGCCATTTTCTTTTAATTTTAATGAATTCTTTTAATTTTAAAGCATGACATGTTGGGTATCAATTTACTCGGCGTAACGTTAAATTTCATATTATACAACAAAAATTGGCTACTGTTACTGTTTTATTTTTTAATGCGAAAAAGTGTAACAGTAGCTCAATTTTTTTGTATAATATGAAAGATGTTGTTAGGCCGAGTAAATTGATACCTAACATGTCATGCTTTAAAATTGCACACACTCGTGGAATGGCAACAAACTACGGTACTTAAAAATATCCATAGGCGACACTTTTAATTTTTTACAGGTTACCAGTTTAGAGTTACAGAGGAGGTCTAGCAGTAGAATTATTGCTCTCGCTCCAACGATCGCAGCGATACCTCACATGTGTGGTTTGAACACCGTTTACATACGTGTGCACGACTTGTGTATGCGTTCGCTTCTGCGCAAGAGCTTGGAGGGACGGGGCGCTTAAAAAAATGTCTTATTTTGCTTTTTTTTTTACCACTTCCGGACCAGCCGCCGCAGTTTTACTGCGGCAGGCTGGTCCCCCTGCACAAAATCACGTTACTGTACATGATCTTGCGAGACCCGGATAGCAGGCGTGCACGCGCCCACTGCACAGCGGGGGTGCCGATGCTCGTGGCCGCCGGTCGCGATGACCGCCGGCCACGACCGATCATGAGCTGGAGACACAGAACAGGGACGAGTGTATGTAAACACACACTTCCCTGTTCTGTTCTGACAGGAGTGACAGATCGTGTGTTCCTATTAGCTAGGACCCAAGATCTGTCACTTCCTGTAGTTGGTCCCTCCCCCTTCAGTTAGAATCACCTCCCAGGGAACATAGTTAACCCCTTCACCGCCCCCTAGTGTTAACCCCTTCACTGCCAGTGACATTTTTACAGTAATCAATGCATGTTTAATCGCACTGATCGCTGTATTAATGCCAATGGTTCCAAAAATGTGTCAAAATTGTCCGATGTGTCTGCCATAAAAAAAAATAATAATAAAAATGCTATAAATCTATCCCCTATTTTGTAGACTCTATAACTTTTGCGCAAACCAATCAATATACGCTTATTGCGTTTTTTGTTTTTTTTCTTACCAAAAATATGTAGAAGAATACATATCGGCCTAAACTAAGGAAAAAAATATATTATATATTATATATTTTTGGGGGATATTTATAATAGCAAAAAGTAAAAAATAATGCGTTTTTTTTCAAAATTGTCGCTCTTTTTTTGTTTATAGCGCAAAAAATAAAAAACGTCAGGAGGTGATCAAATACCACCAAAAGAAAGCTCTATTTGTGGGAAAAAAGGAAGTCCATTTTGTTTGGGTACAGCGTCGCACGACCGCACAATTATCAGTTAAAGCGACGCAGTGCCGAATCACAAAAAGTGCTCTGTTTAGGAAGGGGGTAAATTCTTCCGGGGCTGAAGTGGTTAAACTGTCCCTTTTTAATAAAAAAATGTTTTGATCATTGTTATTCCCATTACAAGGAATGTAAACATCCCTTGTAATAGAAGTAAGCTGTACAGGGTCTCTTTAATGCGAGATCTGGGGGTCAAAAAGACCTCAAATCTCACCTTTACACTTAAAGGGGTTGTAAAGGTACGTGTATCTGACACTGACCGGCCCCCCAGCCCCCCGTTTCATTAACCTGAGCCTGTTCGTTCCCACGCCGGAGAGCTCTACCTTTCTGGCCGGGGTTCTCGGCTCTTAAATTGGATAGATTGATAGCAGCGCAGCCATTGGTTCCTGCTGCTGTCAATCAAATCCAATGACGCGGGTGGAGCCAATTCCAGCATTCTGTATCTATGAACGCAAATGCTGGACTCAGGAGCATGCCTGAATGGTAACCGCAAGGGTGAGCGCTTCTCCCAGGGGGTTTACCGATGCGAGGAGGAGCCGAGAGCTCAGAAGACGATGATCGGGGCCACACTGTGCAAAACAAACTGCACAGTGGAGGTAAGTATGATATGTTTGTTGTTATTTTAGAAAAAAAATAAAAATTGAGGGTTTACAACCCCTTTAAAAGCAAAAAAAAAAGTCATTTTACTTTTACACACAAAAAAAGGCCCTTTAAGGCCGGAGGGTGGAAGTGATGTTTGATGTCGCTCCAGTCCTCCAAGGGCATAGATGGCCCTCACTCGACTTCCAACTTCCTGCCTATTGCTCCAGGGGATCGGATTGTTTCCCCCTTTACCTCCGGCGATCAGGGGGGCCACCTCTCCCACCGCCTATAAGTGGTCTTGTGGCAAATCCGCTGCTGGGACCACTTTTATCGGACGCTGGATCGCCTGCTGTTTAAAAAAAATACCGGGGTATGCCATATTGCCTTTTTTTAATCCTCATGCTATTCGGTTGCTGCTGAAGCACCTCAGCCTCAGAGGCCCACACCTCCCTTCAACCCTGGCTCCTCCCACAATAGATATTCATTTACTTACTCACGGCTCAAAGGATTATCCTCAACCTCCCTCCACCATGGAGGTAAAGAGAGAATTAAAGCTGCAGTGCCTTGAAAAAGTAATTGTACCCCTTGAAATTTTCCACATTTTGTCATGGGATTTGTTGGTATTGTGACTTGGGTCACACCTAACACATAAGATTGGACTTGGTTCCAGAATGTAGCTATAAATGGGCATATCCATAAACGATGATACAGTGTTGGCCTGGTTTGCTTACATAGTGATTTGGGAAGGAATAGGGTATAAATGCCCTATGGAGCAATTTAAATTGGGTTTCCCTCCAGGATTCATTGGTGTTAGTTTTAAAGTCATTTTGTATCCTCTTTGTAGTTGGTAAGGAAGATTGTCTAAAGGAATGTCTTTTCCCCAGGCTTTTGAAGATGTGTACTCCCAGTGGATTGGTATAGAAAGGTATGAGAGGATTATAGACCTCCAGCTGTAGAAATAGTCATAAGTCAGATGCAATTGTTTGGTAGGATATAAGACACCCATTGACTGTGTCGTAAAGAGAGACCACGTTCGTTAGGCCTTTTAGCTTCCATGTGTTGAATGCTTTATGGTGGGTGGTCTGTGGTAGCATGGGGTTGCAAAGTATCGGTAGAGGTGATGAGACGTGTGGAGAGACCACCAAGTGCTTCCTGGCGTCCCTCCATGCAATGACTGTGTCCTGAATGAGTACATTTTGTTGGAGGTTAGGTGGTAGTGATTTTAAGTAGCTATGAAGGATAAATGGCAGATGGTATGGATGTACCATGTATGAAGGATAGATGGTAGATGGTATGGATGTACCATTGCCGAATCCATCCAAAAGTTAGTGAACTTTGATCCCGGAACTAACCAGTCTAATCTAAGATGAAGTAAGCAAGATAAATTATACAATCTAATAATGGGAGACCTGCCTCTCTTTCGCTCTTCGGGAGATATAGTTTTGTTATTGCGATGCAAGGTCTTTTATGGTGACACAGGAAGGCCGAAAAAGCTCTATTGATCTTTTGAATGTCCTTATGCTTGATTAGTATTGGCATTGTTTGTTTGTATTGGGTACAACAGACGTGAGAAGCTGACCATCTTATAGAGGTGGCATCTCCCGAAGAGCGATAATGGAAGGTCCATCCATCCTCCCAGTTTGCTGATTATTTTGGATATCGGAGGAGGATAGTTCAGCTGATAGATGAGGGTTCTCAGCCTATGTTCACTCCTAAGTATGTGATGGGGAAGGGTGAAGAGGTCATCCAGAGGCTTTTGCCACTCTTGCAGAGAGGTAGCACCTTACTTTTGGTAGAGTTTAATTTTTAGTCCTGAGCAGGAATGGAAAGTAGTGAAGGTATGTTAAATTAAATGGATATCTACCTGGGGATTAGTAGTAAAAATCAGAATGTCATCTGCAAAGAGGTAAAAAGTAATGGTGATGGGGCAGCCCTGACACGTACCCTTGTGGAGGGGGGATAGGGTCTGAAATATGTCTTGCCGCCACTACCCTGGTAGAGGGAGACGAGTAGAGACTATCTATTAAGTGTGTAAAGGAGCCTAGGATGCCAAACCTTTCGAGGACAAGCTTTTAAAGCTGACATTGTCGAAAGCCTTTTCGGCATCTAAAGTGACAATGGCTATAGTGCCTTGAAAAAGTATTCATATCCCTTGAAATGTTCCACATTTTGTCATGTTACAACCAAAAATGTAAATGTATTTTATTGGAATTTTATGTGATAGACCAACACAAAGTGGCACATAATTGTGAAGTGGAAGGAAAATGATAAATGGTTCAACATTTTTTACAAATAAATATGTGAAAAGTGTGGGGGGCATTTGTATTCAGCCCCCCTGAGTCAATACTTTGTAGAACCCCCTTTCGCTGCAATTACAGCTGCAAGTCTTTTTGGGAATGTCTCTACCAGCTTTGCACATCTAGAGAGTGACATTTTTGACCATTCTTTTTTGCAAAATAGCTCAAGCTCTGTCAGATTGGATGGAGAGCGTCTGTGAACAGCAATTTTCAAGTCTTGGCAAAAATTCTCAATTGGATTTAGGTCTGGACTGTGACTGGGCCATTCTAACACATGAATATGCTTTGTCTAAACCATTCCATTGTAGTTTTGGCTGTATGTTTAGGGTCATTGTCCTGCTGGAAGGTGAACCTCCGGCGCAGTCTCAAATCTTCTACAGACTCTAACAGGCTTTCGTCTAAGATTGCCCTGTATTTGGCTTCATCCATCTTTGCATCAACTCTGACCAGCTTCCCTGTCCCTGCTGAAGAAAAGCATTCCCACAACATGATGCTGCCACCATCATGTTTCACGGTGGGGATGGTGTGTTCAGGGTGATGTGCAGTTAGTTTTCCGCCACACATAGCTTTTTGCTTTAAGGCCAAAAAGTTCAATTTTGGTCTCGCCTGACCAGACCACCTTCTTCCATATGTTTGCTGTGTCCCCCACATGGCTTTTCGCAAACTGCAACCGGGATTTCTTATGGCTTTCTTTCAACAATGGCTTTCTTCTTGTCACTCTTCCATAAAGGGCAGATTTGTGGAGAACACGACTAATAATTGTCCTGTGGACAGATTCTCCCACCTGAGCTGTGGATCTCTGCAGCTCCTCCAGAGTTACCATGGGCCTCTTGGCTGCTTTTCTCTGAGGGCTGAGGGCTTAACGAAACAGCTGTATTTATACTGAGATTAAATTGCACACAGGTGGACTCTGTTTACTAATTAGGTGACTTCTGAGGGCAATTGGTTCCACTACATTCTAGTTAGGGGTATCAGAGTAAAGGGGGCTGATTACAAAGCACGCCACACTTTTCACATATTTATTTGTAAAAAAATGTGATAACCATTTATTTTCCTTCCACTTCAAAATTATGTGCCACTTTGTGTTGGTCTATCACATAAAATCCCAATAAAATACATTTACATTTTTGGTTGCGAACATAAGTAAGATCCTGCCGGGGAGAGGAAAACAAGAATCATGTGGACTAAAGCTCATAGGACCAAGAGGCTGAAGGTAATGAAAGTCACCCAAATCTGTTTGCCCCATTGGAGTGTGTAACCCGCAGGCGCTTGGGGGGGGGGGGTCTTTACTGGGTCTGCGTTGTTCCCTTGGTTATGTGAGCGATTTTTCCATATGTGGGGCACAACACCCTGGGAGTTGCAGCAGGGGGCAAAGACAGGATTACACTTCAGCTGGAGTGTGAAACATTAGTTGGTCTCCATTTGGGGCTTGTAGTTGCAGCATGGCAGGGTATGCTAGCGTGCAACAGAGGCCCTGTTTAAAAAGTTCTACACATACTGGTTGGAATTCTTTTATCCACCGGGAGACCTCTGAGTAGTCGGTGAAAATCAGAAGGCTGTTCCCATCTATTTTAACCGTGCGTGTCTTGCGGAATGTTTGAAGGATAGCCAGTCTGTCAGCAAAACTTAGGTATTTGGCTATCACTGGCCTGGGTGACTTGCGGTTTGAAGCTGGCGCTCCCATTCTATGTGGTCGTTCAGCTACACATTGATCTGGGAGACCTAGGGCCTCCGGTATACGAGAATCACAGAGGTTCTGCAAGATCTGTTTTCAAGGTCTTACAGTTTCTCTTGGATGATGGTGTGAATTTGGGAGTGTTGCTGGACAGTACCGTTGTTTTGGTAGATCTCATCCTCCAGGGCTAAGATCCTGCATTCAGTGTCTGTTATTCTGCATGCCTGCTCCTCCAGTTCTTTGCAGATTTGTGCGATGCCAGATGCCACAGCTGTGTCCACCGCTGTGGTGATAGTGGGGAGTATCAGGGCTGCTACTGCCTGAGCTAATTTTTTTTAATGTACAGTCCCCTGTAGCTCCAGCGGGAGCCTGTCCACGCTCTCTGGCTCCGGATTATGACCAGCGGCCATCTTGTCTCCCTCCGAGGGGAGACTAGGCGGTGCAGAGCGGGAGGGAGCTGAAGCAGGAGCTGGTAAGGTACTGCTCCATAGCTAGTGGGGGTCGGCCCGCAGTGTCTGTGACCGAAAAATCCCCCAAAAAATAGGCTGTTACCAAGTTTTGTAGGCCGAATGTAGCTGGGCTAGCAAGGAGCCACTGTGACCCAATGTCCTTGCATGTGCCGCCGTAACCAGAAGTGGATGGTGATGTCAATGTGATCTTTTTGTTTGGGGTGCTGAAAATGGTAATACAAATACTGTACTTACTTTACACCTAAATTCCATAACCTTCCTCTTCTTAGTGCAGTCGGTCCTTTTGAAACCACTTCTCTTTGCTGACAGGTCACAGTTTTCTGATGTCATTGCATCAATTTGTATTCCCTCCCCCAAACCAAATAAGCATTTAACCCATGCTTAGAAATGCATTTACTTTCTCAGTGTTCTGTTTTGTGTGAAGTTCTCTTTTCAAAAGATGCAAACAAGCCCCATACACACAAATTTTTGTCTGATGTGACCAAAACGTCCGATTTTCTTTTTCATTAGTACGGTTTTCTGACAAAAAAAATCTGAAGAACAAGACTAGGCATGCTCAGAAATTAAAGAACACATACAAAACAATTCAACACATTACGTCACTTCTGACGTTGAATTCTGTTGTCCGAAAACTTTCTGATGGTGAGTACCCTCTTCACTTTCGATGTGAGACTAGCATCCAACAAAAATCTGACGAAAATTCCTCCAATAATCTGATCGTGTGTACAAGGCTTTAAGGTTGGGCCTCATTTATATGGTTTTGGTAAATCTGAAGACAAAAATTAGCAGAAAATCTAATAGTGTGTATGGGGTCTAACAGTCACTACCTCATGATCACCAGAACACTCCCGTGTATGAAAATACCACTTTAACTTAGACATTCACTTTATGCACATACTTCCTGCAGATATAAGTTGCAAAACAAGACCAGCCCCTTCCTGTGCTGAAAAATGTGGCGCTTGTGTCCTTTGGTCTCTGAATGTCGGAGACTTTCACTTTCATTTTTCTCTTCTGCTGTCAGAAATGGCGTCTGTTGAAGTGAGACGGGAGCTGAACTGTTCCATCTGTCTGGAAATGTATAAAGATCCTGTAATGCTGAGCTGTGGACACAACTTCTGCCAGGTCTGTATTGATCTTGTGTTGGATACACAGAAGGGGTCTGGAGGTTATTCCTGTCCTCTGTGCAGAAAAAGGTCTAGGAGACGTCCTACACTGCAGAGGAACATAACGCTGTGTAATATAGTGGAGACTTTACAATTTACTCATCCAGATAAGAAGAAGACTGGAATCTTCTGTACTTACTGTATTCACTATCCTGTACCTGCTGTTAAATCCTGTCTGATGTGTGAAGCTTTTCTGTGTGATAATCACCTGAGAGTCCACAGCCAGTCACCAGAACATGTCCTAACTGATCCCACCACTTCCATGGAGAAGAGAAAATGCTCCATCCATAGAGAACTTCTTAAATATTACTGCACTGAGGACTCTGCCTGTATCTGTGTGTCCTGCAGGCTGGATGGAGAACACCGGGGACACAAGGTGGAGACTCTGGATGAGGCCTCGAAGAAGAAGAAACAGAAACTGAGAAATGTTCTGCAGAAACTGATGACAGAGAGAGAGGAGACGGAGAAAAGAGTCCAGAGTCTGCAGGATTGCAGGAGAAAAGTCCAAGAAAAATCAGCTGGTCTAACAGAGAGAGTCACTGCCCTGTTCATAGAGTTCAGGAGACATCTGGAGGACCTGGAGAAGAGAGTCCTGAGGAACATCTCCAGCCAGGAAGAGCGGATCTCACACTCATTGTCTGATTTGATTGATCAGCTGGAAATAAAGAAGGAGGATCTGTCCAGGAAGATGGAGAACATTGAGGAGCTGTGTAACATGACTGACCCACTGACTGTCCTACAGGAATCAGACACAGGGGACTTGTGTGATACTGAGGAGGGAGATGATGAGGACAGAGAGAGACATGATAGACTCCTCCATGATGGAGAGGATCTGGATGTGTCTGGAATCTCACACACATTACACACAGGGTTATCTGATATGATAAAAGGGGTAAATGTATTCTTCAATATACAGGAAACTTCAGACATATTATTGGATGTGAACACAGCTCATAATTATCTACAGATATCAGATGACATGAAAACTGTATCCTGGTCAGATATAGAGCAGAATCGTCCAGAAACACCGGAGAGATTTCAGTTATGTTCCCAGGTATTAAGCAGTCAGAGATTTTCCTCGGGGCGACATTACTGGGAAGTGAATGTCAGTGAGGCAGAAGATTGCAGAGTCGGGATGTGTTATCCCAGTATAGAGAGGAGAGGAGTGCAGTCACTGATTGGAAATAATAACAAGTCCTGGGGTTTGCACAGGTATAGAGGTGGGTGTTATCTATTACATGACGATAAACCGATCATCATATATCCCGATCTCCCCAGTAACAGAGTCAGGATCTATGTGGATTATGAGGCCGGACAGCTGTCCTTTTATGATCTGTGTGACCCGATCAGACACCTCCACACCTTCACCACCACCTTCACTGAGCCCCTCCATGCTGTGTTATATGTATGGATAGGTCATATAAAGATCTCTGGGGGGGTCAGGAGATTTTTAATATGATCATATTACAGGAAATCTGAGCTGAATCTGGTGAGAAATGTCAATCTGGTTCATAGGATGACACAGTTTGTACAGATAACGTATTTCTTCAATTGGTGGATCTGGAAGATCTCAGCACAGGAGAGTCTCCTCCATCACTTCCACATCCAATAAGACAAGGGGGGGATTTGGGGGGTTTATTATTTATACAATCTGATTGTACAATCTCCTTTTAGATCTACCATCAGCTGTGTAGTATATGTGCCTGCCTGATTTTAACTAAATCGAATGGCTTTTCAAGTTTAACTTGACATTACATAATTTTGGCAAAGCTAAAGGAGCTTTGGTAGTGTATGGTCAGCTTTAGATTTACCAAAAATATAAGGAAACACATACATTATCCATTCAAATTGTATCCAGGAAAGTACTTACACTACATAGTTGATTGTACAATCTACTTTAGATCTACTATTGGATTTTATAGTGCATGGTCAACTTTAAGGGTTATGTCAGGTTAGGGATTAAGGTTAAATTTAAGGAGCCATTATATTTGAGGAACAAGGAGTTAAATACTAATATTTAAGTGTTTAACCACTTACAAATCGCCTGCTACAGTTATACGTTGGCTGTTTGAAGAGGAATATCGTTGTTATGGCAGCAGCTACCTACCATAACCCCGGTATCCTCTTCTTCGGCGGGCAGTCCGCTTTCAGATATAAGTGATCTCTGCGGTGGATTTACTGCAAGATCACTGTTATCGGCGGCGGTAGAGGGCCCCCCCCCCAGATTTTTAAGGGTAAAAGTTTGTCGCCATTCCACGAGTAGGTGCAACTTTGAAGCAGGACGTGTTGGGTATCAATTTACTCGGTGTAACATCATCTTTCACAAAATTAAAAAAAATTGGGGTAGCTTTACTGTTGTCTTATTTTTCAATTAAAAAAAGTGTATTTTTTCTAAAAAAAAAAAAAGTGCATTTGTAAGACCGCTGAGCAAATACGGTGGGACAAAAAGTATTGCAACAACCGCCATTGTATTCTCTAGGGTGTTAGAAATAAAATATATAATGTTTGGGGGTTCTAAGTAAATTTCTAGGAAAAAAAAATGACTTTAACTTGTAAACAACAAGTTTGAAAAATAGGCCTGGCCCTTAAGTGGTTAAAGTATAACTAAACAGTTTTTTAAATTTTGGAACACGTGGGAAAGAATTAGAGCCCCTGTCAGGTTTCTATTGTGGTCTGTGCCCCCGTTAGGGGGCACAGACAGGGGAAAATCAGGGGAAAATCGTGGGTGCGTGTTATACGCCGATCCTTGCTATTTTTGTGATCTATCGGAGCGATCGCCGCCGACATTCACATAGCGTGTATTTTTAAATATGGCGCCGCGGAGTTCGGAGAGACTCGGCAGCACTCGTTCAGCTGAACAAGCGCAGCCGAGAACACAGTGACTGGGCGGAGCCGAGATACACATAGCCGAGGGTTCTCTGCTCCTCTCGGCGCCGTTCACAGTCACGCCCAGTCCCTATGATGGACATAACAGAGGTCCAATGGCGGGACTGGGCGGGACTGTGAAGGGCGCCGAGAAGAGCCGAGAACCCTCGGCTATGTGTATCTCGGCTCCGCCCAGTCACTGGGTTCTCGGCGGTGCTCGTTCAGCTGAACGAGCGCCGCCGAGTCCCTCCGAACTCCGCGGCGCCATATTTAAAAATACACACTAAACTTGTGTATGTCGGCGGCACTGGAGACAAGGCTGCACTGACCACTGGAGACAAGGCTGCACTGACCACTGGGGACAAGGCTGCACTGACCACTGGGGACAAGGCTGCACTGACCACTGGGGACAAGGCTGCACTGACCACTGGGGACAAGGCTGCACTGACCACTGGAGACAAGGCTGCACTGACCACTGGAGACAAGGCTGCACTGACCACTGGAGACAAGGCTGCACTGACCACTGGGGACAAGGCTGCACTGACCACTGGGGACAAGGCTGCACTGACCACTGGGGACAAGGCTGCACTGACCACTGGAGACAAGGCTGCACTGACCACTGGAGACAAGGCTGCACTGACCACTGGAGACAAGGCTGCACTGACCACTGGAGACAAGGCTGCACTGACCACTGGAGACAAGGCTGCACTGACCACTGGAGACAAGGCTGCACTGACCACTGGGGACAAGGCTGCACTGACCACTGGGGACAAGGCTGCACTGACCACTGGGGACAAGGCTGCACTGTAGCAAGGCTGCACTGGGGCAAAGCTGCACTGACAAGACTGCACTGGGGCAAAGCTGCACTGACAAGGCTGCACTGGGGCAAAGCTGCACTGACAAGGCTGCACTGGGGCAAAGCTGCACTGACAAGGCTGCACTGGGGCAAAGCTGCACTGACAAGGCTGCACTGGGGCAAAGCTGCACTGGACACTGGGGCAAGGGTGGACTTACAAGGCTGCAGATGAACACTGATGAGGCTGCATTGATGGGCATTTAAATGTAAAACTAGTTTTTCCTTAAACTTCCTTCCTAAAAGTTTTTTTCCTTAAAATTCCCTCCTAAACTTGGGGTGCGTGTTATACGCCAGCGCGTGTTATACGCCGATAAATACGGTATTTTGAAGTGTTAATTTTCATGCTTTGGTTTAAATTGTATATAAAGCCCTTTCTTAGTGTTGAAGAGAAGGGAGTAGAGAAAGTTCCCAGAGACACAAAAAGTGAGAGGAAATCTCTCCAAGGTCAGAGGAATTCCCCTCTTAGATCGGTGTCACTGGAACACATGTCCCCATGGGAAGATTGTAGACATGCACTGCCGAAAAATGAATTTGTTTTCGTCTTCGTTTTAATTGTTGTTTTTCTTTCTTTTTTTTTCGGGTCAATTCGTAAATTCTAAAATAAAAACGAAAATCCAAAAATTCAAAATCATAACTAACTAATAATAAAGAACTATTAAATTATAGGTATTGGACTATCCTTTCAAGTTTGGCTGTTAGTGAACGTAACGAATATGATTTTATCTGAACTTACGAATTATCCGAAATAAGGAATGCCTTATCTAAATAAATGGAACGGAACAAATTAATAATAAGTAATAATAATTTTTTTTATTATTATTGTCATTTATTATTAATTAATTAAGTTCCATTTGTTTAGATGCGGCATTCCTTATTTCGGATAATTTGTAACTTTGGATAAATTCATATTCATTACGTTCACTAACAGCCAAACTTGAAAGGATAGTCCAATACCTATAATTTAATTTAATAGTTATTATTTCAGATTTTTGAATTTTCGGATTTTCGTGTATTTGAATTTTAGAATATTTTAATTTTAGAATATTTGAGTTTACGAATATTCGCAGAAATTTGTTAATTTGGGTTTTCGTTAATTGGGACGCTAAAAAAAAGGAATTTGGAACGAAACGAGATGCGCATGTCTAGAAGATTTCCCCTCATCTCCTGTCTCAATGGCAGCCATAAAAGGTCAGCCTTCCAGTTACATTCTGTGTCGGGCCAATGGTCACCAGGAGAAATACAAAGGGAACACAGACAGCAATAAAAGCCAGGCAGAGGTTCTAACCCTTTACCCCTCTATCCAAAACTATAAACTGCTTTGAGTTTAGATTTAGAGATCAGAGATGTGGGGGGTAGACTTAGGCCGGGTTCACATTGGCGCGCTGCGTTTTGGCGGCAGAGCAGGTGTGTGCGTGGTTTACGTGCATTTTACATGAGTTTTTAGCTGCAGTTCCATTGATTTCGATTAGGATCGCTTTTGCTGCGTTTTCTGAAAAGTACCGCATGCCAATTCTTTGGTGGCTTTCAGAAAACACAGCAAAACATGTGATCTAATAGAAGTCAATGGGGCTGTGGCTAAAAACGTGTGTAAAACACATGTAAACCATCACTTTGTAATATGATCGGGGATAATATTTGTTATTGATGTTTCTAATTTCATTGTATTGATTTAAGATTGTTTTATGGTATAACGAAAAAACTGATTCAGTTTGATTTTTGAAACTTTTTATATACTTTTTTTCTTTTTGGTGTATTATATATCCCATATCATATAAAGAATTTCAGCAAATCTTGTTGATGGTTCATATATATCTGTATAAATTCACCAATAAAGAATATCAGAAGAGAAATTGTTGTCATGTGAGTTGATGGTTGTATGGGGGTGGGGCTAAGGGCGGTATAAAAAGGTACATTTTCTCTGTGGTAACTTGGACAAAGGATATGCTGGATAATGTTGATGTTCTCTTTATTATTATGTCTGCTTTCCCTTTTTGTGTTTTTTTTTTTTTTTCTCTTTTTTTTTTTTTTTTTGTGTATTTTGTTGTTATTCAAGATAGGGGACAGTGTGGGGGGGGGAGGAATACAAACTGCAAAATGTTAAAGTGCCAAATCATTTTTAGGAGCTTTTATTATTTTTAATGTGTTTTAACCTACAATAAAATATACCAAAAGGATAACGGGAAAATACAAAAAAAGTGTACTGTCTCTTTAAATTTTAACCACTTCAATACTGGGCACTTTCACCCCCTTCCTGCTTTCAGCTTTCAGTGCTGTCACACTTTGAATGACAATTGCGCAAACATGCAACACTGTACCCAAATTAAAGTTTTTTATCATCCCCCCCCCAACAAATAGAGCTTTCTTTTGGTGGTATTTAATCACCTCCTGGGTTTTTTAGAAATTATAAAAGACCTAAATTAAAAAAAAAAAAAAAAAAGGTTTTCTTTGATTCTGTTATAAAATTTAGTTTTCTCCTTCACTGGATGCAGTGGCGGAACTACCGCCATAGCAACCCACGCGTGCGCTATGGGGCCCCCAGCCGTGTAGGGCCCCGGCAGAGGCGGCTCTCTGATTCGGCAATTAGGCTAATTGAAGAGCCGCTGAAAAATGTCCCCACAGGTGCTGCGTTAAGCTCCGGCCAGCAGCGGGTTGCCTGTGAGCTCCAAGCAGTGGAGAGAGGGGTCGGAGCGTGGCTGTCTTGGGGAGGAGGCGAGGCCAGCGCTGTGTTCTCTTAAGGAGGAGAAGGGGAGGAGATTCCAGCACCCTGAGCAGTGAGCACAATTCCCTCTGCTCGGGAGACACAGATCGCGCCCCCCCTCCCCAGCCGTCACCCCCCCCTACCACTGGAGTGCTCAGCGGAGCGGCGGTTTCCACACACCCCGGAGGAGGCATCTGGCTGACGAGGAGAGGAAGGCACCGTGGAGGAGGCCTCACGAGCGCTGTATGGAGCCGATCCGACCGAAGGGAAGGTAGGAGAGAAGAGGTGTCTGGGCTGCCTCTCTCTGGGGCTGTCAATCAGTGTGGGTGGGGGATCAGGGGCTCCAGCTGCAGGGAGAGACAAAGCTACCACCATGCCACAACCTTTTCTGCAGCCAGCGACCAACAACATTTTTTTTTTTTTATGAGAGAGAGCCACCCCCCCCCCCCCCATCCATGTTCCTGCAGCATCCCTCAGCCACAGCCAGAGACTGGTATTTATATCCACCCCTGCCCCATCCCCACCACTCCATTCTTCCTGATCAGGTCACTAACAGTAAGGACAGCTCAGTCCTGTGTCAGTGTCCTAGTGTGTCCACCTGTGATTGACAGCCTCTGACCCCTCCCTCCACCCTGCCCTTACCCCTGCCTATGCAGGGCTCCACTGCGGGGGGGGGGGGGGGGGGGGTTGGGAGGTCCTAGCTAGTCCAGGGCTGATCCTCTGCCATGGTGGGCCAGGTGCTCTGCATCCTGCGCTGGCACTGCCAGCTGATTGGCTTCTCCGCTGCTACCTCCCTCACTGACACCAACACCGAGATGGAGAGCACCGACACCAGCACCGAGATGGAGAGCACCGACACCAGCACTGAGATGGAGAGCACCGACACCAGCACTGAGATGGAGAGCACCGACACCAGCACTGAGATAACAGAGCACTGACACCAGCACTGAGATAAGAGAGCACTGACACCAGCACTGAGATAAGGGAACACCGACACCAGCACCGAGATAACAGAGCACTGACACCAGCACTGAGATAAGGGTACACTGACACCAGCACTGAGATAAGGGAACACTGACAACAGCACTGGTCAGCACAAACTGAAAAAAGCCGTTTACTGGCACTTCCTGGTTATCGCTGTGATTGGTCACAGCTGATCACATGGTAAAGAGCCTATGTCATAGGCTCCTTCTTTTTTTTTTTTTATTGCAGTTTTTCAAAGTGAAGTACAATACATTACAGAGCCTATACAATACATTACAGAGGGCATACCCAGGCTCGGATACACAATAAAAAACCAAAACGCACTAAAAACAAAAGACAAAAAAAACAAAAAACTAACAAACTGTACGTTCGGACCACCTTTGCAAACTGAATCACAAGGATATTCTGTTCCCACAAACAACCTTCAGAGCTTAGCTTATTGATGAAATACACCCCCCCCCCCTTGCTCTGCTATACCCAGTGAAGAATCTATATACAGTAAAACCTTGGATTGTGAGCATAATTAGTTCCGGAAACAGGCTTGTAATCCAAAGCACTCTTTTATATCAAAGCACATTTCCCCATAAGAAATAATGGAATCTCAGATGATTCGTTCCACAGCCATTTATTCATAAATCCTTCAGTTTATAGTCCATATAAAAGGATTATAACAATGTGACCAGGTTGTGTAACCATAAAATGTCCATCCACAAATGGAAGCCTCCACAAGAGGATTAGAAGCAAATTCCAGCAGGAACTACAGAGTGTAAAAGAGAAGAGGGGCGCCTCTAAGTGTAGCAATATCCTTTAGCAACTCACATGGTTGATGATTAAAACAGGCACATCTAAGTCTGCAGACATCCGGGGTAAAGCGAAAGCATTTGACACAGTTCCCCATAAACGTTTACTGTACAAAATAAGATCAGTTGGCATGGACCATAGGGTGAGTACATGGATTGAAAACTGGCTACAAGGGCGTGTTCAGAGGGTGGTGATAAATGGGGAGTACTCGGAATGGTCAGGGGTGGGTAGTGGGGTCCCCCAGGGTTCTGTGCTGGGACCAATCCTATTTAATTTGTTCATAAATGACCTGGAGGATGGGATAAACAGTTCAATCTCTGTATTTGCAGACGATACTAAGCTAAGCAGGACAATAACTTCTCCGCATGATGTGGAAACCTTGCAAAAAGATCTGAACAAATTAATGGGGTGGACACTACATGGTAAATGAGGTTCAATGTAGAAAAATGTAAAATAATGCATTTGGGTGGCAAAAATCTGAATGCAATCTATAGACTGGGGGGAGAACCTCTGGGGGAATCTAGGATGGAAAAGGACCTGGGGGTCCAAGTAGATGATAGGCTCAGCAATGGCATGCAATGCCAATCTGCTGCTAACAAAGCAAACAGAATATTGGCATTAAAAAGGGGATCAACTCCAGAGATAAAACGATAATTCTCCCACTCTACAAGACTCTGGTCCGGCCGCACCTGGAGTATGCTGTCCAGTTCTGGGCACCAGTCCTCAGGAGGGATGTACTGGAACTGGAGAGAGTCCAGAGAAGGCCAACAAAATGAATAAAGGGTCTGGAGGATCTTAGTTATGAGGAAAGGTTGTGAGCTCTGAACTTATTCTCTCTGGAGAAGAGACGCTTGAGAGGGGATATGATTTCAATGGACAAATACCGTACTGGTGACCCCACAATAGGGATAAAACTTTTCCGCGTAAGGTAATTTAATAAGACACGCGGCCATTCACTAAAATTAAAAGAAAAGCGGTTTAACCTTAAACTGCATAGAGGGTTCTTTACTGTAGGAGCAGCAAAGATGTGGAATTCCCTTCCACAGGCGGTGGTCTCATCGGGGAGCATCAATAATTTCAAAAAACTAATAGATAAGCACCTGAACGACCGCAACATACAGGGATATACAATGTAATACTGACATAATCACACACATAGGTTGGACTTGATGGACTTTTGTCTTTTTCAACCTCACCTACTATGTAACTATGTAAAGCTGTCCAAACCGTCCTGCGCACCGCCGGCTCTCACCGCTGTCAGTCTGCAATCGTGACCAGGAAGACTACCCTGCAGAAGAGCAATCTGATAGCGAGGCTTGAAGCGCTCTTGGAGCTCAGCGTGGAAGGGATGACATTGATGGCAGTGTGGAGGATGGCCTATGTGGACAACTTTACCTGTACTTAAATGCTTTACGCAGTACTTAAATGGGCCTGTTTTAATCATCAACCATGTTGCTAAATGTTGTACCTTCAATAAATGGAACCATATTGCTACACTTAGAGGCGCCTCTCTTCTCTTTTATGCTCAGTTGTGACTTGACGCAACTTGTATATCAAGACCTCGCTTGTATATCAAGTCTTTTTAAAGAATTTTACTTGCCTTGCAATACATATCAAGTATTGAATAATTATCCAGAGAGTCCGCATTTGTAGCCGGGGAAATCCGCCCATATGTTCCATACTTTGTGAAATTTTTTGCCACAACTTCGAGAGAGGAAAGTGGCCTTGTATAATGGCAGAGCTAAATTTACCAACCGTTTCCAAAAGTTAATTGAGGAGCAGAAGAGGCTTTCCACCTGAGGACCATGGCCTTGCGTGCATAATAAAGTGATAGCCCCAGTAAGGTTCTGACTGCTCAGCTGGGAGCCAATGGGTCTACAAGTTCTAGCAAGCACACCTCCACTGGGGACAGCTCCAAAATACATGGGAAATGTCCGCTGAGGGTGAGGTGCACCTCCGGCACGAAGCTGGAAAGGATTAATATATTTTGTGTAAACTCATGGGTGTGAAGTACACTCTATGCATAATTTTGGTACTAGTCTGTCCCTAGCAGAGACCAATTGTGAAAAGGAGCACTCCCCCATTTCTTCCCAACCTTCCATATCTAGTGCCAGGAAATCCCCCACCACTTAGCTTTGAGGGCCTCTAGTCCCATGTGAACATTAGGGAGTAATTATTTTATATATGGTGGACAGAGGTTTAATCATAGATTTTTCTCTGAGCAACGTCGTGGACACGGTGCATCCTCATCAGCACGTGGCCGTGGGACACGCTTGTCCTTTTTTTCAGTAGCTGGCCACGTTGAGCCGCAACATGCCGAAGACTTGGTAGAGTGGATGACCGAGCCGTCCTCATCCTCCTCATCCTCTCTCACCCAGGCTCAGGGTTCTTTGTCTGGCAAAGCAGCTGCCAACGCGGCCTCTTCCCTTGGCTCAATGGCATCAGTCACTCCTTCCCTAGCCCCACCATGTCCTCCTGAGGAGTCCCCTGAACTGTTTGACCACAGTGTTGGGTACATGCTCCAGGAGGCGGCCCAGTGTTTTGAAGGCTCCGATGATGGTACCCAGCTAGAGGAAGGCAGTAGCGTGAGCCCAGAGAGAGGGGGTACCCAAGAAGGACAGCAATCTGGCAGTCATGTTCCCCCAGCTGCAGCATACTGCCAGGTTTGCTCCAGTGATGAGGAGGGAGGGAATGATGAGGAAGTTACTGACTCCACGTGGGTGCCTGAGAGGAGGAGGCGGCACATCTCCAACGAGACAGGATGCCCTCCAGGGGCCAGCTTAAGGGCAGCACACCAACTGCATCACACCGCAGAGCTCCGCATGTGCAGGGTGCTGCTGTGTCTGTGCGTTATTCCAAAAGTTTAAGTTTGAGACGAGTGCATCAAATCGCACCGCTGCTATTTGCAACGAATGTCTCAAGCGTATCTCGCGTGGCCAAAACATCACCCGCTTGGGCACCACATGCTTTATCAGACATATGTCGACCTGCCATGCAGTTCATTGGCAAGCGTACCTAAAAGACCCACACCAAAGAACAAAGCGGACCTTTCCTTGCTCCTTATCAGCTGGGATCTCCAACCCCACTATACCTTCAGTCCTCTCTGAAACCTGCACTGAGAGGAATGAAGGTGTAGAATTAGGTGTGTCACAGCCAAGTACTTGCGGGCAATCTGCTATCGGTACACCAACGTCAGATTTTACCAGGCAAATTTCCCTGCCCCAGCTCCTGCACCACCGAAAGAAGCTCGCTCCCAACCATCCACATGCCCAGCGGTTAAATGCTAGCTTGGCTAAATTGCTAGCACTTCAACTGCTGCCTTTTCAGTTGGTAGACTCTGCCCCCTTCCCTGAGTTTGTGGAATGTGCGGTTCCTCAGTGGCAGGTTTCCAAACGCCACTTTTTCTCACGGAAGGCGATTCCGGCTCTCTTTTTTTTAAAGATATAATTATTGCATTTTTTTTTTCTTACAGACATACAAAGACAAAACAAAAAGGACCTAGTAAGGTTCAACATAAAGAGCTAAGATACAGAATGCTTTTGTATTTGGTCAAAACAATAGTTGGTTAATACATCCATTAAGCATTGTTAGAAAACAAGTTAGATCATATACAGTGTTAAACTCTATAGAAAGGCATCCTAGCCACAGTCAGTGTAATTGTAAAAGAATGTACCTATATTACAGGGCAAGCTGCTTCAGGCTTACTCTGATCACGACAGTACAGGGGAGAAGGTCAGGGGGCTAGCCAGCCACCTGCCCCAGATTTTATTTAATGCTTTTGGTTTTTTACCGATATCAAAAGTGAGTTTACAAAGCAGAAGAGCTTCATTAACCTGTTTCAACCATAGTCCCCTAGTTGGGGTTGCCGTCCCCTTCCAGGTCAATAAAATGGATTTCTTGGCATAGAAATATAGGATACGAAGCAGTTGTTTGACCCGGGAAGGGACAGGCAAATCATCAAAGATACCCAGAAGGCAGTTCTTGGGTTGAACTATGTTATGAAGTCCCAACGCCGAAGAGAGAAAGGAGCCTATGCTCCGCCAGAAGTCCTGTATTACAGGGCAATTCCAAAAACAATGAAGGAAATCTGCCAATTGTCCACAACCCCGAAAGCATTCAGCAGAGGACAATATGCCCATTTTGTGCATTTTGGCTGGTGTAAGGTGCGATTGGTGAAAAATCTTTATTTGAATCACCCTATGTCGGGAGGATATAACAGAAGCCTTAAAGGTATCACTGAATTCCAACCAGTCATCTTCCATGATGGAGATATCTAGAGATTCCCACTTCCGCTCTGCTATTTTAAATCTAGGGTTAGAGTCCATCACCAGAGCTGCATAGTAAGTAGAGATAAGTTTCGTCTGATCTGGGGATCTTAGAATTTTTTCCAGGTCGGGAGTTTTAAACAGATTGTCCAGGGAACCCAACTGTGCTTGCACAGCATGCCTAAGTTCGTAATAAAAGAACAAATAAGTACTCAGTAAGTCAAAATCTAATCTCATCTGTAAGAAGGATTTAAATCCCTGAGGGGTGCAGATGTGGCATAGGTATTTAATTCCTTTGGAAGTCCATCTTTGAGGTTCAGGTAGGAAGTTTAGTTCCGGAAGTGCCGGATTAAACCAAAGTGGACTATTGGGGGAAGTTAACCATGAGTCAGTAGTATGTTTAAGCATTACAGTTTTAAACAGGGATAAGGAAGTACATAAGATAGCCATCCCAGGTCCTGGCGGTGTACATCCTCGATAAACGATATTATGTAGTGTTTCATATGAGGAAACTATGGCTCCTTCAGTGGAGGTACATGCATTATTTGAGTTAGGAAGCAGCCAGTCATGAATATTGACCAATTGAGTTGCCTGATAATAAAGATAAAAGTCAGGGAAAGCTAACCCCGCTAGTTGGGACGGGAGACAAAGCATCTCCAGTGCCAGCCGAGGTGGCCTACCATTCCAAAGGAAAGCAATACATATGGAGTCGATGCTCTTGAAAATTGTTTTGGGGATTTTTACCTTAGCCAGGACATATAGCAACTTAGGCAAATATATCATCTTGAGAACGTTAGCCTGTCCCATCAGGTCTAGAGGCAAGTCCTTCCATTGTTTGGTTTGAGTCTGTAATTGATGCAATAATAGGCTTAGGTTATTAGTTATATAGAGGGACAGTGGCAATTGTATCTCAACTCCTAGGTACCTAAAGGAGGTAGTTATTTGTAGTCTAGAATCCGAGTGGGTCTGTGTATTGCAAGCTTGGTCTAGGGGAAAAATAATGGACTTGTCCCAATTCACTCGGAATCCGGAAAAGTCTCCAAAGGTGGTTATAGTAGTTAACAGATTAGTGAGTGAGTCCTGGGCGTCTGCTAGGTAAACTAATGTATCATCCGCATAAAGAGAAATTCTTTCCTCTATGCCATTAATGGGTAAACTGCGGATCATCGAGGAGTTATGAATCCAGACCGCCAGGGGCTCCATAGCCAATGCAAATAGGAGGGGTGATAAAGGGCAGCCCTGTCTGGTACCCCTGGTGATCTGGAAGGATTCAGTAATCTGCGAATTAATAAGAATACGGGCGAGTGGCATAGTATAGAGAAGCTGTATCCAAGCTATCAACCTGGGGCCAAGGCCAAAAAGCTGTAAGACCCGAAACAGGTACATCCATTCCACACTGTCAAAGGCCTTACAGGTGTCTAGGGATACAACAACTCGGGTGGGTGGACAGTCATGTGGATACGTCAGATTATGAAACAGTTCATCCTGGTTGATCGGCCTGGTATAAAGCCACCTTGGTCACTCCCCACTAACTTAGCAATCACCTTGTTTAGACGGTTAGCCAGGACTTTAGCCAAAATTTTTACATCAACATTAATAAGAGATATCGGTCGATAGGAGTCACATTTTAGTGGATCCTTTCGAGGTTTAAGTATTAAGACAATGAGTGCCTCCCTCATTGAGGGGGGAAGCACCCCTTCTTTCAGGGCCTCATTGTATATTTTGAGTAAAATAGGGCTAAGGAGGTGTTGAAATTGTTTATACCATTCAACTGGAAAACCGTCTAAACCCAGTGTTTTATGAGCCGGCATCTGTGAAATTGCAAGAGAGAGTTCTTCTACAGATAATGGCTCATCTAATTCTTCTCGAACCTGGTCTGTCAAACGGGGGAGTGTAATTTGGCTTAAATAGTCTTCAAGTTGTGTCTCAGAGTAATCAGCTCTAGAGGCATAAAGATCCTTATAAAAGGAGAGAAAGGCTTCTGCTATATCCTGAGGGACATCGCTAATTGTATTCTCTGAGACTAATATTCTGGGGATGGAGACAGGGGGATAATGAGATCTGGTTAGATATGCGAGTAGGCGACCCGCCTTGTTACCATGTTCGAATACCTTCTGGGTAACATAAAGCATACATTTTTTGGTAAGATCTAAGAGGCGGAGTTCATATTCTCTGCGGCAGTGAAGCCAATGGGACAGTGCATTGGGGTGTTGGGAGTATTCCGCCTCTGCCTGTAATAGGGCACTTTGTAACTCTTCAATACATTGCTGGGCATTTTTCCGCAGGATACCGGTAATGGACATAAAGGTACCTCTCATCACAGCCTTGGAAGCATCCCAGGCCGTGGTGAGTCCAGTGGTACCCTGGTTCAGATTCCAGTAGTCTGTCACGTCTCTCTGGTGCTCAGTCTGCACAATTTCATCCCCAAGCCAATGAGAGTTCAATCTCCAGACCCGAAGGCCCGATCTTGGCAGGAGGAGGAGACCAACCAACAAAGGGGCATGATCCGAGATCCCTCTGGGTAAGTAGGAAACTGAATGTACCAGTGGGAGTACATCCACCGGGGCAAATGCCAGGTCTATACGAGACATAGTATTAAAGGAATCAGAGTGACAGGAGAACTGGCGGTCCCCTGGGTGTTTCCAGCGCCACAGTTCAGTAAGGGCAAATACCTGGGTCCAGGTAACAAATGTAGGATACGGTCTACCCCCACCTCCTCAAGCGGTCCATTGCAGGGTCTAGTACAGCATTAAAGTCTCCAACAAAGAGCAGGGGACCCAGTGATCTGGACAGTAATAGTAGGGACAAATGAGAGAGGACATCTGGGGAGAAAGGGGGAGGAACATATATGTTCACTAAAGTAAAAATCATGGAGACTATGCGAAGTGTGAGTATATTAAATCGTCCCGCGGGATCGGATTTCACAAGCAAAATCTCAGCTGGTAGGGACCTTGCCAGTAGGATCGAAACCCTTCGAGAGTAGCCTTGCTGGTAGGATTGATCGTAGGATTTGTCAGACGTGCAAAGATTGAAAAATGAAATAAATGTGAAAAAAAAGTGCTTTAACATGAAGGCAAGTTTTAAGCAGGTCAAGTAGCTGAACAAGGAAAGGTAGCGGCAGCAGCATAGCCACAGAGGATCATGCCCATGAGGGACAAGGAAAAAAAATGGAAGGGCGTGTGATACCTCAGGGACTGTAATTTGCGGGTTCAGTTGCGGCGTTGTCTGGGTTGCTTTCCAAGTCTCGAGTCTATCCAAGACATAGCTTCCTTAGGACAAGAGCAGAAATGAGCTTTACCTTCATATATAATCCGCAGCTTAGCAGGGAACAACATCGCATATGGGAGACCTTCTTTGCAGAGGCGATCCTTTACTGCTGCGAAGGACATTTGCTGACGCTGTACCTCCGCTGAAAAATCAGGATAAATGGATATGTTATTGCCGTTGAACTTGAGAGGGCCTTTTTCTCTGGCCAAATGGAGGATAGCGACTTTGTTGCGAAAATTAAGGAATTTGGAAATTAGAGATCTTGGGGGGGGGGGCCCAGGTTGTGGGGGACGCGGGGGGTGCGATGTGCCATTCGATTCCAAAGGTTCTGGAGAATTCCTCTATCACCAGCTCATCACGTAGCCATTTATGTAGAAAACGTTCGGGCCTGGAACTCTCCGATCATTCCGGGAACCCTACAAAACGAAGATTGTTCCCATGGGAACGATTCTCCAAGTCGCCCAACTTGGCTCAACTGGTTCGTGGCTGAGCAAACAGTTGCAGATAAAGGATGAACTGTGTCTTCTAGGGAGCTAACGCGACCCTCCACCTCACCCGTCCTTTCCCGTAAGATCGGAACGTCTTGTTTCAAGTGCAAGAAATCAATATGAATGGTTTCTATCTGGACAGTGAGGGAAGACTTACAGTCCTGTATAGCAAGCATAATTTCTGCCAATGTGGGTTCAGCAATGGAGGGTGTTGGGGATACAGAGCCTTCTGAGCAGACCGGTGAATCTAGGGGTTCTGAATGTGCTGCCTGGGTGCGAAAGACAGCAGGTACAGAGTCACTCACCCCCTGAGACGAGGCCTGTGCTGTAGATGAGGCAGACTGCAGTGTGGTCTCCTGCATGGCTGAAGGATCGGCGTCATCTTCCCTCCTAAACCTGCCCAGTTTCGCCGTGGATTGGGGCATGGGTGGCCCATATTTATTCATGATCATGCCTGGATCGGGTGCCCCCCGTTCTCAGGAGTATTTTGGTGCCTTTTTGCAGAAGATTGGAGTCAGAATGGGTGGATAGAGCCGGAGCTGTGAGATTAAGCAGCCGCTCTCATGGACTCCAGGCCACGCCCCCCCACAATTCCGGCTCTCTTTTGGCATGTGGAAGGCAATGTCTTGGCCTCGCTGGACAGGGTGGTCAGCGGTAAAGTGCATATTACCGCTGACTCATGGTCCAGCAGGCATGGACAGGGATGTTACCTATCTTTCATGGCGCATTGGGTAATTCTGCTGGCAGCTGGGAAGGATGCAGGACAAGGTGCAGTAGTGTTGAAGGTTGTTCTGCCACCGCACCTCCAAAATGCTACTACTGGTAATTCTGACACACCTCTCTCCTCCACCCCCTCCTCTTCTTCTTACTCCATGGCCTCTTCCTGTGCTTTGTCCTCGGAACCAGCGGTGCTCTGTAGGCATTCAAGGGGCTATGCAAGTACGCAGGCAAAAAGGTTACAAATTCCTATTCCTGGACAACGTGTTGCTGAGGCTTCGGTCAGTCAAAGAAGGAGCGGTGGAGAAGGTGGCCGTCTGACCAATGCATTCAGACAATTTTTTAGTCCGCAGCCCCAAGGTCTATGATCGGTTCCAGCAATCATCAGCAGCATCTGTTTTACATGGTGCAGGAATACCTAGGAGCAAGATCAGACTTGGACACCTTTCCCACCAAAAATCCTCTGGGTTACTGGATCTTGAGGATGGATCACTGGCCAGAGCTTGCACGGTATGCAATTGAGCTACTGGCCTGTCCTGCATCCAGCGTTCTTTCGGAACGCACATTCCAGTGCTGCTGGAGGCTTTGTAACTGATCACAGGATGCGCCTGTCCACCGACTCGGTGGATCGACTGACCTTCATAAAAATGAATCAGTCTTGGATCACCACCAGCTACCAAGCACCTGATGCTGATGTAACCAAATAATTTTTTTTGAAATGTCAGATCCCTTCCAGACTGCCTATGCTGATACTGAGTGACTATCTTGTTATGCTGAGTGACAATCCTCTTCCTCCTCAATGATCATGCTGATAGCTTGTAAGAACATTTTTGGTTCTGGGCGCTGCCACCAGTGGCTAAGGCCCAATTTTTCAGCCCCTGCTTAACAGGGGCATGTAATTTCATTTTTTAATGCAATATTTTGCAGGAGGGTTCGTTGCTGCGCTCAACTAGAGTATCTGTGAGGGGTTGCAGTGTTGTGGGATCATCACCAGTGCCTAAAGCCCAATTTTTTTCTGCCCCTGTTTAACAGGGGCATGTAATTACATTTTTTGATGCAATAATTTGCAGCAGGGCTCATTCCTGCGCTCCAACTAGAGTATCTGTGAGGGGTTGCAGTGTTGTGGCACCAGTGCCTAAGGCCAGATTTTTCTGCCCCTGTTTAACAGGTGCATGTAATTACAATTCTTGATATAGTATTTTACAGCAGGGCCCGTTCCAGCGCCCACCAAGAGTAACTTTGAGGGCTTACAGTGTTATGGCACCAGCACCACCACCACCACCAAAGGCCCAATTTTTCTACCACTGTTCAACAATGGCATGTAATTACAATTCTTGATATAATATTTCACAGCAGGGCCCGTTCCTGCGCCCAGCAAGAGTAACTGTGAGGGCTTACAGTGTTGTGGCAACACCAACACCTAAGGCCCCAATTTCTGCAGAGTATATAGGGCAGGCCCCTACTTTCAAACTTCCAACTTACAAACGACTCCTACTTGCAAACTGAAGAGGACAACAGGAAGTGAGATAAAATCTACCCCTAGGAAGGGAAATATTAGAATATTGGAAAAACGTTTCTCCTCTCCACTGATGCTTTATCACCAATCCTTGATTCGCTAAAAACCCCAAATTTTCAAAAAAAATGTGTCATTGGGACAGAAAGTGAGGTGAAATCTTCTGAAGAGGTGCAAAGACAGCAAAACAAATGTTACAGGGGGGATAACCATTCCCTATGTTTTCCAAAAAGCTTAAAAATAGATTTTTTGGCTGGAGCTACACTTCAAAAATGTATCAGTTCAAAATTACAAACAGATTCTACTTAACAAACCTACCTGTCTTGTTTGCACCGCCTGTATACTGCTGTTCAGAGTATATAGGGCCTGGGGGCTCAACGCCTTTCCTTTTTTTAATTTAGGTGCGGGGTTCCCCTTAACCACTTCCCCCCGCCCTATGGCGGATTGACGTCCAGGAAGTGGTTCTGTTATCCTGACTGGACGTCATATGACGTCCAGCAGGATAACATGCCGCCGCGCGCCCACGGGGACGCGCATCGCGGCGATCGGTGGATCGGTGTGTCAATCTGACACACCGCTACACCGATCCTGGTAAAGAGCCTCCGGCGGAGGCTCTTTACCACGTGATCAGCCGTGTCCAATCACGGCTGATCACGCTGTCAATGGGAAGAGCCGTTGATCGGCTCTTCCTCACTCGCGTCTGACAGACACGAGTAGAGGAGAGCCGATCGGCGGCTCTCCTGGCAGGGGGGGGTCTGCGCTGATTGTTTATCAGCGCAGCCCCCCCTCTCAGATCACCACACTGGACCACCAGAGATCGCCACTAGGACCATCAGGGAAGGGGCAACATGTGGATGGCCAGGTGTGTACCCCATGGCCATCCACATATGCCCAGTGTGCCCAATCTGTGCCAATCGGTGCCCACAAATGGACACTGATTGGCACCATTATGTTGCAGTGATGCCCAGCAATGCCACCCTTAGGGGCATCACTGCAAATAACCAGTGTCATGAGTGCCACCCATCAGTGTCCATCGGTGCCACCTGTCAGTGCCCATCCGTGCCCATCAGTGCCCACCTATCAGTGCCTATCTGTGGCAACTATCAGTGCCACCCATAAGTAACCATCAATGCCACCTACGAGTGCCCATCAGTGCCGCCTATGAGTGCCCATCGGTGCCACCTATGAGTGCCCATCAGTGCCACCTATCAGTGCCCATCATCAGTGCCCGTCAGTGCCACCTCATCAGTGCCACCTCATTGGTGCCACTTAATCGGTGCCCATCAGTGCCGCCGTACCATTGCCCGTCAGTGCAGCCATATCAGTGCCTGTCATTGAAGAAGAAAACGTACTTATTTACAAAAAGTTTTAACAGAAACAAAGAAAAACTTGTTTTTTTTCAAAATTTTCGGTCTTCTTTCGTTTGTTGCTCAAAAAATAAAAACCGCAGAGGTGATCAAATACCACCAAAAGAAAACTCTATATGTGGGAACAAAATGATAAAAAAATTGTTTGGGTACAGTGTAGCATGACCGCGCAATTGTCATTCAAATTGCGACAGCGCTGAAAGCTGAAAATTGGCCTGGGCGGGAAGGTGTCTAAGTGCCTGGTATTGAAGAGGTTAATATCCATACAAGACCCAAAGGGCCTGGTAATGGACTGGGGGGGGGTACCCATGCCGTTTGTCTCAATGATTTTCATCCATATTGCTGGGACCCGACATTACATTAAAGCCGCAAGCAGTTTTAAATGACTTTTTTTCCTTTAGAAATGTCATTGTACCCATGCCGTTTGTCTCAATGATTTTCATCCATATTGCTGGGACCCGACATTACATTAAAGCCGCAAGCAGTTTTAAATGACTTTTTTTCCTTTAGAAATGTCATTTTGTGCAGGGATAGTTCTAAACACGGGAAACACATGCCACTTCACAGTATTACTATAGACACCCCCCAGGTACGATATTTAAAGGAATATTTCAGTTTTTTTTTTCACTTTAAGCATCAATAAAATCACTGCTCCCGAAAAAACGCCCGTTTTTAAAACTTTTTTTTGCATTGATACATGTCCCCTGGGGCAGGACCCGGGTCCCCAAATCCTTTTTAGGACAATAACTTGCATATTAGCCTTTAAAATTAGCACTTTTGATTTTGAACGTTCGAGTCCCATAGACTTTAACGGGGTTCTAAAGTTTGTGCAAACTTTCAGTCCGTTCGCAGGTTCTGGTGCGAACCTAACCCGGGGGGTGTTCGGCTCATCCCTAGTGTGCAGCTTGCTACTTCCTCTCACTCACTTTCTCCACTTCCCCCTCTCCCTAACCTGCCTGCTTGGAATGCTGGGGTCGTGCTGGAACAATCACACCCGGCTGTGAGGGGACAATGAGAGTCCTTAGGAGGGAGAGGAGAGGAGGGGTGGACAGGGCTTAACCTGTCAGTGTGTGTTTGTACATCTCTACTGCCTGTGTGTGTGCTACACTGAGACACCTCCCCCACTGTATACACAGCATGTCACAGTACACAGTCCAACTCCTTCACACACTACTGTGTATGGCATTGTCCAGGTCCCTGTTTAACCACTTCAGCCCCGGAAAGATTTACCCCCTTCCTGACTGGGGCATTTTTTGCGATTCTGTGCTGCGTCGCTTTAACTGACAATTGCGCGGTCGTGCGACGCTGCACCCAAACAAAATTGACGCCCTTTTTTTCCCACAAATGGAGCTTTCTTTTGGTGGTATTTGATCACCTCTGCGTTTTTTTTTGTTTTTTTTTTGCGGTATGAACAAAAATTTTTTGAAAAAAAAAAAACCAATATTTTTTTCTGGTGTAAAACATCCAATAAGAAAAATTGAAAAAAAAATCAAATTTCATAAATTGAGGCCAATGTGTACTCTGCTAAATGTTTTTTGGTAAAATTCCAATTTGTTTGTTTTCTTTTTTTGTGAATAGCTGCGTTTTATGGGCACATCGGCTGCGTTTGATGGGCACAGTGGTGGTAATTTATGTGTACAGTGGCTGCGTTTGATGGCACACTAGCTGCGTTTGATGGCACAGTAGCTGCGTTTGATGGCGCAGTGGCTGCATTTGATAGCACAGTGGCAGTGTTTGGGCACAGTGGCTACTTTTGATGGGCACAGTAGCTGCGTTTGGTGACACAGTGGCTGCGTTTGATGGGCACAGTGGCTGCAATTGTTGTTTTGTTTTTTTTCAGTTTGCTTGCGCCCCCCCAAAAATTTTGAGCACCAGCCGCCACTGTGCCTGATAGAACAAAGAAGAAAAGTGAGGAAGAGGCACAATCTCAAAGGGACAGGATGTCATCCAGTGGCAGCTGGCAGAAAAGTGGAGGAAACAGCCGCCCTAATCGACTGGATGACAGAGCTCCACGGGTTCAGGGCACACTTACCTCCCCCCAGTCCACTCCCCAGAGCTCGGCTGTACGCTCTTTTTTCAGCATGTGTACTGCAAACCTAACCATAGTAATTTGCAGCCTCTTCCTCAAGCACATAAAATGTGGCAATGGCATCAACCATTTGCATACTATATGCATGAACAGACATCCAATTTTTCACCACAAAGGGAACAGCGCCAGAAAGCTACAGATCATAAAAAATGGCCTCAATCCTCCTCCTTCCAGCTCCTTCTGTTCCACCTCTACCCCCACTATAGACAGTGGTGTATTTAGTTTTTGTGCTGCCCTATACCTGACTAAACTCATGCACTCCCCTAATTTAAATACGACCCACCTCATCCTGCCGAGGCCACACCCCTTCCTGTTTAAGACCCACCCTATCATCTGTAAACCACACCCCTTCCTCTTTAGGCTGATTTGGCACCTTCAGGTGGGAGAGGGGGAACAGGTACCTGTTTTTGACAGGTACCCTTCCCCACTTCCGGGAGACTGCGCTGCCCCCTCTGAAGTTCGCCCCCCCTCCTCCTTCCTCCACTGGGCCATTCAGAAAGCGCAACGCGCTTCGCACATGTTCAACCGGCCGGTTTGCCTTACCACGAATGACGGTGGCAAAACCCGAGAGCCAATCCGAAAATCGTCTGAGGTGTCGACATCGCAGGATCCCTGGACAGGTAAGTGTCCTAATATTAAAAGTCAGCAGCTACAGTATTTGTAGCTGCTGAGTTTTAATGTTATCATGGGGGAAGGGGGGCGCGGAACTCCTCTTTAATGAGTTTGCATTGATGGAGCACTTTATTGCAATATCATGATCTGCATATTAATGCACTTTCACTAAATTCACTAAATGTGGACTGTTTAACCACTTCAATACAAGGCACTTTCACCCCCTTCCTGCCCAAGCCAATTTTCAGTTTTCAGCGTTGTCGCACTTTGAATAACAATTGCGCGGTCATGCAACACTGTACCCAAATTAAATTTTTATAATTTTTTCCCCACAAATAGAGCTTTCTTTTAATGGTATTAGTTTACCTCTGCGGTTTTTATTTCTTGCGCTATAAACAAAAGAAAAGTGACAAGTTTGAAAAAAAACACAATATTTTTTACTTTTTACTATAATAAATATCCACATTTTTTTTTTTAAACAAATTTTTTCCTCAGTTTAGGCCGATACGTATTCTTCTACATATTTTTGGTGAAAAAAAAAAAAAATCGCAATAAGCGTATATTGATTGGTTTGCGCAAAAGTTATAGCGTCTACAAAATAGGGGATAGATTTATAGCATTTTTATTATTATTTTTTTTTTTACTAGTAATGGCAGCGATCTGCGTGACTGCGATATTGCGGCGGACACTTTTGACACATTTTTGGGACCATTTACATTTATACAGCGATCCATGCTATAAAATGCATTGATTACTGTATAAATGTGACTGGCAATGAAGGGGTTAACCAGGAGGGGGCGCTGTAGGGTTAATTATGTTTCTAGGGAGTGATTCTAACTGTATGGGGAGGGGACTTACAAGGGGAGGAGACCAATCGGTGTCCTCTGTACAAGGAACACACCATCGGTCTCCTCTGACAGGATGTGGATCTGTGTGTCCACAGTCCTGCTCGGTTACCAGGCAATCGCGGGTGCCCGGCGGCCGCGATGTCTGCCGGGCACCCGCGATTGCCTGGTAACCGAGCAGGACTGTGGACACACAGATCCACATCCTGTCAGAGGAGACCGATGGTGTGTTCCTTGTACAGAGGACACCGATTGGTCTCCTCCCCTTGTAAGTCCCCTCCCCGTACAGTTAGAATCACTCCCTAGAAACATAATTAACCCTACAGCGCCCCCTCCTGGTTAACCCCTTCATTGTCCCCAGTGGCGCAGCGGGAACGCGCGACCCCTAGGGGGCCTAGAAGGCGATCACGTCATATGACGTCCGCCCAGAACAACAGCTGCACCGTCCCGCCATCAAACGCAGCCACTGTGCCCTATCAAACGCAGCCACTGTGCCCTATCAAACGCAGCCACTGTGCCCCATCAAACGCAGCCACTGTGCCCCATCAAACGCAGCCACTGTGCCCCATCAAACGCAGCCACTGTGCCCCATCAAACGCAGCCACTGTGCCCCATCAAACGCAGCCACTGTGCCCCATCAAACGCAGCCACTGTGCCCCATCAAACGCAGCCACTGTGCCCCATCAAACGCAGCCACTGAGCCCCATCAAACGCATCCTCACTGTGCCCATCAATTGCAGCCACTGTTGTAGCCACTATGCCCATTAAATGATGCCACTGTGCCCATCAATTGCAGCCACTGTGCCCATCAATTGCAGCCACTGTGCCCATCAATTGCAGCCACTGTGCCCATCAATTGCAGCCACTGTGCCTATCAATTGTAGCCACTGTGCCATCAAACGCAGCCACTGTACCCATCAAATGATGCCACTGTGCCCATAACACTGATATAATTTATTCAATCATTTTACCTGCTGTCCTGGGGGTTTCCCTCGTGCTCCTCTCTTTCTCCTCCTCCTCCTGACGTCACAGCCAGACCCCGCCGCAGTGCAGAGGAGAAGATTTACTGCAAGAAAGCAGTGCAGGGGAGGGTAGGCGGAGCTTAAGGCTCCACCTCCGCCAGTCACCTGCTGCTTATGGGGATGTGAGTCACACGCCACCCCCCGCATGAGAGAAAGCCCCTCACCCGTCTTCCCGATTCCCACGGGGGTGAGTTACAAGCCCCCCACCCTCTGCCAAGCACGCCCATACACAGCGGCTCCGCTACAGCAAGCCGGCCACCATGGGCTGCATGTGTGCGGGAAGCGGCCGCGGGAGCTGGGAATAGTCTAGACGGGTGAAAGGGCTGGGCTTTCTCTCATGCGGGGGGGGCGGCTTTTATTACCCCCCGCAAAGTGCCGCCCTAGATCTAGGCCAAAACACAGCCCTGACTATAGACCATGCCCTCTCAGCAGCCTCCAGTGATAGAGATGATGGTATAGCAAGGGCTGTCAAAAGTCCACCCTATGGCTCTTCCAATGGGGAAGAAGGTCCATATGGGGCAGTGCGGAGTAGGGGCATAAGTAGGAACCTTGCTCTGATTCTGCCAGCACCACACCACCAGCTGTAGCCCTGAACAGGCAAATTTTGCTGTCCCAGCTGCTAGAGCACAAGAAAAAATTGTCTCATTCCCAGAGTCTATATATACACACACTGTATATGTTTGCAAAATAATTTTTATTTTTTATTTTTACAAAAAAAAAATACTTTTGCAAAAAAATATATATATATATATTTGCAAAATAAATAAATACATATATTTACACACATATGTATATGTTTGCAAAAGTAAGTAAAAAAAAATAATTTTACAAAAAAAAAAGTTTTTTTGTAAAAAAGAAAAAAAATTTTATTTTAGAGAAAAAAAAATATGTTTCTAACATTCTGCTAAAACCTTTGTGAATTAGTACTGCTTGAAGAAGGGGACATACCGTGTTTCCCCGAAAGTAAGACAGTGTCTTACTTTCTTTTTATCCCTAAAAGCCCCACTATGTCTTACTTTCGGGGTATGTCTTATATTGGGAAAAAAAAAAATTTTTTATTCTTTATTGCAATATTTTTTTTTTTTTTTTTTTTTTTTTAATCAGCCCTGTTGGGGGGCTTTGGTGAGATATCAGGGGTCTTAACAGACCTCTGATATCTCCCCCTTGAGACAGAGAAAGAGACAGAGGATAGAGATTCCCCAGTCCCTTTCTCTGCAGCGTCAGCTGCTCTGAGAATGAAAGGAGAGAAGACAGCGGCTTCTCTCCATTCATAAACTGACACATTGTAATCACAGGAGATTACAATGTTTCAGTTATGTGAATGGACAGAGTCAGCTGACTCTGTCTATTCACAAGGGAAGGAGGGGGAGGACGGAGGAACGGAGGGGGAGAACGGAGGGGACAGAGAAGGAGGGGGGAACGGAGGGGACAGCGGGGAGGCACAGAGGAGGAAAGCGGAACGGAGGGGGAGAACGGAGGGGACAGAGAAGGAGGGGGAGAACGGAGGGGACAGAGAAGGAGGGGAGAACGGAGGGGACAGCTGGGAGGCACAGAGGAGGAAAGCGGAACGGAGGGGGAGAACGGAGGGGGACAGAGAAGGAGGGGGGAACGGAGGGGACAGCGGGGAGGCACAGAGGAGAAAAGCGGAACGGAGGGGGAGAACGGAGGGGACAGAGAAGGAGGGGGGAACGGAGGGGACAGCGGGGAGGCACAGAGGAGGAAAGCGGAACGGAGGGGGAGAACGGAGGGGGACAGAGAAGGAGGGGGGAACGGAGGGGACAGCGGGGAGGCACAGAGGAGAAAAGCGGAACGGAGGGGGAGAACGGAGGGGACAGAGAAGGAGGGGGGAACGGAGGGGACAGCGGGGAGGCACAGAGGAGGAAAGCGGAACGGAGGGGGAGAACGGAGGGGGACAGAGAAGGAGGGGTACCGCACTTCACTGCAGGCAAATCCCCCCGTGTTTCCCCGAAAGTAAGACATATGTCTTACTTTCGGGGTATGGCTTATATTAGCTGACCCCTCTGAAACTCCCGATACGTCTTACAATCGGGGGTGTCTTACTATCGGGGAAACACGGTACCCTGAAAGATTATTTTTTTGCAAAAAAATTACAAAACAAGATCACTAAAAGAAAGGCCAGAATATCCCAAAAACGAGATCTGCGTTACATTGTTATCATAAGTAATGACAAATTTATGGCCGAATAAAATGTAACAATCGCTCTGCGCCATGTAAGACGTTCGGATGTCAGAGCTGAAGAGGTCAGGTGACTCCCCCTGCTGGTCACGTGACATCACCACATAGCCCATGTGGCCGGTCACATGACCAGGATGTCCTCCTGGCTCCCCCCCCCCTCTGGAATGCAGCATGTGTTGTGTATTTCCTGTAGATTGATTGCCGGTTGCATAAGAAGTCCCGTCCATTGTGGAGGTGAGTGTTCTGATTTTTAGATTGTAAGCTCCATGAGCAAGGCCTTCCTATTCCTTCTGTATTGTATTTCTTTTGTAAAGTGCTGCACAAACTGTTGACGCTGTATAAATAATAATCACAATATTTACTGGTTGGAGTCGTCGTGTTTTCTCACTTTTTTACTTGAGGTTTGTCATGTTAGGCGAACGTTAAGCGATCGGTTTTGTATAGGCGATCGCTGTCCGTTCGGCTGAGATCTGGAATTGCCCCAAATCGCAGAACAGCATGCGTTTGGATCCTATTCATCTTTAAACAGTATGCGATTTTTGCAGCTTAACAAAGCCCGTGTAAAATCATTTAGGCCCCAGTCGTTCTTGGCGATTTGGAATCACTGCAAAATGCATGCGTTTGGGTGCTATGCGATTTTTGCAGCTTGCAGTGAATACGGCTTTGAAATCATGCGACTTTATCTGAAATCACACGATTTTGAAGCCGCGTTTCAGTGTGATTTTGGGAGCGACTTGAAAGACATCCGTGCAGCTTCATGCACAAATGTCTATTGAAGTCGCACCCGAAATCGCCAAAAGTAGTGCAGGAACTTCTTTCGCAAATCGGTGCAGTGTCGCACCGATTACAGCTGTGCCATTGCCGGCAATGGGCTGCGACTCGTCATGCGATTTGACCTGTCAATTCACTCCAATGTGAACAATGGGCTTAGGCTGTGTTCACATTTCTGTGTAGCAGGAACGCATGCGATTTGGTGTGTTGCACATTTGGTGGCCCATTCACTTCTATGGGCTGCCCTACGCGTGTTTTGTCGCCCCCCCCCCCCAAAAAGAAGCTCCTGCTCCTTTTTGGGGCGACAAGCTTAATGCGATTTTTTTTTTTGTGTTTTTGGCACTCCCTTAACCGCTTGCCGACCAGCCGCCGTCATTATACTGCAGCAGGTCGGCTCGTTCCTGCGAATCTCCATGGCTGTATGTCGGCTCGCTTATCAGCTGTAGCGCGGCGGGGGAACCGATGCGCATGGCCGGTGGCTGCGATGTCCATGATCACTCCACAGGGAGCCAGAACGGGGATCTGTCAATGTAAACAAACGGATCTCCGTTCTGCCAGGGGAGTAAAGAGAGATCTGCTGTTCCTAGTGATCAGGAACAGAGATCAGTCCCCTCCCCCCCACAGTTAGAAACACCTTCCTAGGGAACATATTTAACCCCTTGATCACCCCCTAGTTTTAACCCCTTCACTGCCAGTGACACTTCTACAGTATCAGTGCATTTTTAGTGCATTTTTATAGCTCTGATCGCTGTATAAATGTCACTGGTCCCAAAAAAGTGTCGAAAGTCTCCGATCTGTCTGTCGTAATGTCGCAGATCCTCACCATTACTAGTAAAAAAAAAAAATATTATAATAAAAATGTCATAATCTATCCCCTAGTTGATAGACGCTATAACTTTTACGCAAACCAATCAATATTTGCAATTTTTTTTTTTTTTTTTTTAACCAAAATTATGTAGAAGAATACATATTGGCCTAAACTGAGGAAGACATTTTTATTAATTCTTTTGGATATTCATTATAGCAAAAAGTAAAAAATATTGCTTTTTGTTTTTTTTTTCTCAAAATTGTCAGTCTTTTTTTTTTTTTTGTTTATAGCGCAAAAAATAAAAATCGCTCAATTTGTGGGAAAAAGGACGTTAATTTTGTTTGGGTACAGCATCGCACGACCGCGCAATTGTCAGATAAAGCGACGCAGTGCCGAATTGCAAAAAACGGCCTGGTCATTAAGTGGTTAAGCTGCAATGTCAGCAGATGGGGGGGTGTTTACATGATGCAGTCGCACCCACAGCAAAAATGATCTGCCGTGTCGCACTTGGTAGGCGGCCCACCAAACACGGCGAGTTCAATCAAACAAGGAAACGCTGCAAGTGCCCCACAACTGCGTGTAATGCATAAATCTGCGGAACTTTTTTGAGAGCCAGTTATGGAGTTAAAGCAGGTGTGAGGAGGCGTTTGTAAGACCGCTGCGCAAATACAGTGTGACAAAGTATTGCAAGTTTGCAGCGATCTCCATTTTATTCTCTAGGGTCTCTGCTAAAAAAAAAATATATATATATATATATATATATATATAATAATATATATATAACTAGAAGAAGAAAAGTGAGGAAGAGACACAATCTCAAAGGGACAGGATGCCATCCAGGGGCAGCTGGCAGAAAAGTGGAGGAAACAGCCGCCCTAATCAACTGGATGGCAGAGCTCCATAGGTTCAGGGCACACTTACCTCCCCCCAGTCCACTCCCCAGAGCTCGGCTGTACGCTCCTTTTTCAGCATGTGTACTGCAAACCTAACATAAAATGTGGCTATGGCATCAACCATTTGCATACCATATGCATGAAAAGACATCCAATTTTTCACCACACAGGGAACAGCGCCAGAAAGCTACAGATCATAAAAAATGGCCTCACTCCTCCTCCTTCCAGCTCCTTCTGTTCCACCTCTACCCCCACTATAGACAGTGGTGTATTTAGTTTTTGTTCTGCCCTATACCTGGCTAAACTCATGCACCCCCCTAATTTAAATAAAACCCAACCCAGGCTCATAAGCCTCATATACTGTGCCTGCAGGAGACACACCTTATGGGGTCTAAGGTGCTTGCTTTAAAAAAAACACTGGGTCATGCATGGATATCATTCCACATTTTCTAATTACGCCAGGGGTGTGTCCGTCCTCGTAAGGAAGGGCCTCCCCTTTTCATGTGATAGAGTGATTTTAGACCCTAATGGGCGGTATATTTTCCTCCAATGTAAGATACATGCCACCCCATTACTTCTGGTGGTTGTGTATGCTCCCCCTCCTGTCACGGCTGCACTCTTCACAGATCTGTGCACAAGGCTCTTGGATCTGCCTACATTAGCCACCCTTATTGTGGGGGATTTTAACTCTGTTATGGACCCTATAGTGGATAGACTGAAACCCATTCAGTATGAATCTAAGCTGTTTTGTCAGTGGTGTGCTTCCTTTGGATACATTGACCTATGGCGACAACAAAACCCATTGGCTAGGGAATACTGTTGTCAGTCCCGGTCTTATCGTACTCTTTCCAGGCTGGACTATGCCCTTGGGACTTCTGACCTGACCTCATATACCCGGACAATATACTATATATCAAAGACAATTTCTGACCACTCCGCCCTATGTGTTGAATTAATACTCGGTCACAGACCCTCCTTTTCGGTTGTGGAGGCTCAGTCCCCTCTGGGTCTCCACCCCTGAATTTGAAGAGCCGGTCCGGCAGGACATGTCCCTATATTGGGGGGACAACGCTGGATCGGCTTCTTTTGGCCCCACATGGGACGCCTTTAAGGCGTCTGTACGGGGCTCATATATCTCAAACATTGCTAAACATAGGAGGTCCTCCCGTGCTGCTCTTCTGGCCTTGGAGTCCTCTCTGGAGGCTGCTAGGGCCCAGTACTCTGCGCTCCCCACCCCGGATTCTCGTGGAGTCTTGGTGGGTGCGCACAGGGCCCTGGATCTCCATAGGGTTAATGCAACGCGGGCTCAGCAGTTATATCTGGCTGCCAGACTACATGAATATAGTGGGAAGAATAGTAAAATGTTAGCCTTTCTTTCTCGCACAGAATACATTGACAGGACCATATCACAGATTCAATTGCCTGACGGCTCAATCACCTCAGACTCATTGACCATAAATCGGACGTTCAAGTCCTTCTATGAGACCCTATATGAAGCCCCCCACCCCCCCAGATGAATTGGAGACATTGGGGTTTTTTGACTCCCTTCAATTTCCTGTATTGGACGACTCCCACAGCTCCATCTTAGACACTCCCTTGACAATCGAAGAGATCACTGAGGCTATTTGCTCTTTACCCCCCAATAAAACCCCTGGGTTGGACGGTTTGCCTGCAGAATGGTACAAAACCTATGCTGTGGAATTGGCACAGAAACTTTTATCTCTCTTTAATCGGGCAATGGAGGAGGGAGAACTTCCCCCCTCCGTGAATGAAGCCCTCATTGTTGTGCTACCCAAGCCTGACAAAAACAAACTGCTGTGTGGGTCATACCGTCCAATCTCGCTACTAAACAGCGATGTTAAAGTACTAGCGAAGGTCCTAGCCTTGAGATTACAAAAGGTCATTCTTCACCTTATTCACAGGGACCAGACAGGGTTCATGCCTGGTAAGAGTACATATGAAAACATTCGTCGCCTTTATATACATATTCACAGGGCTGCCACGGACAGAAGAAGCGGACTGGTACTATCACTTGACGTGATGAAAGCATTTGATACGGTTAGCTGGTTCTTCCTTTGGGAAACTATGCATCGTATGGGTTTCAGCGTCCAATTTATTAAATGGGTCAGGTTGCTTTATACTAACTCCAGGGCAAGAATATGTACCAACAAAGATATATCGGATATGTTTAGTTTGCAGAGAGGAACCAGGCAGGGCTGTCCGCTTTCTCCACTTTTGTTCGCACTACCCATTGAGCCACTTGCTCTGGCAGTGCGTCAAACGGAGACATTGGGGGGCATCTGCTATGGCGAACTGTCTGAGAGGATCTCTCTATATGCGGATGATGCCTTGATTTACTTAGACGGCTCAGAACAGGCCTTTGTCTCTTTGATGGAGGTTGTGGACGAGTTTGGGGAGGGCTTCCGGACTGAGAGTTGGCTGGGAAAAGTCTGTGGCATTCCCCATAGGCCCTGACAGGGATTATGCTTACCTAGCCCAGTCCAAGCTGACTATACATCATACATTTAAATATCTAGGAATACATATTCATAATAATCTATCTAGTTTCCAGACCCTTAATATCACCCCGATCATAACTCAAATGGAGACCAGGTTACGCTCCTGGGCCTCATTGCCACTAAATTTGATTGGACGCGTGAATATTTTCAAAATGATATTTTTACCTAAATTTCTCTGTTTTTCGGACTTCCCCAATATTTTTATTGAAGAAACTTTTTATCAAAATTAACTCACTCGTATCCTCCTTCCTTTGGCAGGGCTTGAACCCGAGAATCGCTAGGGCCTCACTCCAGGCTGCCAAACTGGATGGAGGTTTGGCCTGCCCTAATTTAAGGCACTATTTTATAGCATCACAGCTGGCTTATGTCTATGACTGGTTTCTGGAGGCCTCCTCTTCCTGCTCCACCGCTCTATTGAACGCTCTTAACGGCCCCAGGGCCTCACTAGTGGACACATTACACAGGTCCATGCCTCGACGTTGTTCTAGGGGCTCGCCGATTGAGGTGGGCTGGCTGGCCTGGCATGAGGGTAATAAAGTAATCATTAACCAGATAGGGGTGTCCCCCAATGCTCCTCTATGGCATAATCCTAGCCTTCCAGAGCTCCTGGGCCACCCAGATTCTCAGTGGTGGATAAGACTTGGTATTACCCATGTCTCTCAGATTTACTCAAACGACTCTTTTTTCTCATTTGAGGATCTGAAGGCTAAGTGTGGTGTAACAAACAGGTTTTATTTTAGGTATCTTTCACTGCGCCATGCCATCAGGGCACAATTTTCTGGTTTGTCCCTGGAGCTCACTGAATCACCTCTAGAGGTGTTATTGTCATATCCCGATATTGGGAAAATTGTTACTACTATATATTCTCGCCTTCAGGTGGCGGGCGTTAAACCCTTTCAGATTGCTCAGCGGAAATGGGAAAGGGAAATTCCCGGGTTGTCAGAGGAGGGGTGGGAAGAGGCCTCAGAGGTGTGCTTTCTGGAGCTTATTGGATCAAATGACCAATATGTACAATATAAATTTATACATCAGATGCATTACACTCCTGCTAGGCTGGCCCGTATGGGATATGACTCTGCAGCCTCCTGTGTTAGGTGTGGCTTCTCAGAAGCTGGATACATGTATACGTTTTGGTCCTGCCCTGTTATGTCCACCTTTTGGAGGGACTTATTTTCCTTTTTTGAAAACGCACTACAAATAAAGGTGCCCTGCACCCCGGAGGTTGGACTATTGGGTGTGCTGAATGATTTCATACACAGGACTCATACTCGAACTCTTGTCCGTATAATACTGTTTTATGCCAGAAAATTAATTTTGATGCAATGGAAGAATGCAACTGCCCCAGATATTCAAGTTTTGTATCGTATGATGAATAAAGTTATACCAATTTTTAAACTGGTTTATAAGGGTAGGGCCTGCCCAAAAAAATTTGCTAAGATCTGGCAGCCCTGGCTTGATATAGCAGACTCCTTTTGGAAGGACACTCCGCTCTCACAACAATAACTATATCCGGCCTCCCCTTGATGGGTTTTCTTTTTTTTTTTTGTTTTGACGTCTAGGGGAGGCTGTAACCTTGGGATGGTGGGTCGTTTGTGTACCTGGAGGGACGGTGTGGTGGAGGTGGGGTGGGACAAGGTTTGCCTTTTTGTGTGAATGAGTATAGATGGGTGCATGTATGGTGTGGATGTTGTGTTCATGGAAATATCCCTGCTGTATATAGCATTGTGATTTTAGGTTGTGGTACCCTACGAGGTCCACACTCATTACCCTTATGTGACCAATGGTATACTTCATTCCTCCGTTGAGGAGTTTGGTAAATATGATGTATAACTATAACAGTTGGCCCCCGTTGGGCTATTGTACTTTCTTTTATATTTTGTAAAAGAGATTTGTTTATGGATGCATTTGTACTATCTGAACCTGTAAACTACTTTCTATCAAAACAAATAAAAAAACTATTTTGTAAAAAAATAAAAATAAAACCCAACCCATCCTGCTGAGGCCACACCCCTTCCTGTTTAGGCTCATTTGGCACCTTCAGGGGGGAGAGGGGGAACGGGTACCTGTTTTTGACAGGTACCCTTCCCCACTTCCGGGAAACTGCGCTGCCCCCTCTGAAGTTTGCCCCCCCCTCCTCCTTCCTCCACTGGGCCATTCAGAAAGTGCAACGCGCTTCGTACATGTGCAACCGGCCGGTTTGCCTTACCATGAATGATGGTGGCAAAACCCGAGAGCCAATCCGAAAATCGGCTGAGGTGTCGACATTGCAGGACCCCTGGACAGGTAAGTGTTCTAATATTAAAAGTCAGCAGCTACAGTATTTGTAGCTGCTGAGTTTTAATGTTATCATAGGGGGGGGGGGGTGCGGAAATCTCCTCTTTAAGGAGTTTGCATTGATGGAGCACTTTACTGCAATATCATGATCTGCATATTAATGCACTTTCAATAAATGTGGACTGTTTAATGGGTTTGCATTGATTTTAGCATGCATGGAGCACTTTGCACATACCAGTGGCGGCTGGTGCTCAAAATTTTGGGGGGGGGCGCAAACAAACTAAAAAATTCAGAAAAATAGACATCAATTGCAGCCTCACTGTGCCCCATCAAACACAGCCACTGTTCCATCAAATGCAGCCACTGTTCCATCAATTGCAGCCACTGTGCCCATCAATTGCAGCCACTGTGCCCATCAATTGCAGCCACTGTGCCATCAAACGCAGCCACTATGCCCATCAATTATAGCCACTGTGCCATCAATTGTAGCCACTGTGCCATCAATTATAGCCACTGTGTCATCAATTGTAGCCACTGTGCCCATCAAATGTAGCCACTGTGTCCATCAAACGCAGCCACTGTGTCCATCAAACGCAGCCACTGTGTCCATCAAACGCAGCCACTGTGTCCATCAAACGCAGCCACTGTGCCCATAACACTGATATAATTTATTCAATCATTTTACCTACTGTCCTGGGGTTTTCCCTCGTGCTCCTCTCTTTCTTCTCCTCCTCCTCATGACCTCACAGCCAGACCCCGCCCCAGTGCCGAGGAGAAGATTCACTGCAGAAAAGCAGTGCAGGGGAGGGTAGGTGGAGCTTAAGGCTCCATCTCCACCAGTCACCTGCTGCTTATGGGGATGTGAGTCACACACCGCCCCCCCTGCATGAGAGAAAGCCCCTCACCCATCTTCCTGATTCCCGGCTCCCGCGGCCGCCTTGCTGTAGCAGCGCCGCTGTGTATGGGCATGCTTGCCAGAGGGTGGGGGGTGTGAGTTACACGCCCCCCCCAACCCTCTGCCAAGCGCGCCCATACACAGCGGCTCTGCTACAGCAAGCTGGCCGCTGTGGGCCGCATGTGTGCGGGAAGCGGCCGCGGGAGCTGGGAATAGTCAAGACGAGTGGAAGGGCTTTCTCTCATGCGGGGGGGCGCTTTTTTTACCCCCCGCAAAGTGCCGCCCTAGACCTAGGCCAAAACACAGCCCCGACTATAGACCATGCCCTCTCAGCAGCCTCCAGTGATAGAGATGATGGTATCATCGTCAAAAGTCCATCCTATGGCTCTTCCAGTGGGGAAGAAGGTCCATATGGTGCGGTGCGGAGTAGGGGCATAAGTAGGAACCTTGCTCTGATTCTGCCAGCACCACACCACCAGCTGTAGCCCTGAACAGTCAAATTTTGCTGTCCAAGCTGCTAGAGCACAAGAAAAAATTGTCTCATTCCCAGAGGCTATATATACACACACTGTATATGTTTGCAAAAGTAAAAAAAAATAATTTTACAAAAAGAAAAGTTTTTTTGTAAAAAGAAGAAAATGTTATTTTAGAAAAAAAAAATATGTTTTTAACATTCTTCTAAAACCTTTGTGAATTAGTACTGCTTGAAGAAGGGGACATACCCTGAAAGATTATTTTTTGCAAAAAAAAAATAAAAAATGTTTGCAAAAAAAATTGCAAAACAAGATCATTAAAAGAAAGGCCAGAATAACCCAAAAACAAGAGACCTGCGTTACATTGTTATCATAAGTAATGACAAAGTTATGGCCGAATCAAACGTAACAATCGCTCTGCTCCATGTAAGGCGTTCAGATGTCAGAGCTGAAGAGGTCAGGTGACTCCCCCTGCTGGTCAAGTGACATCACCACATGGCCCATGTGGCCGGTCACATGACCAGGATGTCTTCCTGGCTCCCCCCCTCCCCTCTGGAATGCAGCATGTGTTGTGTATTTCCTGTAGACTGGTTGCCGGTTGCATAAGAAGTCCCGTCTATTGTGGAGGTGAGTGTTCTGATTTTTAGATTGTAAGCTCCATGAGCAAGGCCTTCCTATTCCTTCTGTATTGTATCTCTTTTTTTTTGTAAAGTGCTGCACAAACTGTTGGCGCTGTATAAATAATAATCACAATATTTGCTGGTTGGAGTCGTCGTGTTTTCTCACTTTTTTACTTGAGGTTTGTCATGTTAGGCGAACGTTCAGGGATCAGTTTTGTGCAGGCGAAAAATAAGTTTTGAAGATTGTGAGCGATCGCTGTCCGTTCTCCTAGAACAGCTCACATACGGCCGATCTGGAATCGCCGCAAATCGCAGAACAGCATGCCTTTGGATCCTATTCATCTGTAAACAGTATGCGATTTTTGCAGCTTGACAAAACATGTGTAAAAATCGTTCAGGCCCCAGTTGTACTTGGCGATTTGGAATCGCTGCGATTCCAAAATCACGCAACCATCGCTGCAAAATGCATGTGTTTGGGTGCTATGCGATTTTCGCAGACTGACAGAATCGCGTGAGCCCTCATTCGCAGTAAATACGGCTTTGAAATCATGCGACTTCATCTGAAATCACATGATTTTGAAGCCGTGTTTCAGTGTGATTTTGGGAGCGACTTGAAAGACATCCGTGCGTTTTCATGCACAAATGTCTATTTAAGTCGCACCCGAAATCGCCAAAAGTAGTGCAGGAACTACTTTTGCAAATCAGTGCAGTGTCGCACCGATTACAGCTGTGCCATTGCCGGCAATGGGCTGCGACTTGGCATGTAATTTGACCTGTCAATTCACTCCAATGTGAACGATGGGCTTAGGCTGCGTAGCAGGAACGCACGCGATTTGGCGTGTTGCACATTTGGTGGCCCATTCACTTCTATGTGCTTCCCTACGCGCGTTTTGTCGCCCCCCCCCCCCCCAAAAAAGAAGCTCCCGCTCCTTTTCGAGGCGACAAGCTTCATGCTATTTTTTTGTTTTTGGCACTCCCTTAACCACTTGCCGACCAGCCGCTGTCATTATACTGCGGCAGGTCGGCTCGTTCCTGCGAATCGCCATGGCTGTACGTCAGCTCGCTTAACAGCTGTAGCGCGGCGGGGGAGCCGATGCGTGTGCACACTGGCATAAACTGAGGAAAACATTTTTATTATTTCTTTTGGATATTCATTATAGCAAAAAGTAAATAATATGTTTTTTTTTTTTTTTTCAAAATTGTCAGTCTTTTTTATTTTTATTTATTTTTTTTGTTTATTGTGCAAAAAATCAAAACTGCTCTATTTGTGGGAAAAAAAAAGGACGTCAATTTTGTTTGGGTACAGCGTCGCACGACCGCACAATTGTCAGTTAAAGCAACGCAGTGCTGAATTGCAAAAAACGGCCTGGTCATTAAGTGGTTAAACTGCAATGTCAGCAGATGGGGGGTGTTTACATGATGCGATCGCACCCACAGCAAAAATGATCTGACGTGTCGCACTTGGTAGGCGGCCCACCAAACACGACGAGTTCAATCAAATGAGGAAACGCTGCAAATGCCCCACAACTGCGTGTGATGCATAAATCTGCGGCACTTTTTTGAGAGCCAGTTATGGAGTTAAAGCGGTTGTATAGTCTTTTTTTTAACTTTTACCTACAGGCAAGCCTATAATAAGGCTTACCTGTAGGTAAAAAAAAAAAATCTCCTAAACCTGTACGGTTTAGGAGATATTCCCCTTGCTATGAGCCGTTGAGTGCAGCGGCGCATGCGCACAGGGGATTCTCGGCTGAAGGCCCGGCAACTGCCGGACCTTGCCGGGAAAGAAATCTCCCGCGCGCATGCTTTACAGGGGTAGGAAAAAAAAAATTTTCATCGGGTATACAACCGCTTTAAAGCAGGTGTGAGGAGGTGTCACATCGGAGGTGTCGCATGACCTCCTCGCCGCCTGTCAAACAGTCTGAATGAGGATTGCTTTTTTTCTGGAGAGGCCTATTTGTTGCCATGGACCTGAAGAGAAGCATTGCAACCGCAGCATGTGACCATACCGGTCCCCTGCCATTGCAGTTTGAGGAAGGGGGAGGGGTGGTAGGACTAAGCCTATTTCTGACATTTGTTGTTTACAAGTTAAAGAAAGTTAAGAAAACAGTAACCCATTTTTTTTGTATAATATATAAGATAGTTAAGCTGAGTAAATTGATACCGAACGTCATGCTTTAAAATGAAAAGAAAATGGTGTTTGTAAGACCGCTGCGCAAATACAGTGTTACAAAGTATTGCAAGTTTGCAACGATCAACGATCTCCATTTTATTCTCTAAGGTCTCTGCTAAAAAAAAATATATATATATATATATATATATATATATATTAGCAGAGACCTTAGAGAACGCCGAGTAAATTGATACCAAACATGCAATGCTTTAAAATTGCGCACGCTCGTGGAATGGTGACAAACTACGGTACTTAAAAATCTCCATAGGCGACGCTTTAAATTTTTTACAGGTTTTACAGGTTACCTGTTTAGAGTTACAGAGGAGGTCTAGCACTAGAATTATTGCTCTCGCTCGAACGTTCGCAGTGATACCTCACATGTGTGGTTCGAATACCGTTTACATGGGGAGGTTAAAAAAAAAAATTCTTATTTATTTTGCTTTTTATTTTTAAACTGTCTCTTTTAAAAAAAAAAAAATTTTTTTTTTGATCATTGTTATTCCCATTACAAGGAATGTAAACATACCCTGTAATAGAAATAAGCAGGACAGGGTCTCTTTCATGCGAGATCTGGGGGTCAAAAAGACCTCAAATCTCACATTTACACTTAAAGTGGTTGTAAACCCTCAAGGTTTTCCACCTTAATGCATATGCATTAAGGTGAAAAACCTCCTGTGGTGCTGAAGCCCCCCCCCTCCGAGCTCCCGTTTTACTTTCCTGACCCCGGTCCTTCGCCGGCCGTGAACAAGCACACCAGCTCTAGCTGGTGCCTCATGTCCCGATTAGAGAGATTGATAGCAGGGCAGCCATTGGCTCCCGCTGCTGTCAATCAAATCCAATGATGCGGCACCTGGGGGCGGGGCCGAGTCCTGCATTCTGTGAATGGACACAGATGCAGGACTCGGGAGCGCGCCCACATGGGTGTCTACTGTAGGAGAGAGCTTCTCCAACGTAGACACTCAATGCGGGGAGGAACCAGGAGCGCCGCTGAGGGACCCCAGAAGAAGATGTTCGGGGGCCACTCTGTGCAAAACGAACTGCACAGTGGAGGTAAGTATGACATATTTGTTATTTTAAAAAAAAAAAAAAGAAGCTTTACAATCCCTTTAATGCATTCTATGCATTAAGGTGAAAAGACTTCTGACTCTGAACAGCCCCCACCCCCCCCGTTTCACTCACCTGAGCACGTTTGTTCCCACGCCGGAGAGCTCTACCTCTCTGGCCGGGGTTCTCGGCTCTTGATTGGATAGATAGCAGCAGTGCAGCCATTGGCTCCCGCTGCTGTCATTTAGATCCAATGACCCAGGGGGTGGGGCCGAGTCCATCACTCTGTATCTATGCACGCAAATGCTGGACTCGGGAGCACGCCCTCATGGTAACCGAGGAGGAGCCGCAAGCGCCGTTGGGGGAACCCAGAAGACAACGATCGGGGCCACACTGTGCAAAACAAACTGCACAGTGGAGGTAAGTATGATATGTTTGTTGTTTTAAAAATAACAACCCTTTTAAAAGCAAAAAAAAGTCCTTTTACACAAAAAAGAAATAAAAAGAAAAGGGCCCTTTAAGGCCGCAGGGTGGAAGTGATGTTTGACGTCGCTCCGGTCCTCCAAGGGCATAGATGGCCTTCACTTGACTTCCAACTTCCCGCCTATCGCTCCAGGAGATTGGATAGTTTCCCCCTTTACCTCCAGCTTCGGTAATCGGGGGAGGGGGCACCTCTCCCGCCGCCTATAAAAGTGATCTTGTGGCAAATCCGCTGTTTAAAAAAAATAACGGGGTATGCCATAACCCCGGTATTTAATCCTTTTGCTATTCGGTTGCGGCTGAAGCACCTGAGTCTCAGAGGCCCACACCTTCCTTCAACCTCAGCTCCTCCCACAATGGATCTTCATTTGCCTACTCACGGCTCGAAGGATTATCCTCAACCTCCCTCCACCACAGAGGTAAAGAGGGAACTGGAGCAAGGGATGACTACTCTGATGCTGATCTTACAAATTACTTATCTGAAATAGACCTGCCCTCCCTGTTGGAGGAGGCTAAACAGATGTTGGAGGCACCTGTGACTCTGGAGGAGTTACAGAATGCAGCGAGCACCTTTCCCACCTGCAAGGCGCCAGAGGAGGATGGTCTCCCTATGGAGGTCCTTACCCAATATGGTGAGCAGATAATGCCTCACCTGCTGGAGGTGTTTAATGCCTCCCTTGAGGGGGGACACCTCCCGCCCTTGATGGCCAGGGCAAATATGGTATTGCTACTAAAGCCTGGGAAGGATCTGGTTGACCCGGGTTCCTATAGACCTATATCTCTCCTCCAAAGTGATGTTAAAATCCTGGCTAAGGCCTTGGCGATTCGGGTCAACGGGATCATAGCCTCTATAATACATCCAGATCAGGCAGGCTTTATGCCACAAAAATCCACAGCCACCAATCTCAGGCGCCTTTTCTTAAACATGCAACTTCAAGCAGACGATGGGGGAAACAGGGCCCTTCTGTCCCTCGACGCCAATAAAGCGTTTGACAGCGTGGGCTGGCGTTACCTTTGGGCAGTGCTGTCCAAATTTGGGTTTGGAGACCGATTCATAGCATAGGTCGAATTACTCTATGCCTCCCCACAGGCAACCATTAGGATGTCAGGCAGGATGTCACACGCGTTTGCTCTGGGCAGGGGTACATGGCAGGGCTGCCCCCTGTCTCCCCTGCTCCTTGCTATCGCCATCAAGCCACTAGCGGCAGTAGTAAGTGTGACGAAAATGTAAGCGTAGGATAGTTTTGCCTTAACAAGATGTGGTGTGATCTGTAGAAGTAGTGTAATTGTAGATGTAGTTTAATTCTGGGTTATTAAAAATATAGTATTCAATGTCAGTCATGCACATATGTTCTTTCATTAGCATTTGAAAAGGACAGAGATAGTTTTTTCTAAGATCGAAGTGACACCTAGATGCCAATAAAAGTTTCCATTAGATTAAACAGATTGCCACAATCCTGAGGCTTCAAAGAAAACTGCTAGTCATTTTGGCTACATTGATCTGCAATGGGCATTCGCAAGGCTCCGGACAGTCTGTAAGCTTTGATTTAATATCAAGAGATCTAAGGAACCTATTTTATCTCTCATAAAAGCTAAAATATTAACGGCAGAGAGATAAAAATAATTCCTTTTGATCGTACATGTGATGGATTACGTGTACATGTAACTCTGTATGTTTAGCAGGTGTGGAATCCTAGAGAATCGCACAAAACCGTTATATGGCGCCTGATTGCAGCAGGCAGGCAGTGATTGGTACTGTTGCGATCGGACTGATGCGCTGGTATTGGAAATCCGATCCATGACCCAGCAATCAGCGCCGTTCTGGACCAATTTGATTCTGGTCATTTCAGAACACAAAACATTTTTGGGCTGAGACAGGAACACCCCCCAGGGTTGATTGGACAAGGGCTAAAGTCCAGCCCACATCCGTATTTCAATAAATTGGGTAGCCTGAGATATGGACATTGTTCTTCCATGAAGCCAGTTCGAAACTGGGGAGTTCCCACATGTTCCAGTATGCTTCTACAAGATAGACTTGGGTAAAGTTTATTTTTGTTTTTATCCCTTTTTTATTTTCATAGCAAATTGCCAATTGTGTGTCTTTCTGCATTTTTTGTATCTTTTTTGGTAAATCCTTTTTTCTTTGTATATCTTATATGCACTGCCCACTTTCGGGATATTAAATGATAAAATTAATAAGTGACTTCTGTGTACTAAGCTAGGACTCATATCTCTGGAGATTTTGTTGTATTTTAGTGCCTAAGTACTCGGTCTAAGTTACGTGCCAATCGGCACGTAAATTGGCATATTGCATACGGATTGTAAGCTAACAGATCTTCTAGACACAGATCTGGGTGTGTGGTGGCTCAGCAGACCAGTCTGCGGATAAACTGTTGGGTGGTGGCAGGCTATCGTTTATTGTGTGTCTGGTGTGTGGGTGTGGGGACAGTAGGAAGAGTGATTAACACTGGGTTTCAAGATTGCAGGATAGCTGGAGGAACCCTAGAAGTGTATAGTAATTGCTAGACTGCTCCCCAACCCTTAGAGTACACCAGATTGTATGTAAGATTTGTATCTGCCTGTGTGTAATCAGCTAGCTGGAGTGGAGTCTCCCTCTAGTGGTGGCTAAAGGTAGTGCGGGCTGTGAAAGTACCACAGCCAGTTTTACATGCGCAGTATAAGTTCCCCCTTATTTCCTTAGTTCCTCATATAACTCGGTCACGGAACGCACGTCGCGGTTAGTCGCCATGGGGTGTGGCATTCGTGACAGTAAGGGCTAATCCAAAGATTATAGGGCTGAGGTATGGTGATCTACAGGAGAAGATTATGTTGTATGCAGATGACATGCTCTTTCTGGGAGACACCAATGCCTCTCTGGCAGAGGTGACAGCCGTTATATCCAAATTCGGGCACTACTCGGGCTTGACCATTAAACTGGTCCAAATCAGCCTTGATGGTGCTCGATGGGGATCAGGTGGTGGATCTGCCTGATTCCTGCCCGATTCCGGTAGTAACTTCGTTAAAAAACTTGGGAATTCTAATATCGCCTAAGCTTACGGATTATTGCCCCTTAAATATATACCCTTTACTATCCAGATTTCGGGACAAAATTAACACATGGAATAATCTAAAAATTTCACTGGCAGGCCAACTTACCGTATATACTCGAGTATAAGTCGAGGCCCTAATTTACCACAAAAAAATGGGAAAAACTTATTGACCTGAGTATAAGACAAGGGTGAGAAAAGCACAGCTACTGTAAGTGGAAAAGAGGGTCAACAATGCCCATTTGCAGCCTCACTGTGCCCATTTGCATGCCTCACTGTGCCCATTTGCAGCCATAGGTCCGCCAAACTTCAAACTCAGTAGTTAAGGGTTGCTAGATGCCCCCTAGCTGCAGCCAAAATTTGGGGTCTCTGAACCCAAAAGGTCCCGAAATGACATTGCTGCAGATGGACACAGTTGACCAACATTGGGGCCCCGTATCTCGGGGCCACTTAGTGCCAGGAACCCCAAATTTGGTGTGCAAACCCAGTGGAACTAGCACCATAAAATATCCAAAGTTGGGGTTTCTAGCACCAAGGGCCCCAAAAATTGTTTCAGAAAATGTCAAGCACTTTTCTGCAGCAGAGAATGACACACCTAATTTGGGGTTCCTAGCACCAAGTGGCCCTGAGATACGGGGTCCCAAAGTTGGTTCGGAAAATGACATTTTTTGCTGCAGAAAAGTGCTTGACTCAAGTATAAGTCGAGGGGGGCACTTTCAGCACAAAAAAATGTGCTAAAAAACTTGACTTATACTCGAGTATATACGGTAATTAAAATTATACTAATGCCACAGCTATTATACTTCCTTCACAACTCCCCAGTTGTGATACATCTGAAAATATTCAGGGTGAACACCCTCTTTAGATGACTATTATGGAACACTGGCCCCCCCAGAATGAAATTAGAACAGTTGCAACACCCCAGAGACAGTGGAGGATTGGCAGTGCCCAATCCTTGGCTGTACTATACCTGTGGAGAGACCCCCAGGCGCTTCTTGACATCCCTCTATTCAATGACTATGTCCTGAATGAGTTGGAGGTTAGGTGGTAGTGATTTTAAGTTGCTATGAAGGGTAAATGGTATGGATGTGCCATGGCCGACTCCACCCAAAAGTTAGTGAACTTTGATCCCTGAACTAACCAGTCTAATCTTGGTCTAAGTAAGCAAGATAAATGATACAATCTAATAAAAGGGAGACCTGCCTCTCCTTCGCTCTTCTGGAGATATAGTTTTGTTATTGCGATGCAAGGTCTTTTACAGTGCCGCAGGAAGGCAGAAAGAGCTCTTCTGATCCTTTGAATGTCCTTATGCTTGATTAGTATTGGCATTGTTTGTTTGCATTGGGTACAACAGACGTGAGAAGCTGACCATCTTATAGAGGTGGCACTTCCCGAGGAGCGATAATGGAAGGTCCATCCATGCTTCCAGTTTGATGATTATTTTGGATATCAGAGGAGCATAGTTCAGCTGATAGATGAGGGTTCTCTGCCTATGTTCACTCCTAAGTATGTGATGTGGTGTGGCGCTATGGGGAAGGGTGAAGAGGTCATCCAGAGGCTCTTGCCACTCTTGCGGAGGTAGCACCTTACTTTTGGTAAAGTTTAATTTTTAGTCCTGAGCAGGAATGGAAAGTAGTGAATGTTGGTATGTTGAATTGAAGGGATATCTACCTGGGGATTAGCAGTAAAAATCAGAATGTCATCTGCAAAGAGGTTAAAAAGTAATGGTGATGGGGGGAGCCCTGATGCGTACCCTTGTGGAGGGGGATTGGGTCTGAAATATGTTCTGCTGCCACTACCCTGGTGGAGGGAGACGAGTAGAGACTATTAGGGGTGTAAAGGAGCCTAGGAAGCCAAACCTTGCGAGCACAAGTGCCAGCCTTTTAAAGCTGACATTGTCGAAAGCTTTTTCAGCATCTAAAGTGACAATGGCTATAGTGTCTTGAAAAAGTATTCATACCCCTTGAAATGTTCCACATTTTGTCATGTTGCAACCAAAAATGTAAATGTATTTTATTGGGATTTTATGTGTGTTTAAAGTGGAGGGCCACCATAAAAAAAAATTACATTAACATTCTTAAAAAAAATAGAAAAAAAAACATTTGGAAAAAAAAATTTTTTTTTACTCACCAGAAACCCCTGTTGCTAGGCAGTCTTCCTAATCTGCCTCTTCCGCGGCGCTGTTTCTTCAATTCCTCCTCGGCGAGCGGCCCTGTTGTCTTCTGGTACATGTGTGTGTCCCAGGAAACAACGGGGCCATTCACAAAGCGCTGTGCGGCTCGCGCATGCACAGTATTAAACGGGCAGTGAAGCCGCAAGACTCCACTGCCTGTTTCCCTTAGTTAAGATGGCGGCGCCGGCAGTCGATCCGATGGACGGATCGGCCTTGGGGGACCAACATCGCGGGCTTGGACAGGTAAGTGCCCTTATTACAAGTCAACAGCTACAGTGTTTGTAGCTGCTGACTTTAAAAAGAAAAACGTCCAGAACACCCCTTTAAATCCGATTTAGGGGTCTTTAAACAAGACATTCAGATGAGATAGTAGATCCAGATCCTAAGATTATATAAGTAGGTGCTACTATAAGCGAGTAAAAGTGAAAGTGTTTCTGCCATACAAACATCAAGTTTAACAATATATACATTAGAGGTGCGCATCTTCACTTGCCTAACGATTCGATTACGATTATCAGGTCAACGATTTGATTGTATTCGATTCCGCGATGCATCACGATGCATCAAGATTACTGCGCGCGGTTTTCATTAAAAAAAAAATTCAAGCAGTCAGGAGAACTCCATTTTTTTTTTTTTATCTGTTCTTAAAAAAAAAACAACACAACAGACATGATACAGGAGATGGTCAGAGACTGGGGACATTATACAGGAGATGGTCAGAGACTGCAGAGATGATACAGGAGATAGTCAGAGACTGGGGACATTATACAGGAGATGGTCAGAGACTGCGGACATGGTACAGGAGAAGGTCAGAGACTGCAGACGTGATACAGGAGATGGTCAGAGACTGCAGACATGATACAGGAGATAGTCAGAGACTGGGGACATTATACAGGAGATGGTCAGAGACTGCAGACATGATGCACCAAGTAGCCAGCATTGGGTTATAATGCCCTGCTGCTGCTGCCATGGAGACAGAGACCAGCGCTGCCAATAGCGGTGCCAGGACAGCAACCCTGGTTGTTCGCCCACTGGTCCACTGTCGGAGGATTCCCCCATCCACCTGGAATGTGTAGATGAGGAATTGGATCTTTTTTTTTTTTTTTTTTCAGTGTAATGACCAAACGAAAAAAAAAAAAAAGATATGGGCTGCATAAGTGGCTTAGTGCTAACTGGATCTTGGAAGAACAGAGTGGGGGGAGGGAGACAGATAGGGGAGAGAAAGGGACAGTTCAGTGATGAATGTGTAATGAACAATGCAATGCTCACTTATTCAGGGAGGAGGCTGGAAGTTCACACAGCTTGGAATGTGGAGCTGCTGACTGTTCATATCTCCCGCGCACACCCCCTCCTCCCCCCTCCTCTCTCTCCTTCACAGCTGTGTCGGGATAGAAGAGTGGGCGGGCTGGGCAGACACAGGGGGAGAGAGGAGGAGGAGGAGGAGGAGGAGGAGGAGGGGGGGGTGCAGCTGTATGCATCGTAATCTCTGTCCGTTGCTGGGAGGGGAGAGTGAGCTTCGCTGGGCTGTGTGAGACGAGTGTCAGAGACACTCCGCTCAGCTGCAGCCACCGGCCCCTAAACGTACACACTGATTCTCCTGTCCTACGGACGGGAGAAATCAGTCTGTATCCTCAAACTGTCACAGGGATAATGGGGGGCTGGAAACACTGCAATGTCCCCCACAGTGCAGGATCTCCAGGGACTTCGGCAACCCCGATTGTCCTGCCGCTCCCACGGATGTGATGACAGCTACAGTGATCTGTCTCACAGCTCCGTGGGGCTCTGTGCCCCGCACATCGGGGAGATAAGAGAGGACGTTGTCCAGTGTCTGAGGAGGGGGAGAGCCTGGGTGGGGGCAGTAGCTGAGGATACATCTCCCATTGACGGGGAACGGCGCCAGGCTTAGCCAGCCGATCGGTGGCTTGTCATCTCCAGCAGACACTGCTGTGCGGGGGAGGAGCCGTAATGCATCGATGCGGCGATCATTTTCAACACCCCTAATATACATATGAATATGCATATGTTCTAGGCGTGTTATAGGTGTGATTGTATAGTTTAGTCCAATCAACATTCATATCTTCTTAGTAGTAGGGGAACAGTTAAATGGGTGGTTACATCATGTGACTGGCAAAAAAAAATTAGATTTCAGCAGTATCTGGTCAGTTCAGACTGGTTTTGGTACGAACGCCTATTGAGCAGCTTTCTGGGTTCTTATCAGTAGTTTGTGTCATCACATATCCAACAGTTTCGAATTCCCAGGAATTGAAACAAGCCATCTAAGAAGGAAATAAACAAATCAAGCATAATATTAATTCCTAAAGCGACAGTCTCTATATACATATATATAACTCAACATTATCAGAACCCTATAATTCTACTCCTGTGATAGACCAACACAAAGTGGCAGATAATTGTGAAGTGGAAGGAAAATGATAAATGATTTTCAACATTTTTTACAAATAAATATGTGAAAAGTGTGGGGGGCATTTGTATTCAGCCCCCCTGAGTCAATACTTTGTAGAACCACCTTTCGCTACAATTACAGCTGCAAGTCTTTTTGGGGATGTCTCTACCAGCTTTGCACATCTAGAGAGTGACATTTTTGTCCATTCTTTTTTGCAAAATAGCTCAAGCTCTGTCAGATTGGATGGAGAGCATCTGTGAACAGCAATTTTCAAGTATTGCCACAGATTCTCATTTTGATCTATGTCTGGACTTTGATTGGACCATTTTAACACATGGACATGCTTTGAGCTAAACCATTTCATTGTAGCTCTGACTGTATGTTTAGGGTCATTGTACTGCTGGAAGCTGAACCTCCGCCCCAGTCTCAAATATTTTGCAGACTCTTAATAGGTTTACTTCTAAGATTGTCCTGTATTTGGCTCCATCCATCTTTGCATCAACTCTGACCAGCTTCCCTGTCCTTGCTGAAGAAAAGCATCCCCACAACATTATGCAGCCACCACCATGTTTCACGGTGGGGATGGTGTGTTCAGGGTGATGTGCAGTTAGTTTTCCGCCACACATAGCATTTTGCTTTAAGGCCAAAAAGTTCAATTTTGGTCTCATCTGACCAGACCACCTTCTTCCATATGTTTGCTGTGTCCCCCACATGGCTTTTCGCAAACTGCAACCAGGACTTATTATGGCTTTCTTTCAACAATGGCTTTCTGCCACTCTTCCATAAAGGCCAGGTTTGTGGAGTGCACAACTAATAGTTGTCCTGCACGACAGAGTTACCACGGGCCTCTTGGCTGGTTCTCTGAGGGCTTCACAGAACAGTTGTAATTATACTGAGATAAAATTGCACACAGGTGGACTCTATTTACGAATTGGGTAACTTCTGAAGGCAATTGGTTCCACTACATTCTAGTTAGGGGTATCAGAGTAAAGGTGGCTGATTACAAATGCATGCCACACTTTTCACATATTTTATGTACAAAAATGTGAAAACCATTTATCATTTTCCTTCCACTTCACAAATATGTGCAACTTTGTGTTGGTCTATCACATAAAATCCCAATAAAATACATTTACATTTTTGGTTGTGAACATAAGTAGGATCCTGAGGGGGAGAGGAAAACAAAAATCATGTGGACTAAAGCTCATAGGATCAAGAGGTTGAAGGTAATGAAAGTCACCCAAATCTGTTTGCTCCGTTGGAATGTGTAACCCGCAGGCGCTTGGGGGGGGTCTTTACTGGGTCTGCGTTGCTCCCTTGGTCCTGTGAGTGATTTTTTTCCATATGTGTGGCAGAACACCCTGGGAGTTGCAGCAGGGGGCGAAGATAGGATTCCACTTCAGCTGGAATGTGAAACGTTAGTTGGTCTCCATTTGGGGCTTGTAGTCGCTCCGTGGCAGGGTATGCTAGCGTGAAACAGAGGCCCTGTTTAAAAAGTTCTGCACATACTGGTTGGAATTCTTTTATTCTCTGGGAGATCTATGAGTAGTTGGCGAAAATCGGAAGACTGTGCCATCTATTTTAACCGTGCATGTCTTGCGGAATGTTTGAAGGATAGCCAGTCTGTCAGCAAAATTTAGGTATTTGACTATCACTGGCCTGGGTGACTTGCGGTTTGAAGCTGGCGCTCCCATTCTGTGTGCTCGTTCAGCTACACATTGATCTGGGAGGACTAGGGCCTCCGGTATAAGCACAGAGGTTCTGCAAGATCTGTTTTCGAGGTCTTCCAGTTTCTCTTGGATGATGGTGTGGATTTGGGAGTGTTGCTTGAGAGTACCGTTGTTTTGGTAGACCTCATCCTCCAGGGCTGAGATCCTGCATTCAGTGTCTGTTATTCTGCATGCCTGCTCCTCCAGTTCTTTGCAGAGTTGTGCGATGCCAGATGCCACAGCTGTGTCCACCGCCATGGTGATAGTGGGGAGTATCAGGGCTGCCACTGCCTGAGCTAATTTTTGAATATATAACTGAGGAGTTTCTTGTAGCTCCAGCGGGAGCATGTCCACGCTCTCTGGCTCTGGATTATGACCAGCGGCCATCTTGTCTCCCTCTGAGGGGAGACTAGGCGGTGAAGAGCGGGAGGGACCCGGGGAGCGGGAGCTGGTAAGGTACCGCTCCATAGCTAGTGGGGGTTGGCCTGCAGTGTCTGTGACCGAAAAAAACCACGGGCTGTTACCAAGTTTTGTAGGCCGAATGTAGCTGGGCTAGCAAGGAGCCGCTGTGTCCCACTGTCCTCGAATATGGAACCGTACCAAGAAGTGGATTTTTTTTATGTCAATGGGGGCTTTTTGTTTGGGGTGCTGAAAATGGTAATACAAATACTGTTACAAATTACTTTACACCTAAATTCCATAGCCTTCCTCTTCTTTGTGCAGTCGGTCCTTTGAAACCACTTCACTTTGCCGACAGGTCACAGTTTTCTGATGTTATTGTATCAATATGTATTCCCTCCCCCAAACCAAATAAGCATTTAACCCATGCTTGAGGGGACCCCACTGCACGGCTAGATTCAAAAGCAGCCCAGAGTTGGGTAAAAGTAAAGATGTCCAATGACTCTGAAAAATATTTATTTTACACAAAACATCTAAAAAATATCAACATGTAACCAGTTAATAGAACTGCATTTACTTTCTCAGTGTTTTGTTTAGTGTGAAGTTCTCTTTTCAAAAGATGCAAACTAAAGCCCCATACACACTATTAGATTTTCAGCAGATTTTTGTCTTCAGATTTACCAAAACCATATATTGCAAGGGCCTCCCTGATTTGCATACAAATTGAAACTCTTAAGGCCCGTACACACGGTCAGAAAATATGAAGGAAGATTTCGTCTGATGAACGATCTGCCGATTTTCTGATCGTTAGTATGCTGTTTTTGATAGCAGAATACAAATTTCCGGCAAACGAAAACTGGATGTGCAGGCTCTGAAATTTTTGTCTGACCACAACTTCCAATTTTTCTTTTCACTAGTATGGTTTTCTGAAAAAAAAAAATCTGAAGAGCAAGACTAGGCATACTCAGAAATGAAAGAACACGTACAAAACAATTCAACACATTATGTCACTTCTGAAGTTGAATTCTGTCATCCAAAAAATTTTCTGATTGTGAGTACCCTCTTCACTTTCGATTTGAGACTAGCATCCAACAAAAAACTGATAAAAATGTGTCCAATAATCTGTTCGTTTGTACAAGGCTTTAAGGTTTGACCTCATATTTATATGGTTTTGGTAAATCTGAAGACAAAAATCTGCAGAAAATCTAATAGTGTGTATGGGGTCTAACAGTCACTACATTGTGTGACCAGAACACTCCTGTGTATGAAAATACCACTTCAACTTATAGACATTCACTTTATTCACATACTTCCTGCAGATATAAATTGCAAAACAAGATCGGTCCCACCCTGTGCTGAGAAATGTGAGTTGTGTCCTCTGGTTTCTGAGTGTCGGAGACTTTCACTGTCATTTTTCTCTTCTGCTGTCAGAAATGGCGTCTGCTGAAGTGAGACAAGAGCTGAACTGTTCCATCTGTCTGGAAATGTATAAATGTCCTGTAATGCTGAGCTGTGGACACAACTTCTGCCGGGTCTGTATTGATGGTGTGTTGGATACACAGGAGGGGTCTGGAGATTATTCATGTCCTCAGTGCAGAAAAAGGTCTAGGGGTCGTCCTACACTGCAGAGGAACATAACACTGTGTAATATAGTGGAGACTTTACGATCTACTCATCCAGATCAGAAGACTGGAATCTTTTGTACTTATTGTATTCACTATCCTGTACCTGCTGTTAAATCCTGTCTGATGTGTGAAGCTTCTCTGTGTGGTAATCACCTAATAGTCCACAGCCAGTCACCAGAACATGTCCTAACTGATCCCACCACTTCCATGGAGAACAGAAAATGCTCCATCCATAGAGAACTTCTTAAATATTACTGCACTGAGGACTCTGCCTGTATCTGTGTGTCCTGCAGGCTGGATGGAGAACACCGGGGACACAAGGTAGAGACTCTGGATGAGGCCTCTGAGAAGAAGAAACAGAAACTGAGAAATGTTCTGCAGAAACTGATTGCTAAAAGAAAGAAGATTGAGCAAAGAGTCCAGAGTCTGCAGGAACTTAAGGGAAAAGTACAAGAAAAATCAGCTGGTCTAACGGAGAGAGTCACTGCCCTGTTCATAGAGCTCAGGAGACATCTGGAGGACCTGGAGCAGAGAGTCCTGAGGAACATCTCCAGCCAGGAAGAACTGCTCTCATTGTCTGATATGATCCATCAGCTGGAAATAAAGAAGGAGGCTCTGTCCAGGAAGATGGAGTACATTGAGGAGCTGTGTAACATGACTGACCCACTGACTGTGATACAGGAATCAGAAATAGGGGACTTGTGTGATACTGAGGAGGGAGATAATGAGGACAGAGAGAGACATGATAGACTCCTCCATGATGGAGAGGATCTGGATGTGTCTGGAATCTCACACACATTACTCACAGGGTTCTCTGATATGGTAAAAGGGGTAAATGCATCCTTCTATATACCGGACGCTTCAGACATATTACTGGATGTGAACACAGCTCATAATTGTCTACATATATCAGATGACATGAAAACTGTATCCAGGTCAGGTAGACAGCAGAAGCGTCCAGAAACTCCGGAGAGATTTCAGTCATGGTCCCAGGTATTAAGCAGTCAGAGTTTTTCCTCGGGGCGACATTACTGGGAAGTGGATGTCAGTAAGGCAGAAAATTACAGCATTGGGATGTGTTATCCCAGTATAGAGAGGAGAGGGATAGAAGTGGAGTCATGGATTGGAAATAATAACAAGTCTTGGTGTTTGTGGAGGTATGGCGGTGTGTGTTTTATAATACATGACAATAAACAGATCCTCATATCTCCCAAGCTCCCCAGTAAGAGAATCAGGATCTATGTGGATTATGAGGCCGGGCAGCTGTCCTTTTATGATCTGTGTGACCCGATCAGACACCTCCACACCTTCACCACCACCTTCACTGAGCCCCTCCATGCCGGGTTATGGGTAGGAAATGGTCATATAAAGATCTCTGGGAGGCTCAGGAGATTTTTAATATGATCATTTTATAGGAAATCTGAGCTGAATCTGGTGAAATCTGGTGAGAAATGTGAATCTGGTTCAGAGGATGACAGTTTGTACAGATAACGTATTTCTTCAATCGGTGGATCTGGTAGGTCTCAGCACAGGCTTCCTCCATCACTTCCACACCCAATAAGACAAGGGGCGATTTGGGGGGTTTATTATTTATACAATCTGATTGCACATTCTCCTTTTAGATCTACCATCAGCTGTGTAGTATATGTGCCTGCCTGATTTTAACTAAATTGAATTTTTCAACTTTAAAGCGGAGGGCCCCCCTAAAATAAAAAATTTCATTAATATTCTTAAAATTAAAAAAAAAAACATTTGAAAGAAAAAAGTTTTTTTTAACTTACCTGAAACCCCTGTTGCTAGGCAGTGTTCCTAATCTGCCTCTTCCTATTCCATGGCGCTTCTTCCTCTTCGGCGAGCGGCCCCGTTGTCTTCTGGGACATGTGTGTGTGTCCCATAAAACAACGGGGCCATTGACAAAGCGCCGCGCGACTTGCGCCTACACAGTAGGAAATGGGCAGTGAAGCCGCAAGGCTCCATTGCCTGTTTCCCTTCGTTAAGATGGAGACGCCGGCAGCCGATCCGATGGACGGATCAGCTCGGAGGGCCGACATCGCGGGCTCGCTGGACAGGTAAGTGTCCTTATTAAAAGTCAGCAGCTACAGTGTTTGTAGCTGCTGACTTTTAAAAAAAAAAAATCGAGGCTTGAACACCCCTTTAACTTGACATTACATATTTTTGGTAAAGAAAAGGAGATTTGGTAGTGTATGGGCAGCTTTAGATTTACCAAAAATATAAGGACTCACCTACGTTATCCATTCATATTGTATCCAGGAAAGTACTTACACTACATAGTTGATGGTAGCTCTAAAACAGATTGTACAATCAGATTGTATGGTCAGCTTTAAGGGTTATGTTAGGTTAAGGGTTAAGGTTAAATTTAAGGAGTCATTATATTTGAGGAACAAGGTGTTAAATATAAATTTTAAGTGTTTAAAGTATAACTAAACTTTTTTTTTTTTTTTTGGAACACATGGGAAGGAATTTAAGCCCCTGTCAGATTTTTATTGCTGTCTGTGCCCCCATTAGGGAGACTCCCCCTCTCTATTTGTCCTGTTTTATTGATATCACAGAGAGTGAAAGAAAAATACAAATTTTGGGTTGTTACCAGAACAGGAATAGAAGGGAAATTTTTCCATTGCGGGATTTCCTCTCACTTCCTGTTTGGCTATGGGAAAGGAAGTGAAGGGAAATCTCCCCAATAGGACACACAAGGCAAAAAAGAACTGATAGAGGTTATAGGCCCCTTTCACACGAGGCAGACTCCGTTTCTACGGAGCCCGCCTCGGTCCGCCGGCTCAGCGGGAGATCTGTCCGTTGATCTCCGCTGAGCCGGCGGATGACAGGTCCCTCTCTGCTCACTGAGCGGGCAGGGGCTGGTCAGGCGCCGCTGCCGCCTATGGAGGGATCGGATGAAAACTGATAGCATGTCCGTTTTCATCAGATCTCATCCGATCCGCCAGCGACGGACCTGGACGTAGAGCCATCCGTCTGCTTTTTGCGGATCGGACCGGGTCGGATATGTCTCCGCTGACATCCGACGCTCCATAGACTAACATGGAGCGCCCGTTCAGGTCCGCCGTCAAAACTGACAGGCGGACCTGAACAGTCCGATCGTGTGAAAGCAGGCCATAACCTTCTCTTACTCCAATCCAAATGAGAAAACTTTGTGCCTTTTAGATCTAATTTTATGAAGCGCTTACCCCCGAAGGAGCGGCTAAAAATTTGTTATATCCGTAATTCAGGTTTACCACCTAACCCATCGCGGCCCATAAAATCCAAACACAGTCCATAATGCTTTTTCTCTTGCTTAATTAATTAACTAGAATCATTTGCGGATAGTTAGGAAATCACTTTGTGTGATTTCTTCAATCGGAAGATGGAAGTAGATTTGATAGAGAATAATTGATAAAGAGTCACTCTGAATAACTTCTTCATCTGCATGACTTTTCAAGAACAGTCCGTATCTCTATATGTGTGCTTGCAGCTTCACCTCTACCTTTTTACCACTACTTCCCATCTGCATGGTACTTCCAAGTTGAGCCGAGAAAGAGTAACTCTGAATAACTTCTCTCGCCCGACTGATTGAAATCCCGGGGCATTGCTGAACCCAAAGTCACAGGCCATCACTGCCTGTCTCACTGACTTGCGTACCAACATCCCTCAGCCTCTGGCAGTACCTTTCCCTTGGGCTTTCACTCACATGATCAATAGTCCATGTGCCACTCATAAACGATCGATCGCCCAGTTTCCTTCCGCTTTGTTGCTACTTCTCTTGCAATGATTCTTAGTTCCTTTCTCTCCTTTATGGCCCGCTCCCCTCCCCGCAGGGGCGGTCAACGACACCAGCGACTACATGCTGTAAGATGTCGTCTCTTCCTCCATGGAGACCGGTTCCCTACCCTTCTTGCAAGGGGGAGCTCCGTTGGCTTCCCGGAGGGGGAAACCTCTCCCCTCCGGGAACCAGGCTGGCTTCTCCACGCTCCAACAGGAAGCCCGGAAAACCTTTTCTTAACCATGTGACCCTGCTTTTATATGAGAGTCCCGGGCATTACCAAGCAAATTAATGATTGGCCGAGACTAGCATACAAACTACCTGCCACTCAAATGAGAAATGAACAAAAACAGGCCTGCTGTAATAGCACAAGCCTGTCTAAATTTACCTGACTTAGTAAACTACCAAAAAGGTCACCTACCTAAAAGTAGGTGCCCGCTACATACACCCCCCACTTGAATCATAACTGTCCCCAGTTGTGGGGAATTAATTCAGAGTACCCCCTTAGTTTTAAGGGGAAAGCGTATCTCATTATATCAAATGGAATGGTTGAAAGGAAAAATAACTTGAACAACAATAACATCAATATCTCTGTACACAATGGCAACATACCATATTTTATACAATTTACATGGCCCTACTGTAGGTCCCTACAGCTAACATTCCATACAAGCGGAACCAAAGCACTGCTCCCGCAGGAGGAATACTCTGCTTACCACAGGCCTTCATCTGTGAGATAGACAGCCGTCACATCTTCAATATTCCTAAAAGAAGACACAAAATATTTATAACTATTGCTAACTACTACACACACATTACCAAACAGAGGGGGTTAACATCCTCTACCGGGTAATTGAACAAATTTACAATTCTTTATGGCATGTACATTTCTGTTGGGATAATTGCTCCTTTAAAAGGAGTCCAGCAGTCCTCCTGCAGAGCGCATCCCAAACAGACATGCTCAGCAATTCAATCCGTCTGCCCGTTGGCAAATAAACTTTCTGTTTGGCTCTTAAACAAGAGTCTTTATAGGAGTACTTGTGCAGCAAAGGGACTTAGCAGAGACAGCACACCCTAGTGTCCATAACTTTGTCCTTGTTAGGCACCATGAATGTGAGTTTCCTGCTGAACAAAGTATTTGGGGAAAACTCACCCTAACCCATCTGCCATTCTGCAGTCAATCTGGGTATAAAATACATTTGTGAATACACTTCAACAATTCCACTCACAAATAGTACCTCGGGTCAGGCAATCTTTTCCGACTGTCCCCTGGTCCTCTCACTGAGATAGAGTAGCTGCGGGTATTTTGTCCAGCCTTCACCACCAATACCCTATCTTTGTGAATCGCTCTTCCAAGTCTCCATTTACGATGAATGTCTTTAAACCGGACCCAAACCTCACTATCAGGTGTCCTCTTTGGTTCAGGAACATGGAGATAATCCCAAACAAGTTCGCCCTCCCATGCTTCCCGAGAACTTTCAATAATTTCCATAATATGTTCCGGAACATAGGGGTAGTCGAAGCACCACTCCTGAGCTACTTTTCTCTGAACCTCGATTTGGAATCTTGAGAGTCTAGGCAAATCTTTAGCCTTTCCTCTACCAGGCAAAACACAAGCGTCAGTAGCTCTGCTGACCCATTGTTGAAACGTAGCTGTCCTAGTAGGAAGGGTAGTACTCGAAACATTAAACGGGGGTACTGGAGTTTTAACTGTACCAGACAACTTTCCTGACACTCCTGTGGAAGCCTCCACTGAAGTTGAACTTTCCAGGAAATATTCCTCCTCAATGCTTGAATCAAACTCTTCTTGAGATGACCACTCGAACATATTGGCCATAGATCCATATTTTTCCAGAATCTGTGGTGATCCTCAATCTACAGCCAGGCCTCCGTCTACCCTGTCCGGCTCACCCAAGGGATCCCCCTCCTGTAACTTAGGCTCCTTCCGGACGGGCAAATCAAAGGGCTTACTGCTAACCGGCTCCTCAGGGGTTTCTTCCAAAGACTGGGCAACAACTTCAACAGTCCCTGAGTCCCCAGCCAGGCTACAGGCTTTTCCATTAGATCTTACCTGATCTTCTGGTGGCTCTGATTCAGCCGAATCAGAAGGGAGCACCTCCACTGCTGCTGCAGGCGATACGCAACCCTCTCCGGCCTTCTGAATCACCTGTTCTTGCGGCAGACAAAGTCCTGTTGCAATATTAGCAGAATAGTATTTGACCTCTTGTTGAACAGGTCCCAATCGTGTCAACTGGATACCACAATGTCCACACTGGGCCCAGGCGGTGACTTCAACCGTAGGCCTCCGGCATCCGGGACACAACATACAGAGCCTCTCCACTCTGTCAATCACTCCCAATGCCAGTCCTCCGGTTAGCTCCAATCGAACACCGGTGTCAATCAGAACCCGGTCCGGCAAATCAGATAACCGCTGCATGGCAAGTGTATTCCCAACACCTTCCTCCATCTTCCTCTGCCTGTCTCGCTCTGGCGCGTGGCACGCTGAACCCTGAGAACTTTTCCTCTGGGGCGTGGCTCCACCCCCCACTTGTTGGTTCAGCACGTGAGGAACTGTAGCTGCACATTTTCAAAGTCCTCCCCAGCGACCCCTGGTGGCAGGTACTGTTATACTGCAGGCTATCTTGGCAGCAGTCACTGAAATGCAGATTTCGTTGCTATGGGAGATGGCTAGCGGACGAGGCCCCCACATGAAGCGCTTACCCCCGAAGGAGCGGCTAAATATTTGTTATATCCGTAATTCATATTTACCACCTAACCCATCGCGGCCCATAAAATCCAAACACAGTCCATCATGCTTTTTCTCTTGCTTTATTAATTAACATGAACTGGGATGGGAGAAGGACTTCTTTTGAGATGCTCTTTTGTTACATTATCATCTTTTCACTGTCTCTTACGGGAAAACTAGAATCATTTGCGGATAGTTAGGGAATCGCTTTGTGTGATTTCTTCAATCAGGGAAGATGGAAGTAGATTTGATAGAGAATAATTGATAAAGAGTTACTCTGAATAACTTCTTCATCTGCATGACTTTTCAAGAACAGTCCGTATCTCTATGTGTGCTTGCAGCTTCACCGCTACCTTTTTACCACTACTTCCCATCTGCATGGTACTTCCAAGTTAAGCCGAGAAAGAGTCACTCTGAATAACTTCTCTCGCCCGACTTACTGGAATCCCGGGGCATTGCTGAACACAAAGTCACAGGCCATCACTGCCTGTCTCACTGACTTGCGTACCAACCTCCCTCAGCCTCTGGCAGTACCCTTCCCTTGGGCTTTCACTCACGTGATCAATAGTCCATGTGCCACTCATAAACTATCGATCGCCCAGGTTCCTTCCGCTTTGTTGCTACTTCTCCTGCAATGATTCTTCGTTCCTTTCTCACCTGTATAGCCCGCTCCCTTGCCCGCAGGGGCGACCAACGACACCAGCGACTACATGCTGTAAGATGTCGTCTCTTCCTCAATGGAGACCGGTTCTCACAAGGGGGGAGCTCCGTTGGCTCCCCGGAGGGGGAAACCTCTCCCCTCTGGGAACCAGGCTGGCTTCTCCACGCTCCAACAGGAAGCCCGGAAGACCTTTTCTCAACCATGTGACCCCGCTTTTATATGAGAGTCCCGGGCATTACCAAGCAAATTAATAATTGGGCGAGACTAGCGTACAAACTACCTGCCACTCAAATGAGCAATGAACAAAAAACAGGCCTGCTGTACTAGCACAAGCCTGTCTAAATTTACCTGACTTGGTAAACTACCAAAAAGGTCACCTACCTAAAAGTAGGTGCCCGCTACATTTATTATTTTGAAGTGTTAATTTTCATGCTTTGGTTAAATTGTATATAAAGCCCTTTCTTAGTGTAGAGAAAGCTCCCAGAGACACAAAAAGTGAGAGGAAATCTCTCCAAGGTCAGAGAAATTCTTCTCTTAGATCGGTGTCACCGGAACACATGTCCCCATGGGAAGATTTCCCCTCATCTCCTGTTCCAATGACAACCTTAAAAGGTAAGCCTTTCAGTTACATTCTGTGTCAGTGGTCACCGGGGGGAAATACGGAGGGAAAATCTCTACATCGGGGAAACTGACAGCAATAAAAAACAGACAGAGGTTCTAACCCTTCACCCCTCTATCCAAAACTAGAAACAGTTTTGAGTTTAGTTTTGGAGATCAGAGACGTGGGGGGGAGGCTAAGGCCGGGTTCACATTGGCGCGCTGCATTTTGGCGGCAGAGCAGGTGTGTGTGCGCGGTTTACATGCATTTTACATGAGTTTTTAGCCACAGTTCCATCGATTTCTATTAGGATCGTTTTTCTGAAAAGTACCGCATGCCACTTCTTTGGTGCGCTTTTCAGAAAACACGGCAAAACATGTAATCTAATGGAAGTCATTGGGGCTAAAAACGTGTGTAAAACACATGTGAACCATCACTTTCTAATATGATCGGGGATAATGTTTGTTTTTTTTTTTGCTGTTTCTAATTTCATTGTATTGATTTAAGATTGTTTTATGGTATAAAGAAAAAAACTGATTCAGTTTGATTTTTGAACCTTTTATATTTCTTCTTTTTTGGTGTATTATACATCCCATATCATATAAAAAATACCTCAGTAAATCTTGAAATCTCGGTGATGGTTCATATGTCTGTGTAAATTCACCAATAAAAATTTTGGAAGAGAGATTGTTGTCATGTGAGTTAATGGTTGTACAGGTTTGGGGAGCGGTGGCTAAGAGCAGTAAAAAAAAGTACATTTTCTCTCTGGTAACTTGGACAAAGGATATGCTGAATAATGTTGATGTTCTCTTTATTATTATGTCTGATTTTCCTTGTGTGGTTTTTGTTTTTGTTATTCAAGATAGGGGACAGTAGGGGGGAAAGGAGTACAAACAGCAAAATGTTCACGTGCCAAATCATTTTTATGAGCTTTTAATATTTTTAGGCCTCATGCACACGGACGCTTTTACAGCCGCTTTTTTGAGCGTTTTTTTGCAGCTTAAAAAGGCCTGTCTATGTTAGTCTATGGCTTCATGCCCACCTAGGCGTTTTTGAGCTGCAAATGGCATAGGCATTTTTAAGCTGTAAAAAAAAAAACCAGGACCAGTGGGTTCTGAGAGACGTTTTTCAGCTGTAAAAACGCTCTAACGCTGATAAACGGTCAAAAACGTCACTCACCAATGTTTTTTAACGTTTTTGATCCATTGAAAAAAAAAAAAAAAAAATTTTGAAAAAAAAAAAAAAAACGCTAAAAAACGCTATTGCAAAAACGTTGAAAAAAGCTGAAAAAAGTTTTAAAACACTGCAAAGATACTGGCGTTTTCATAACGTTATTTTAACATCCTGTGTGCATGAGGCCTTAATGTGTTTTACTAAGGCTACTTTCAGACTAGGGCGTTGTGGACGTCGGCGATAAAGCAGCACTATATTTAGTGCCGCTTTACCGTTCTTTTAGCGGCGCTATTCGGCCGCTAGCGGGGCAGTTTTAACCCCCACTAGTGGACGAAAAAGGGTTAAAACTGCCTGCAGGGTTTGCGGCGCTGCCCCATTGTCTTCAAAGGGAAGGGGCGCTTTAGGAGCGGTGAATACACCGCTCCTATAGCGCCGCAAAGATGCGGCTTGCAGGACTTTTTTTTTAACCATCCTGCAAGCGCACCGCTCCAGTGTGAAAGCACTCGGGGCTTTCACACTGGAGAGACAGGAGAGGCTCTTTACAGGCGCTATTTTTAGCGCTGTAGCGCCTGTAAAGCGCCTCAGTGTGAAGGTGCTCTTACAATAAAATATACCAAAAGGTTAAGGGGGAAAATGCAAAAAAAAGTGTGTCCTGCCCCTTTAAATTTTAACCTCTTCAATACCGGGCACTTTCACCCGATACCTGCCCAGGCCAATTTTCAGCTTTCAGTGCTGTTGCACTTTGAATGACAATTGCGCGGGCATACAACGATGTAGCCAAATTAATTTTTTTTTATAATTTTCCCCTCACAAATAGAGCTTTCTTTTGGTGGTATTTAATCACCTCCTGGGGTTTTTATTTTTTGCTAAACAAATTATAAAAGACTTTCATTTAAAAAAAAAAAAGTTTTTCTGTTTTATAATAATAGGCGGCACTGATGGGTGGCACTGATGGTCACTGATAGGCGTCACCAACAGGCATTACTGATGGACACTGATTGCCATTTTTGATGGGCACTGATTGACATCTGTGATGGGCACCTCTGATGGGGGCTTTTTTATTCAAAAAAGTAATTTTATGAATTGTAAACAACAAATTTGAAAAATAGGCTTGGGGCTGAAGTGGTTATGGGGGTAAATCCTTCCGGGGCTGAAGTGGTTAACCTCCCTGGCGGTATGATTCATATTTTAGGTGCTGAAAGCGGTACCATTATTTTGCACAGAAATTTGGCGTTTTATATTGTAGGCCTGTAATTCTTAGGAATAATTCACTTAAATCTGTCCAAACCAGAGTCTGGTAGACATCCCGGGTATGATAAAGGTTGAAAAACAAAATAAAAAATTATAATATAAATAACTATAAATAATTATAACAAATAATAATATACGGTAATAATAATAAAAATCATTCAATAGTGTAATCAAATCAAAAACACTGAAATTTGCTCAGTTGCAGAATTGTCGCTTTCGTTACTTTTAGTGTTTGATGACGGATTTTCCCACAAATCACTATCGCTCAATTCTGCAAATGATTCTAATTTATTATCGCTGTTTTCTAGCTGCTCTAAAGCCACTTTTGATGTAAAGGGACAGTTTTGGTTGCTATGGACAATCTCCAGCTTCCAGGCAGAAAGAACAGTATTTATAATATAAAACTGCATGCAGGACACTGGACAGACCACTAGGGACAAAGGGGATGTGTCATTATTTGATACCGTACAGTAATCTGTAAGATTACAGTATACTGTATCTATACTGTGTTTCACTTTTTGAATTTGCCGCCGAAACGCTCGCAGGGAACGGAGCTCGGCACTGTGAATCGAGCGAGACACGGCGGCTCACCGATCACAGCGGAGAGACATCGCAGGATCCGGGGGACAAGGTAAGTAAACTCTTCCTGGATCCTGCGATGCGATCCCGAGTCTGGCTCGGGGATACCGCTTTTGGTATTGAGAATCCACCCCGAGCCAGACTCGGGAATACCGCTAGGGGGGTTAAGGGGGTAAATCCTTCCGGGGCTGAAGTGGTTAAGGGGGTAAATCCTTCCGGGGCTGAAGTGGTTAAGGTGGTAAATCCTTCCGGGGCTGAGGTGGTTAAGCTCATCCCACATATTACCCTCTTGCTGCCCACCTAATGCATATGTTCAATGAGGCAAGCTTTAACCCCCCCCGCACGCTGCACTAATGCGTCTATGAACGACCAAGGCTTCTGTGCTGAGAGCGCGCTCACTCGCAAGCTCCCCCGCAGAGTGACTGAGCTGTCAGACATCTCTCAGTCTCTTTTTATGACGGGTCATGTGACTGCTGTGAGCCAATCCAGTGATTGAGAACTCCGCCCTGCTCCCAGATGTCAAAAAGCACTTGGGCAATTTGCGCATTGGGAATGCTTACAAAACCGCATTCTTTCCCAATGCCCTTTAGCGGGCGTGCAGCAGTGGCGTTAATTGCTACTGGCACCCCATGCACCTGCAAACTCCCCGGCCAAACTGCATGGTGTGGCGCATTTTTGCAAAAAAGGATGATTTTTCCTGCATTCCTTGCGTCTAGGGTGGCCCATAGAAATTACTGGGCTGCCTTACACGCAATGTGCGGATATGTTTGCAACACACTCGGGGAAAGGCGCACGTGCTTGGTTGCGCCTGTAGGCATGAACCAACCCTTAATAAGACGCAAGGCCTGCACAGGAAGGGGTTGAAATCTAAGTGTACAACCCCCTTTAGATCTTCTGCCAACAATGTAGTGTAAAAGCTCATCTGATTGGTTACAGATTGATAGGATAGTTTAGGAAAGTTCTTGTTAGGGGCGCCCCTGGATAACCAATGAATGGACTCCTAAGATAAGAGCTCTCTTTAGAGGGCGGGGCCAGGGACAGTAAGTCTGGGGAGGAAAAAGCTAGAAGATGCTGGATGTCCTCCAGCCAGCAAATGAGGTGGGATCTATCTGACTTGCTGCAGCTTCTAATGCACATTGTGAGAAGCTCACAGTGTGTGGTGAATCGGAGGAAGCCATTCTAGTTCAGGAGAGGAGCCGGTACAATTGGGCAAGACTGAAAAGAAGGTCAGAGGTCAGGTTTTAAAGCTTTTCCATTTCCTTTGTGCTGGACAGGTGGAGCTTCGCCATGTGCGGCGTGCGTAAAAAGAGATTCCTGCTGCTCTACGGGACGCAGAAGGGACAGGCGCAGGCTATCGCCGAGGAAATTGGCCAGCAGGCAGACCGCCACGGCTTCATTGCCGAAATTTTCTCCCTGCAAGATCTGGATAAGGTAGGTGAGCCGCCATCTACCCTGGCTGTGGTCCATTTTCTGTCCAACCAAATCCACATTGCTGGTTTAGGATGGCGGTGCTGCAAACCCGCAGCATGCTACAGTATGTGCAACCTGGTCTCATGTATCCAGCCTTCAAATCACCTGCATAGTCTGTGGCGCTGTACAATAAGCAGGTGGACATACAGTGTTGAAGTGTGGCATAAAGAACAAATGGAGAGATCGTTATCAGCACGTGGTATGTTGGGTTGTACGAAGTCTCAGATGTCCATGTGGTATTTTGGACTCCAAAAATAGACACCAAAAATGGCGGTGGGGGAGGGGAGGTCATGTCAGTCCCAACACTGCAGAGTTTGTTTTTTACTTGCCGGTCTTCCTATGTTGAATTTACTCATATAGGACCTAAAATTAGACATGTGTTGTTGCATTCCAAATCGAAATTTGGACATACTTTTCGTTATTCAGATGTATCCGAATTTCCGCATTACAATAGTAACGAATTTAAACAAATCTGAAATAACGAAACAAAATTTGGGGCAAAATTAGAATAATTTTCAAATCGAATTCAAATTTTCAAAGAGAATAAATGGAATAGAAAATAAAGGAATAGAATATAATAGAAAAAATATAATAGAAAATAAAAAATAGAATATATCAGAGTAAAACAGAACCTAATACAAAATAAAAGAATAGAAAATAAAGGGATAGAATGGAAAATTAAAAGCGAAAAGAATGGAGTAAGACAGAACAAAATAGAATCGAAAATAAAAGAACAGAAGAAAATAGAATATAACCTTCTCCTGAAACTCAAATTCAATAAATTTGAATAGAATAAAATAGCAAAACAATAGAATAGAAAGAATCTAACAATATAACCATCTTCCGAAATTAGAATTTCAAATAGAATAGAACAGAATAGAAAATAGAATAGAAAGCAATAAAATAGAATATAACCATCTTTCAAAATTCAAACTTTGAATAGAAGAAATTTTGATTTTGAATGGAATTCAAATTGATTTAAATCTTCTGAATTTGGTCGAATTGAGCTTAAAGAAAAGAGGTGTTCTTCCCTCGTTTTTTTTTTTTTTGCCTGCAGATGAAGTGTTAGGTTTGTAGCATTGGTTGCAATTTTTGAAGTGTACCTGTCTTGTCATAAAAGGAAGTCAGGAAAAGCCTATTCCAGGGGTGTCCAAACTTTTTTCAGAGAGGACCAGATTTGATGAAGTGAACATGCTTGTGGGCTGACCATTTTACCTGACATTCTTTAAACCATTAAAATTCAGTCTAATGCCCCGTACACACGGTCGGATTTTCCGACGGAAAATGTGTGATAGGACCTAGTTGTCGGAAATTCCGACCGTGTGTGGGCCCCATCACACATTTTTCATCGGATTTTCCGACACACAAAGTTTGAGAGCAGGATATAAAATTTTCCGACAACAAAATCCGTTGTCGGAAATTCCGATCGTGTGTACACAAATCCGACGGACAAAGTGCCACGCATGCTCAGAATAAATAGAGATGAAAGTTATTGGCCACTCCCCCGTTTATAGTCCCGACGTACGTGTTTTACGTCACCGCGCTTAGAACGATCGGATTTTCCGACAACTTTGTGTGACCGTGTGTATGCAAGACAAGTTTGAGCCAACATTCGTCGGAAAAAATCCTAGGATTTTGTTGTCGGAATGTCCGAACAAAGTCCAACCGTGTGTACGGGGCATTAGTGTGTTCGTCCGAGCACGAATACACTGCACAACAAGAATTCTCCTGCTTTTGTTCTGTGTGTGGTGAAGAGATGAGCTCGGGCGTGTTATTTGGATATACCGTATTTATCAGCTTATAACACGCACCTTCACTTTAAAAAGGAAGTTTCAGTAAAAAATCTTAAATTTTAAATAAACAACTGTGAAGCACAATAAGGGTTAGTGCCCATCAATGCAGCCTCACAAGTGCCATGAATGCAGCCCCCACTCCATTGCCATGAATGCAGCACCCACTCCATTGCCATGAATGCAGCCCCCACTCCATTGCCATGAATGCAGCCCCCACTCCATTGCCATGAATGCAGCCCCCACTCCATTGCCATGAATGCAGCAACCACTCCATTGCCATGAATGCAGCAACCACTCCAGTGCCATGAATGCAGCCCCCACCGTATTGCCATGAATGCAGCCCCCACCGTATTGCCATGAATGCAGCCCCCACCGCATTGCCATGAATGCAGCCCCCACCGTATTGCCATGAATGCAGCCCCACCGTATTGCCATGAATGCAGCCCCCACCGTATTTCCATGAATGCAGCCCCCACCGTATTGCCATGAATGCAGCCCCCACCGTATTGCCATGAATGCAGCCCCCACCGTATTGCCATGAATGCAGCCCCCACCATATTGCCATGAATGCAGCCCCCACCGTATTGCCATGAATGCAGCCCCCACCCCATTGCCATGAATGCAGCCCCCACCCCATTGCCATGAATGCAGCCCCCACCCCATTGCCATGAATGCAGCCCCCACCCCATTTCCATGAATGCAGCCCCCACCCCATTTCCATGAATGCAGCCCCCACCCCATTGCCATGAATGCAGCCCCCACCGTATTGACATGAATGCAGCCCCCACTCCATTGCTATGAATGCAGCTCCCACCGTATTGCCAAGAATGCAGCCCCCACCGTATTGCCATGAATGCACCCCCCGTATTGCCATGAATGCAGCACCCACTCCATTGGCATGAATGCAGCCCCCGCAATGATTGCAGCCCCCACCGTATTGCCATGAATGCAGCCCCCTCCGTATTGCCACGAATGCAGCCCCCACCGTATTGCCATGAATGCAGCCCCCACCGTATTGCCACGAATGCAGCCCCCACCGTATTGCCATGAATGCAGCCCCCACCGTATTGCCATGAATGCAGCCCCCACCGTATTGCCATGAATGCAGCCCCCACCGTATTGCCATGAATGCAGCCCCCACCGTGTTGCCATGAATGCAGCCCCCACTCCATTGCCATGAATGCAGCCCCCACTCCATTGCCATGAATGCAGCCCCCACTCCATTGCCATGAATGCAGCCCCCACTCCATTGCCATGAATGCAGCAACCACTCCATTGCCATGAATGCAGCAACCACTCCATTGCCATGAATGCAGCACCCACTCCATTGCCATGAATGCAGCACCCACCGTATTGCCATGAGTGCAGCCCCCACCGTATTGCCATGAGTGCAGCCCCCACCGTATTGCCATGAGTGCAGCCCCCACCGTATTGCCATGAGTGCAGCCCCCACCGTATTGCCATGAGTGCAGCCCCCACCGTATTGCCATGAGTGCAGCCCCCACCGTATTGCCATGAGTGCAGCCCCCACCGTATTGCCATGAGTGCAGCCCCCACCGTATTGCCATGAGTGCAGCCCCCACCGTATTGCCATGAGTGCAGCCCCCACCGTATTGCCATGAGTGCAGCCCCCACCGTATTGCCATGAGTGCAGCCCCCACCGTATTGCCATGAGTGCAGCCCCCACCGTATTGCCATGAGTGCAGCCCCCACCGTATTGCCATGAGTGCAGCCCCCACCGTATTGCCATGAGTGCAGCCCCCACCGTATTGCCATGAGTGCAGCCCCCACCGTATTGCCATGAGTGCAGCCCCCACCGTATTGCCATGAGTGCAACCCCCACCGTATTGCCATGAGTGCAGCCCCCACTCCATTGCCATGAATGCAGCCCCCACTCCATTGCCATGAATGCAGCCCCCACTCCATTGCCATGAATGCAGCCCCCACTCCATTGCCATGAATGCAGCCCCCACTCCATTGCCATGAATACAGCACCCACCGTATTGCCATGAATGCAGCCCCCACCGTATTGCCATGAATGCAGCCCCCACCGTATTGCCATGAATGCAGCCCCCACCGTGTTGCCATGAATGCAGCCCCCACTCCATTGCCATGAATGCAGCCCCCACTCCATTGCCATGAATGCAGCCCCCACTCCATTGCCATGAATGCAGCCCCCACTCCATTGCCATGAATGCAGCCCCCACTCCATTGCCATGAATGCAGCCCCCACTCCATTGCCATGAATACAGCACCCACCGTATTGCCATGAATGCAGCCCCCACTCCATTGCCATGAATGCAGCCCCCACTCCATTGCCATGAATGCAGCCCCCACTCCATTGCCATGAATGCAGCCCCCACTCCATTGCCATGAATACAGCACCCACCGTATTGCCATGAATGCAGCCCCCACTCCATTGCCATGAATGCAGCCCCCACTCCATTGCCATGAATGCAGCCCCCACTCCATTGCCATGAATACAGCACCCACCGTATTGCCATGAATGCAGCACCCACTCCATTGCCATGAATGCAGCACCCACTCCATTGCCATGAATGCAGCACCCACTCCATTGCCATGAATGCAGCACCCACTCCATTGCCATGAATGCAGCCCCCACCGTATTGCCATGAATGCAGCCCCCACCGTATTGCCATGAATGCAGCCCCCACCGTATTGCCATGAATGCAGCCCCCACCGTATTGCCATGAATGCAGCCCCCACCGTATTGCCATGAATGCAGCCCCTACCGTATTGCCATGAGTGCAGCCCCCACCGTATTGCCATGAGTGCAGCCCCCACCGTATTGCCATGAGTGCAGCCCCCACCGTATTGCCATGAGTGCAGCCCCCACTCCATTGCCATGAATGCAGCCCCCACTCCATTGCCATGAATGCAGCCCCCACTCCATTGCCATGAATGCAGCCCCCACCGTATTGCCATGAATGCAGCCCCCACTCCATTGCCATGAATGCAGCCCCCACTCCATTGCCATGAATGCAGCCCCCACTCCATTGCCATGAATGCAGCCCCCACTCCATTGCCATGAATGCAGCCCCCACTCCATTGCCATGAATGCAGCACCCACTCCATTGCCATGAATGCAGCACCCACTCCATTGCCATGAATGCAGCACCCACTCCATTGCCATGAATGCAGCACCCACTCCATTGCCATGTATGCAGCACCCACTCCATTGCCATGAATGCAGCCCCCACCGTATTGCCATGAATGCAGCCCCCACCGTATTGCCATGAATGCAGCCCCCACCGTATTGCCATGAGTGCAGCCCCACCGTATTGCCATGAGTGCAGCCCCCACCGTATTGCCATGAGTGCAGCCCCCACCGTATTGCCATGAGTGCAGCCCCCACCGTATTGCCATGAGTGCAGCCCCCACCGTATTGCCATGAGTGCAGCCCCCACCGTATTGCCATGAGTGCAGCCCCCACCGTATTGCCATGAGTGCAGCCCCCACCGTATTGCCATGAGTGCAGCCCCCACCGTATTGCCATGAGTGCAGCCCCCACCGTATTGCCATGAATGCAGCCCCCACCGTATTGCCATGAATGCAGCCCCCACGGTATTGCCATGAATGCAGCCCCCACGGTATTGCCATGCATGCAGCCCCCACGGTATTGCCATGCATGCAGCCCCCACGGTATTGCCATGCATGCAGCCCCCGCGGTATTGCCATAAGTGCAGCCCCCGCGGTATTGCCATGAATGCAGCCCCCACGGTATTGCCATGAATGCAGCCCCCACGGTATTGCCATGAATGCAGCCCCCACGGTATTGCCATGAATGCAGCCCCCACGGTATTGCCATGAATGCAGCCCCCACGGTATTGCCATGAATGCAGCCCCCACGGTATTGCCATGAATGCAGCCCCCACGGTATTGCCATGAATGCAGCCCCCACGGTATTGCCATGAATGCAGCGCCCACGGTATTGCCATGAATGCAGCGCCCACGGTATTGCCATGAATGCAGCCCCACGGTATTGCCATGAATGCAGCCCCACGGTATTGCCATGAATGCAGCCCCACGGTATTGCCATGAATGCAGCCCCACCGTATTGCCATGTATGCAGCCCCACCGTATTGCCATGAATGCAGCATCCACCGTATTGCCATGAATGTAGCCCCCACCGTATTGCCATGAATGCAGCCCCACCGTATTGCCATGAATGCAGCCCCACCGTATTGCCATGAATGCAGCAACCACCGTATTGCCATGAATGCAGCCCCCACGGTATTGCCATGAATGCAGCCCCCACGGTATTGCCATGAATGCAGCCCCACGGTATTGCCATGAATGCAGCCCCACGGTATTGCCATGAATGCAGCCCCACGGTATTGCCATGAATGCAGCCCCACGGTATTGCCATGTATGCAGCCCCACCGTATTGCCATGAATGCATCATCCACCGTATTGCCATGAATGTAGCCCCCACCGTATTGCCATGAATGCAGCCCCCACCGTATTGCCATGAATGCAGCCCCACTGTATTGCCATGAATGCAGCCCCACCGTATTGCCATGAATGCAGCAACCACCGTATTTCCATGAATGCAGCACCTACTCCATTACCATTAATTCAGCACCCACATTGACATGAATGCAGACTCACCATTGCCGTCAGTGCAGCCTGATTCATGTCCATCTGCAGCCTTCGTTGAGACGGGAAGAGGGTGGGACGAGCGCCAGCAGACATGCAGAAGAAACTCCTGTTTTTATCGGCGGCCTCTTTAATTGGAAGTTCCGCCTCCTATGATGGACAAAACAGTTGTCCAATGGCATCACAGGAGACGGGACTTGCTTTTACACAGGACGCTGTGTAAACAGAAAACACTTCTCTCCTGTATGCACAGCACTCATCCCGCCCCCTCCAAGGCAGCCAGCTAATATCTTTTGTGGTCCCCGGCACTCGGGGATTCATCGAGGGCCACAAAAGATATATATGTCAAAATAACCAGGCGGGCCATCTGAAACCGGAACGTGGGCCGGACTTTGGACATGCCTGGCCTATTCCATGAGAAGATAGAAGTCATGGTGCTGGTATGGCAGACAAGGCTCAACTTTTTAAAATGTAAAATATTATTGGGGGGTTGGGATCTGCAATGATACAGTGCACAACCACAATTCCAAAAAAGTGGGGTCTGTGTAAATTCTACATAACAGAATGCAATGATTTGGAAGTATAAAAAGAGCATCTTAGAGAGTCAGAGTGTCTCAGAAGTAAAGATGGGCAGAGATTTGCCAATCAATCTTCAGTTAAAAGCTGCATCTAAAAATTGCCAAAGAATTTCAGAATAATGTTCCTCAAAATAAAATTGCAAAGACTTTTTAAATATGTCATCATCCACAGTACATAATATCATCAAAAGATTCTGAGAATCTGGAGAAATCTGTGTGCGGAAGGGACAAGGCTTAAATACAATATTGGATGGCGGTGATTTTCGGGCCCTCAGATGGCACTGCATTATGAACAGGCATGATTGTGTAATGGACCTCACTGCACAGGAATACTTCCAAAAATCACTGTCTGTGAACACAGCTCGCCGTGTCATCCAGAAATACAAGGTAAAGCTCCATCATCGAAAGAAGAAGCCATATCTGCACATGATCCAGAAATGCTGCCATCTTGTCTTGGCCAAAGCTCATTTAAAATTATCTGTTGCAAAGTGGGAAACTGTTCTGTGGTCAGATGAATCAAATTTGACATTCTTTTTGGCAACCATGGACACCGCATCCTCCGGACTAAAGAGGAGAGGGACCTTTCCGGCTTGTTATCATCGCTTCATTCAAAAGTCGGCATCTCTGATGGTATATGTGGGGGGGGGGGGGGGGCATTAGTGCGTATGGAATGGGCAGATTGTACATCTGGAAAGGCACCGTCGATGCTGAAAGGTATATATCCTGGTTTTTAAGCAGCGTATACTAAATGGCGGATCCAGGGGGGGCAACGTGGCGATTGCCCCCTCCGAGAAATTCGTGATTGGCAGGCCAGTCAGTAGATAAGTGAGCGGGCGAGAGGGCGAGTGTGCGGGTTAACGAGCGGGCTGGCCAGTCAGCAGGGTTTGGCAGGTGAGAGGGAGCCTGAGCGGGCAGGTCAACAGATGAGTGAGGAGGGTTGCCAGGTGAGTGTGCGGGCGTGCAGGGCAGACATCGAGTTAAGGGGCAGGCCAGTCCGCAGGTGAGCAGAGAGACTGGCCAGTCAGTGAGCCGGCGGGCGGGGAGCAGAGAGATGACATCATCTCACTGCCCGCCCTGCATCACTGCAGTTCCGCCCTCACTGTACAGCAGCGGGCAGCAGAGAGATTACATCATCCCTCTGCTGCCTGCCTTCTCTCTGACAATATGCACCTTGGCAGGCCAATGACAATAAGCAACGTGTAGCAGGTGATGTGACAATCAGCAACATGTAGCAGGTGACATGGGAAGTGTAATCTGCAAAGTGTGGCAGGTGACGTTGCAAGTGTAATCCCCAATGTTTGGCAGGTGACGTGGCAAGTGTAATCTGCAATGTGTGGCAGGTGACGTAGCAAGTGTAATCCCCAATGTTTGGCAGGTGACGTGGCAAGTGTAATTCGCAATGTGTGGCAGGTGACGTGGCAAATGACAATCAGCAACATGTTGCAGGTGACGTGGCAAGTGTAATCCCCAATGTGTGGCAGGTGACGTGGCAAGTGACAATCAGCAACATGTGGCAGGTGACGTGGCAAGTGACAATCAGCATCTGGTGGCAGGCACGTGACAACCCGCAGCTTGTGGCAGGGACGTGCCAAGTGACGAGCTACATCTGAAGGCAGGTCGACGTAGGAAGTGACACACTCGGGGCTCCCACTGATTCTGCATTATGCGCTGTAATCATCCTGACGCCATAACAACCATGGTGTAGTGATGATTAAAGCGCCAACACCAGCCATTGCCCCGATTAAATTGCCCGCAAAAAAAGTATTTTCTGGTAGTGCCCCTCCAGAGACTAGACTTTGGATCCGCCCCTGCGTATACTCCATTCCAGACGATGTCTTTGTCAGGGAAGGCCTTGCATATTTCAGCAAGACAATGCTAGACCGCATACTGCATCTATGACAACAGTATGGCTTCCTGGTAGAAGAGTCCAGAAGCTTAACTGACCAGCCTGCAGTCCAGACCTTTCACCAACTGAAAATATTTGGCGCATCTTGAAACGAAAAATGCAACAAAGAAGACCCAGGACTGTTGAGCAGTTAGAGTCCTATATCAAGCAAAAATAGAACAACATTCCACCCCCAAAACTCCAGCAACTGGTCTCCGCAGTTACCAGATGTTTCCAGAGTGTTGGTAAAAGAAGAGGGAACACTACACGGTGCTAAACCTGGCCCCACCCCCAAATTTTTCAAGACGTGTTGCTGCCATCAGTTTCAAAAAGACCTTTAAAAAAGATTATCTGTGTCATGCAGATTTTGGCCCCGGAACTAATGGAGGTACCATCAAATGGCCCACAGCTCCAGGAATCCCCAGCAAACTTTGGAGGAACCTTAGACTTCCATGGAACCTTGGCTGGGAATGGCTGCTCTAAAGCATTGCTTTACTCTTGAAGTGTTTGCAGTTCAGCTATAAAAGGATTCTAAACAAATATATGAATTGTTGACTGAGCATGTCCTGGTGTTTACCTGAACTCTAGTAGATGGGGTCCTCAAATAAGGACTATTCTAGTTTGGTAATGTAGGAGTTTATAGTACATAATGAGATTATTATACCACTTGACCTCTGAAAGGTTTTACCCTCTTCATGACTAAGGCTGGCCAAACATTATAAATTTTTTTTTTCCTTTAGATTTACCAAAACCATTTAATACGAGGTCAAATCTAAACACTTTCAATTTGTATGCAAGCAGGCAGGCCTTTGCACTATATGGTTGAAGGTAAATCTAAAAAAAAAATTGAATAATGTATGGCCAGCTGTTGGCATTTTTTGCTATTCAGCACTGCGCTACTGTACTGCAGTACTGTACCCAAATTAAATGTATATTATTTTTTCACACTGTCTACTAACACCAAACTCTGCTGTACTGACAACGTCCACTGCTCTACTGACACTGTCGATCACCCTACATATATGCTTTGGGGTGGATGCCCTAATGCAATAAGCTGTGTGGCTTATACAGTGATGAACACTAATGTTTTAAAGCGCTGCACAAACTGTTGGTGCTATAAAAAATTCTGTCCAATAATAATCATAATAATAATGAACAGCTTGCTTTTGATTGTGATCTGTGATTGGCTACAACTAGGGATGAGCTTTGAGTTCGAGTCGAACATCGGCTGTTCGCAAGTTCGCCAAACAGCCAAACAGCGAATGCCGCGGAACACCCTTTAAAAGTCTATGGGAGAAATCAAAAGTGCTAATTTTAAAGGCTTATATTCACGCAACCTGGCAGGCCGCAGGAAAAGGGGAGGGGGAGAGAGAGCGCCCCCCCCCTGAACCGTACCAGGCCACATGCCCTCAAAATTGGGAGGGTGCTTTGGGTTAGCCCCCCAAAACACCTTGTCCCCATGGCCGGTGGTTGTGGGGGTCTGCGGGCGGGGGGCTTATCGGAATCTGGAAGCCCCCTTTAACAAGGGGACCCCCAGATCCCGGCCCTCCCCCCTGTGTGAAATGGTAAGGGGGTACCTACCATTTCACTAAAAAAGTGTCAGAAATGTTAAAAATGACGAGACAGTTTTTGACAATTTCTTTATTTAAATGCTTCTTCTTTCTTCTATCTTCCTTTGGTTTCTTCCTCCATCTTCTTCTGGTTCTTCCTCCAGTGTTTTCGTCCGGCATCTTCCTCCGCGGCGCCAGCGTCTTCCCTTCTTCTCCGGGCCCCTCCGCGTCCATGATGGCATGGAGGGAGGCTCCCGCTGTGTGACGCTTCTCCTCTTCATCTTCTTCTCTTCATCTTCTTCTCTTCATCTTCTTGTCGTCTTCTTCTTGTCGTCTTCTTCTTGTCTTCATCTTCTTGTCTTCATCTTCTTGTCTTCATCTTCTTTTTGGGCCGCTCCGCATCCATGATGGCATTGAGGGAGGCTCCCGCTGTGTGACGCTTCTCCTCTTCTGACGGTTCTTAAATAGGGGGGGTGGAGCCACCCGGTGACCCCGCCCCCTTTGACGCACGGGGACTTGATGGGGACTTCCTTGTGGCATTCCCTGTGACATCACGGGGAATGCCACAGGGAAGTCCCGTCAAGTCCCCGTGCGTCAGAGGGGGCGGGGTCACCGGGAGGCCCCGCCCCCCGTTAATTAAGAACGTCAGAAGAGGAGAAGCGTCACACAGCTGGAGCCTCCCTCCATGCCATCATGGATGCGGAGCGGCCCGAGAAGAAGATGAAGAGAAGAAGATGAAGAGAGAAGCGTCACACAGTGGGAGCCTCCCTCCATCATGGATGCAGAGCTGCCCAAGGAGAAGAAGGGAAGAAGACGCCGACGCCGCGGAGGAAGATGTCGGACGAGAACACCGGAGGAAGAACCAGAAGAAGATGGAAGAAGATAGAAGATAGAAGAAAGGAGAAGCATTTAAATAAAGGAATTGTCAAAAACTGTCTCTTGTCATTTTTAACATTTTTGACAGTTTTTTTGTGAAATGGTAGGGGCACAAAAGTACCCCCTTACCATTTCACACAGGGGGGAGGGCCCGGATCTGGGGGTTCCCTTGTTAAAGGGGTCTTCCAGATTCCGATAAGTCCCTCCCCCGCAGACCCCCACAACCACCGGCCAAGAGTTGTGGGATTGAGGCCCTTGTCCTCATGAACATGGGGACAAGGCGATTTGGGGGGCTACCCCAAAGCACCCTCCCAATGTTGAGGGCATGTGGCCTGGTACGGTTCAGGAGGGGCGGGCGCTCTCTCGTCCCCCCCTCTTTTCCTGCGACCTGCCAGGTTGCGTGCTCGGAGTCTGGTATGGATTTTTAGGGGGACCCTACGCCTTTTTTTTTTTTTTACATTTTGGCGTGGGGTTCCCCTTAAAATTCATACCAGACCTGAAGGGTCTGGTATAGATTTTGAGGGGGACCCCACGCCATTTTTAAAAAAAAAATTTGGCCGGGGTTTCCCCTAATATCCATACCAGACCTGAAGGGCCTGGTATGGAATTTAGGGGGACCCCCCACGTCATTTTTTTTTTAAAAATTTTGGTTCGGGGTTCCCCTGTGGGGAATTCCAATGCCGTTTTTATCAATGAACTTTTATGTGTATTGTTGGACCGGAAATTCATTTCCTTTAGAAATGTCATTTTGCTGTCAGACTGTTCTAAACACGAGAAACATGCGCCCCTTTACAGGCATACTATAGACACCCTCCAGGTCCGAAATTTAAAGGGATATTACACTTTTATTGTTTCACTTTAAGCATTATTAAAATCACTGCTCCTGAAAAAACGGCCGTTTTTAAAACTTTTTTTTGTATTGATCCATGTCCCCTGGGGCAGGACCAAGGTCCCCAAACACTTTTAATGACAATAACTTGCATATTAGCCTTTAAAATTAGCACTTTTGATTATTCATGTTCGTGTCCCATAGACTTTAACGGTGTTCGCGTGTTCGAACAAATTTTTTGCCTGTTCGCAAGTTCTGGTGCGAACCGAACAGGGGGGTGTTCGGCTCATCCCTAGCTACAACTAATCAAATGGTACAGGTAGCTAGTTACCATGTGATTGCTGTGGGCCAATCACATATCACAACTGTAAGCAACTTGTTCATGAATGAAATCCATTCATGACGGTTTGTTTACATTGGTATCATGTGATCGCTAAGACCAATGATGGCGATCACATGATCCCCGATTACCTGTAATTTTGATCCGCTGTGTCCACAGGAGCGGCACACTACACTCCCCGATCCCGGAACAGGCTGGGTGACTTACCGTTTACGTGATCCAGCCTCGCTGTGCTGCAGTACATTTACTCAGACACCGCTTATGTTTTGTGTTTCAGTTCTGCTTGGAGGAGGAGAAGGACCCTGTGGTCATCGTGATCTCCACCACCGGAAGCGGAGAACCCCCGGAGCCTGCAGCAAAATTTGTAAGAGGAATCCAATACAAAGAGCTGCCAGCTGACCACTTGGCACATCTACGATACGGAATATTGGGTACGTGTCACACACACAACATCTGACCGTAACAAAACCCATCTTTCCTGTTTAAAGCTGAATGGGGGAGTCTCTAATGGAGGGGTGCTAATATAAAGGGACTCTGATCTAATCAGGGGGAGTCTCTAAAGGGGGGTGCTAACATAAAGGGAATCTGATCTATTGGGGGATTCTATGCTGCCTGTCCTTAAATTCCAGGACACATCAGGCAGGAAACGCCTATTGCTGGGACAATGTGGTCAGTCATACATTCCTGTCACAAAATGCCCCCCACTCCTCATACATTCCCCTCACACGGTGTCCCCACTCCTCATACATTCCCCTCACAGGGTGTCCCCACTCCTCACACATTCCCCTCACACGGTGTCCCCACTCCTCATAAATTCCTCTCACAAGGTGTCCCCACTCCTCATACATTGCTCTCACACGGTGTCCCCACTCCTCATGCATTCCTCACACACGGTGTCCCCACTCCTCATACATTCCTCACATGGTGTCCCCACTCCTCATACATTCCTTTCACACGGTGTCCCCATTCATACATTCCTCTCACACGGTGTCCCCACTCCTCATACATTCCTCTCACATGGTGTCCCGACTCCTCATACATTCCTCTCACACGGTGTCCCCACTCCTCATACATTCCTCTCACACGGTGTCCCCACTCCTCATAAATTCCTCTCACACGGTGTCCTGAATCCTCATACATTCCTCTCACACGGTGTCCCCACTCCTCATACATTCCCCTCACACGGTGTCAGGACTCCTCATACATTCCTCACACAGTGTCCCCATTCATACATTCCTCTCACACGGTGTCCCTACTCCTCATACATTCCTCTCACAATGTCCCCCCTCCTCTGTACCTGTTGGTGGGGTCCCTGGGGTGTCTCCTCTCACCTAGGGAGTAGAGTTCCGACAGCTCCCGGGCTCCACCTCGGGATGCCCTCCCTTCAGGGCTAGGCCAGGTCACTCTGAGCCATCAGGCAGAGCCAGGGCTTACTCTTGGCTCTTCTGTGCGCTGTCCTAACCATCTTCCCAGCCAGCCAATTGGAAAAGCCACTGTCCCCAGTTCGCCTCCCGATTGCGGGGAGGGTCAAAAGGGGGTGGGAAGCTCCGACCAATGGAAAGGGGTGAACACTCTCCACTTATACATTCCTCTCACATGGTATCCCCACTGCTCATACATTCCTCTCACACAGTATCCCCACTCCTCATACATTCCCCTCACACTGTGTCCCCACTCCTCATACATTCCTCTCACATGGGGTCCCCACTCCTCATACATTTTTCACACAGTGTCCCCACTCCTCATACATTCCCCTCACACGGTGTTCACACTCCTCATACATTCTTCTCACACGGTGAACCCCCCTCATACATACCTCTCACAGTGTCCCCACTCCTCATACATTCCTCGCACACGGTGAACCCCCCTCATACATACCTCTCACAGTGTCGCCACTCCTCATACATTCCTCACACAGTGTCCCCAATCATACATTCCTCTCACACGGTTTCCCCACTCCTCATACATTCCCCTCACATGGTGTCCCCACTCCTCATACATTTCTCTCACACGGTAAACCCCCCCTCATACATACCTCCTCACAGTGTCCCCACCCCTCATACATTCCCCTCACACGGTGTCCCCACTCCTCATACATTCTTCTCACACGGTGGCCCACTCCTCATACATTCCTCTCACACGGTGTCCCCATTCATACATTCCTCTCACACAGTGTCCCCACTCCTCATACATACCCCTCACACGGTGTCCCCACTCCTCATACATTCCCCTCACATGGTGTCTCCACTCTTCATACATTCCTCTCACATGGTGTCAGGACTCCTCATACATTGCTCTCACATGGTGTCCCCACTCCTCATACATTGCTCTCACACGGTGTCCCCACTCCTCATACATTGCTCTCACACGGTGTCCCCACTCCTCATACATTGCTCTCACACGGTGTCCCCACTCCTCATACATTCCCCTCACACGGTGTCCCCACTCCTCATACATACCTCACATGGTGTCCCCACTCTTCATACATTCCTTTCACAGGGTGTCCCCATTCATACATTCCCCTCACACGATGTCCCTATTCATACATTACCCTCACACGGTGTCCCCACTCCTCATACATTCCTCTCACATTATGTCCCCATTCATACATTCCCCTCACATGGTGTCCCCACTCCTCATACATTCCCCTCACATGGTGTCCCCACTCCTCATATATTCCCCTCACATGGTGTCCCCACTCCTCATACATTCCTCTCACACGGTGTCCCCACTCCTCATACATTCCTCTAACACGGTGAACCCCTCTCATACATACCTCTCACAGTGTCGCCACTCCTCATACATTCCTCTCATAGTGTCCCCCCTCCTCTGTTCCTGTTGGTGGGGTCCCTGGGGTACCTCCTCTCGCCTAGGGAGTAGAGTTCCGACAGCTCCCGGGCTCCACCTTGGGATGCCCTCCCTTCAGGGCTAGGCCACGTCACTCTGAAGCATCAGGCAGAGCCAGGGCTTACTCTTGGCTCTTCCGTGCGCTGTCCTCACCATCTCCCCAGCCAGCCAATTGGAAAAGCCACCGTCCGCATTTTGAGAAGCTCCGACTAATGGATATGGGTGAACTCCTCATACATTCCCCTCACATGGTGTCTCCACTCTTCATACATTCCTCTCACATGGTGTCAGGACTCCTCATACATTGCTCTCACACGGTGTCTCCACTCCTCATACATTGCTCTCACACGGTGTCTCCACTCCTCATACATTTCTCTCACACGGTGTCTCCACTCCTCATACATTTCTCTCACACGGTGTCCCCACTCCTCATACATTGCTCTCACACGGTGTCCCCACTCCTCATACATTGCTCTCACACGGTGTCCCCACTCCTCATACATTCCCCTCACACGGTGTCCCCACTCCTCATACATTCCTCACATGGTGTCCCCACTCTTCATACATTCCCCTCACACGATGTCCCTAATTATACATTACCCTCACACAGTTCTCCCACTCCTCATACATTCCCCTCACATTGTGTCCCCACTCCTCATATATTCCTCTCACACGGTGTCCCCACTCCTCATACATTGCTCTCACAAGGTGTCCCCACTCCTCATACATTGCTCTCACACGGTGTCCCCACTCCTCATGCATTCCTCACACACGGTGTCCCCACTCCTCATACATTCCTCACATGGTGTCCCCACTCCTCATACATTCCTTTCACACGGTGTCCCCATTCATACATTCCTCTCACACGGTGTCCCCAATCCTCATACATTCCCCTCACATGGTGTCCCCACTTCTCATACATTCCTCTCACATGGTGTCCCCATTCATACATTCCCCTCACATGGTGTCCCCACTCCTCATACATTACTCTTTCACGGTGTCCCCACTCCTCATACATTCCCCTCACAGGGTGTCCCCACTCCTCATACATTCCTCTCACATGGTGTCCCCACTCCTCATACATTGCTCTCACACGGTGTCCCCACTCCTCATACATTCCTCTCACATGGTGTCCCCACCCCTCATACATTCCTTTCACATGGTGTCCCCATTCATACATTCCTCTCTCACGGTGTCCCCAATCCTCATACATTCCTCTCTCACGGTGTCCCCAATCCTCATACATTCCTCTCTCACGGTGTCCCCACTCATATATTCCTCTCACAAAATGCCCCCCACTCCTCATACATTCCTCTCACATGGTGTCCCCACTCCTCATACATTCCTCTCACACGGTGTCCCCACTCCTCATACATTCCTCTCACACGGTGTCCCCACTCCTCATACATTCCCCTCACACGGTGTCCCCACTCCTCATACATTCCTCTCACCTGGTGTCCCCACTTCTCATACATTCCTCTCACACGGTGTCCCCACTCCTCATACATTCCTCTCACATGGTGTCCCCATTCATACATTCCCCTCACATGGTGTCCCCACTCCTCATACATTACTCTTTCACGGTGTCCCCACTACTCATACATTCCTCCCACACGGTGTCCCCATTCATACATTCCTCTCTGTGTCCCCACTCCTCATACATTACCCTCACAGGGTGTCCCCACTCCTCATACATTCCTCTCACATGGTGTCCCCACTCCTCATACATTGCTCTCACATGGTGTCCCCACTCCTCATACATTCCTCTCACATGGTGTCCCCACCCCTCATACATTCCTTTCACATGGTGTCCCCATTCATACATTCCTCTCTCACGGTGTCCCCAATCCTCATACATTCCTCTCTCACGGTGTCCCCACTCATATATTCCTCTCACAAAATGCCCCCCACTCCTCATACATTCCTCTCACATGGTGTCCCCACTCCTCATACATTCCTCTCACACGGTGTCCCCACTCCTCATACATTCCTCTCACACGGTGTCCCCACTCCTCATACATTCCCCTCACACGGTGTCCCCACTCCTCATACATTCCTCTCACCTGGTGTCCCCACTCCTCATACATTCCTCTCACCTGGTGTCCCCACTTCTCATACATTCCCCTCACACGGTGTCCCCACTCCTCATACATTCCTCTCACACGGTGTCCCCACTCCTCATACATTCCTCTCACACGGTGTCCCCACTCCTCATACATTCCTCTCACACGGTGTCCCCACTCCTCATACATTCCTCTCACCTGGTGTCCCCACTCCTCATACATTCCTCTCACCTGGTGTCCCCACTCCTCATACATTCCCCTCACACGGTGTCCCCACTCCTCATACATTCCTCTCACCTGGTGTCCCCAATCCTCATACATTCCTCTCTCATGGTGTCCCCACTCATATATTCCTCTCACAAAACGCCCCCCATTCCTCATACATTCCTCTCACACGGTGTCCCCACCCCTCATACATTGCTCTCACATGGTGTCCCCACTCCTCATACATTTCCCTCTCACGGTGTCCCCACTCCTCATACATTCCTCTCACACAGTGTCCCCACTCATATATTCCTCTCACAAAATGCCCCCCCACTCCTCATACATTCCTTTCACACGGTGTCCCCATTCATACATTCCTCTCACACAGTGTCCCCACTCCTCATACAATCCCCTTACACGGTGTCCCCACTCCTCATACATTTCTTACACACGGTGTCCCCATTCATACATTCCTCTCTGTGTGACCACTCCTCATACTTTCCCCTCACACGGTGCCCCCAATCCTCATACGATCCCCTCACACAGTGTCCCCACTCCTCATACCTTCCTCTCACACGGTGTCCCCATTCATACATTCCGCTCTGGGTGACCACTCCTCATACATTCCTCTCACACGGTGTCCCCACTCCTCATACATTCCTCTCACACGGTGTCCCCACTCCTCTTACATTCCCCTCACATGGTGTCCCCACTCCTCATACATTCCCCTCACATGGTGTCCCTACTCCTCATACATTCTCCTCACATGGTGTCCCCACTCCTCATACATTCCCCTCACATGGTGTCCCCACTCCTCATAGATTCCTCTCTCACGGTGTCCCCACTCCTCATACATTCCTCTCACATGGTGTCCCCACTCCTCATACATTGCTCTCACACGGTGTCCCCACTCCTCATACATTGTCTCACACGGTGTCCCCACTCCTCATACATTCCTCTCACATGGTGTCTCCATTCATACATTCCTCTCACACGGTGTCCCCACTCCTCATACATTGTTCTCACGGTGTCCCCACTCCTCATACATTGCTCTCACACGGTGTCCCCACTCCTCATACATTGCTCTCACACGGTGTCCCCACTCCTCATACATTGCTCTCACACGGTGTCCCCACTCCTCATACATTGCTCTCACACGGTGTCCCCACTCCTCATACATTCCTCTCACATGGTGTCCCCACTCCTCATACATTGTTCTCACGGTGTCCCCACTCATCATACATTGCTCTCACACGGTGTCCCCACTCCTCATACATTCCTCACACGGTGTCCCCACTCCTCATACATTCCTCACATGGTGTCCCCACTCCTCATACATTCCTCACATGGTGTCCCCACTCCTCATACATTCCTCACATGGTGTCCCCACTCCTCATACATTCCTCACATGGTGTCCCCACTCCTCATACATTCCCCTCGCACGGTGTCCCCACTCCTCATACATTCCTCTCACATGGTGTCCCCACTCATCATACATTGCTCTCACACGGTGTCCCCACTCCTCATACATTCCTCTCACATGGTGTCCCCACTCCTCATACATTCCTCACATGGTGTCCCCACTCCTCATACATTCCTCACATGGTGTCCCCACTCCTCATACATTCCCCTCGCACGGTGTCCCCACTCCTCATACATTCCTCTCACATGGTGTCCCCATTCATACATTCCTCTCTCACGGTGTCCCCACTACTCATACATTCCTCTCACACGGTGTCCCCACTCCTCATACATTCCTCTCACACGGTGTCCCCATTCATACATTCCTCTCACAGAGTGCGTCCCCACTCCTCATACATACCTCTCACACACGTCCCCACTCCTCATACATTCCCCTCACACGGTGTCCCCACTCCTCATACATTCCCCTCACACGGTGTCCCCACTCCTCATACATTCCCCTCACACGGTGTCCCAACTACTCATACATTGCTTTCACACGATGTCCCCACTCCTCATACATTGTTCTCACGGTGTCCCCACTCCTCATACATTGCTCTCACACGGTGTCCCCACTCCTCATACATTGCTCTCACACGGTGTCCCCACTCCTCATACATTGCTCTCACACGGTGTCCCCACTCCTCATACATTCCTCTCACATGGTGTCCCCACTCCTCATACATTACTCTCACACGGTGTCCCCATTCATACATTCCTCTCTGTGTGACCACTCCTCATACTTTCCCCTCACACGGTGCCCCCACTCCTCATACGATCCCCTCACACAGTGTCCCCACTCCTCATACATTCCTCTCACATGGTGTCCCCATTCATACATTCCGCTCTGTGTGACCACTCCTCATACATTCCTCTCACATGGTGTCCCCACTCCTCTTACATTCCCCTCACATGGTGTCCCCACTCCTCATACATTCTCCTCACATGGTGTCCCCACTCCTCATACATTCCCCTCACATGGTGTCCCCACTCCTCATAGATTCCTCTCTCACGGTGTCCCCACTCCTCATACATTCCTCTCACACGGTGTCCCCACTCCTCATACATTGCTTTCACACGGTGTCCCCACCCCTCATACATTTCTTTCACACGATGTCCGCACTCCTCATACATTGTTTTCACGGTGTCCCCACTCCTCATACATTGCTCTCACACGGTGTCCCCACTCCTCATTCATTGCTCTCACACGGTGTCCCCACTCCTCATACATTCCTCTCACATGGTGTCCCCACTCCTCATACATTCCTCTCACATGGTGTCCCCACTCCTCATACATTGCTCTCACACGGTGTCCCCACTCCTCATACATTGCTCTCACACGGTGTCCCCACTCCTCATACATTCCTCTCACATGGTGTCCCCACCCCTCATACATTCCTTTCACATGGTGTCCCCATTCATACATTCCTCTCTCACGGTGTCCCCACTCCTCATACATTCCTCTCACACGGTGTCCCCATTCATACATTCCTCTCACAGAGTGCGTCCCCACTCCTCATACATACCTCTCACACACGTCCCCACTCCTCATACATTCCCCTCACACGGTGTCCCCACTCCTCATACATTCCCCTCACACGGTGTCCCCACCCCTCATAATTCCCCTCACACGTTGTCCTCACTCCTCATATATTCCTCTCACACGGTGTCCCCACTCATCATACATTGCTCTCACACGGTGTCCCCACTCATCATACATTGCTCTCACACGATGTCCCCACTCCTCATACATTCTTCTCACATGGTGTCCCCACTCCTCATACATTCCTCACATGGTGTCCCCACTCCTCATACATTCCCCTCGCACGGTGTCCCCACTCCTCATACATTCCTCTTACATGGTGTCCCCATTCATACATTCCTCTCTCACGGTGTCCCCACTACTCATACATTCCTCTCACACACGTCCCCACTCCTCATACATTCCCCTCACACGGTGTCCCCACTCCTCATACATTCCCCTCACATGGTGTCCCCACTCCTCATACATTCCCCTCACACGGTGTCCCCACTCCTCATACATTCCCCTCACACGGTGTCCCCACACCTCATACATTCCCCTCACACGTTGTCCTCACTCCTCATACATTGCTCTCACACGGTGTCCCCACTCCTCATACATTACTCTCACATGGCGTCCCCACTACTCATAAATTCCTCTCACACGGTGTCCCCACTCCTCATACATTCCCCTCACACGGTGTCCCCACTCCTCATACATTCCCCTCACACGGTGTCCCCATTCATACATTCCTCTCTGTGTCCCCACTCCTCATACATTCCCCTCACACGGTGTCCCCACTCCTCATACATTCCCCTCACACGGTGTCCCCATTTATACATTCCTCTCACACGGTGTCCCCACTCCTCATACATTCCCCTCACATGGTGTCCCCACTCCTCATACATTCCCCTCACATGGTGTCCCCACTCCTCATACATTCCTCTCTCACGGTGTCCCCACTCCTCATACACTCCTCTCACAGTGTCCCCCTCCTCTGTTCCTGTTGGTGGGGTCCCTGGGGTGCTTCCTTTCACCTAGGGAGTGGAGTTCTGACAGCTTCAGGGCTCCACCTCGGGATGCCCTCCCTTCAGTGCTAGGCCAGGTCACTCTGAGACATCAGGCAGAGCCAGGGCTTACTCTTGGCTCTTCCGTGCGCTGTCCTCACCATCTCCCCAGCCAGCCATTTGGAAAAGCCACCGTCTCTAGTTCGTCTCCCGATTGGGGGGAGGGTCAAAAGGGGGTGGGAAGCTCCGACCAATGGAGAGGGATGAACACTCTCCACTCATACATTCCTCTCACACGGTGTCCCCACTCCTCATACATTCCCCTCACACGGTGTCCCCACTCCTCATACATTCCCCTCACACGGTGTCCCCACTCCTCATACATTCCCCTCACACGGTGTCCCAACTCCTCATACATTCCCCTCACATGGTGTCCCCACTCCTCATAGATTCCTCTCTCACGGTGTCCCCACTCCTCATACATTCCTCTCACACGGTGTCCCCACTCCTCATACATTGCTTTCACACGGTGTCCCCACCCCTCATACATTGCTTTCACACGATGTCCCCACCCCTCATACATTGCTTTCACACGATGTCCCCACTCCTCATACATTGTTCTCACGGTGTCCCCACTCCTCATACATTGCTCTCACACGGTGTCCCCACTCCTCATACATTCCTCTCACATGGTGTCCCCACTCCTCATACATTCCTCTCACATGGTGTCTCCACTCCTCATACATTGCTCTCACACGGTGTGCCCACTCCTCATACATTTCTCTCACATGGTGTCCCCACTCCTCATACATTCCCCTCACATGGTGTCCCCACACCTCATACATTACTCTCTCACGGTGTTCCCACTCCTCATACATTCCCCTCACACGGTGTCCCCACTCCTCATACATTCTCCTCACACGTTGTCCTCACTCCTCATACATTGCTCTCACACGGTGTCCCCACTCCTCATACATTCCTCTCACACGGTGTCCCCACTCAACATACATTGCTCTCACACGGTGTCCCCACTCAACATACATTGCTCTCACACGGTGTCCCCACTCCTCATACATTCCTCTCTCACGGTGTCCCCACTACTCATACATTCCCCTCACACGGTGTCCCCATTCATACATTCCTCTCACACGGTGTCCCCACTCCTCATACATTCCCCTCACATGGTGTCCCCACTCCTCATACATTCCCCTCACATGGTGTCCCCATTCATACATTCCTCTCTGTGTCCCCACTTCTCATACATTCCCCTCACACGGTGTCCCCATTCATACATTCCTCTCACACGGTGTCCCCACTCCTCATACATTCCCCTCACATGGTGTCCCCACTCCTCATACATTCCTCTCTCACGGTGTCCCCACTCAACATACATTGCTCTCACAAGTTGTCCTCACTTCTCATATATTCCTCTCACACGGTGTCCCCACTCCTCATACATTGCTCTCACACGGTGTCCCCACTCAACATACATTGCTCTCACACGGTGTCCCCACTCCTCATACATTCCTCTCACATGGTGTCCCCACTCCTCATACATTCCTCTCACATGGTGTCCCCACTCCTCATACATTCCTCACATGGTGTCCCCACTCCTCATACATTCCCCTCACACGGTGTCCCCACTCCTCATACATTCCTCTCACATGGTGTCCCCACTCCTCATACATTCCTCACATGGTGTCCCCACCCCTCATACGTTCCCCTCACACGTTGTCCTCACTCCTCATACATTCCTCTCACACGGCGTCCCCACTCCTCATACATTCCTCTCACACGGTGTCCCCACTCCTCATACATTCCCCTCACACGGTGTCCCCACTCCTCATACATTCCCCTCACACGGTGTCCCCACTCCTCATACATTCCCCTCACACGGTGTCCCCACTCCTCATACATTCCCCTCATACGGTGTCCCCACTCCTCATACATTCCCCTCATACGGTGTCCCCATTCATACATTCCTCTCACACGGTGTCCCCACTCCTCATACATTCCCCTCACATGGTGTCCCCACTCCTCATACATTCCTCTCTCACGGTGTCCCCACTCCTCATACATTCCTCTCACATGGTGACCCCCCCCCCCTCCTCATACACTCCTCTCACAGTGTCCCCCCTCCTCTGTTCCTGTTGGTGGGGTCCCTGGGGTGCCTCCTTTCACCTAGGGAGTAGAGTTCTGACAGCTTCAGGGCTCCACCTCTTGATGCCCTCCCTTCAGGGCTAGGCCAGGTCACTCTGAGACATCAGGCAGAGCCAGGGCTTACTCTTGGCTCTTCCGTGCGCTGTCCTCACCATCTTCCCAGCCAGCCATTTGGAAAAGCCACCGTCTCTAGTTCGTCTCCTGATTGGGGGGGAAGGGTCAAAAGGGGGTGGGAAGCTCCGACCAATGGAGAGGGATGAACACTCTCCACTCATACATTCCTCTCACATGGTGTCCCCACTCCTCATACATTCCCCTCACACAGTGTCTCCACTCCTCATACATTCCTCTCACATGGTGTCCCCACTCCTCATACATTCCTCTCTCACAGTGTACCCACTCCTCATACATTCCCCTCACACGGTGCCCCCACTCCTCATACATTCCCCTCACACGGTGCCCCCACTCTTCATACATTCCCCTCACACGGTGTCCCCACTCTTCATACATTCCCCTCACATGGTGTGCCCACTCTTCATACATTCCCCTCACACGGTGTCCCCACTCCTCATACATTGCTCTCACACGGTGTCCCCACTCCTCATACAATCCCCTCACACGGTGTCCCCATTCATACATTCCTCTCACACGGTGTCCCCACTACTCATACATTCCTCTCACATGGTGTCCCCATTCATACATTCCTCTCACAAGGTGCCCCCACTCCTCATACATTCCCCTCACACGGTGTCCCCACTCCTCATACATTCCTCTCACACGCTGTCCCCACTCCTCATACATTCCTCCCACACGCTGTCCCCACTCCTCATACATTCCCCTCACACGCTGTCCCCACTCCTCATACATTCCCCTCACACGGTGTCCCCACTCCTCATGCATTCCTCTCACACGGTGTCCCCACTCCTCATGCATTCCTCTCACACGGTGTCCCCACTCCTCATGCATTCCTCTCACACGGTGTCCCCACTCCTCATGCATTCCTCTCCCACGGTGTCCCCACTCCTCATGCATTCCTCTCCCACGGTGTCCCCACTCCTCATGCATTCCTCTCCCACGGTGTCCCCACTCCTCATGCATTCCTCTCCCACGTCGTCCCCACTCCTCATGCATTCCTCTCCCACGGTGTCCCCACTCCTCATGCATTCCTCTCACACGGTGACCCCCCCTCCTCTGTTCCTGTTTGTGGGGTCCCTGGGATGCCTCCTCTCACCTAGGGAGTAGAGTTCCACCAGCTCCCGGGCCCCACCTCGGGATGCCCTCCCTTCAGGGCTAGGCCAGGTCACTCTGAGCCATCAGGCAGAGCCAGGGCTTAGTGTTCGCTCTTCCGTGCTCTGTCCTCACCATCTTCCCAGCCAGCCAATTGGAAAAGCCACCGTCTCTAGTTTGCCTCCCGATTGGGGGGGGGGGTCAAAAGGGGGTGGGAGTTCCGACCAATGGAAAGGGGTGAGGCTAGCAGGCTGCCCAATCATCGCTCCCTCACGCAAGGTAGGCATGTTTTACTCTGTCAGTGGAAGGTGAGGAGCTTAGTGGGCGGCTGCCCAAGGAGTTGCTTGCGCCTGGTACCACTGCCAGCGGTGAATGGGCTGGAAGGAGCTCGGGACCCAATTTCTGGTCATCTAGGCAACTTGGCCCCTAGGCTTTGTCAAGCCTGGGCCTAACATACAGTCATTTCTTCAGGCTTGTTGGCCATCATCAGTGCAGTGTGTGGATACCATGGCTTCTATGGAGTAGGGCTTGGAACCTAACAAGACAGTATAACCCAATCAGTGAGTAGAACAGAAGATATTCACACGTGTTGCATTCCATTTAAAAAAAAAAAAAAAAAAAAATTAGAGGATTATCCTCTTTCTAGACAGTGGGTGGAGCCATGAAAATCATTGCCTTACGTCCCATCAGCCAACTGCACATCCAGAATGGCTGGTGTATGGTGCAAATATAGCCCATCATTATAAAGCAACCTTTCTCAAACTTTTCAGCACAGAGAAACCCTTGCAATAACTTTCTGGTCTCAGGGGAACCCCTACTAAAAATTACTATATCTACAACTCATGATACATTTGTGTGATGGTCAGTGGGAAGAATGCTCCTTACATTGGTGATCAGTGGGAAGAATGCTCCTTACATTGGTGATCAGTGGGAAGAATGTTCCTTACATTGGTGATCAGTGAGAAGAATGTTCCCTATATTGTGGGTCATTGGGAAGAATGTTCCTTACATTGGTGATCAGTGTGAAGAATGCCCCTTACATTGGTGATCAGTGGGAAGAATGTTCCTTACATTGGTGATCAGTGAGAAGAATGTCCCTTACATTGGTGATCAGTGTGAAGAATGCCCCTTACATTGGCGATCAGTGGGAAGAATGTCCCTTACATTGGTGATCAGTGGGAAGAATGTTCCTTACATTGGTGATCAGTGGGAAGAATGTTCCTTACATTGGTGATCAGTGAGAAGAATGTTCCTTACATTGGTGATCAGTGGGAAGAATGTTCCTTACATTGGTGATCAGTGAGAAGAATGTTCCTTACATTGGAGGTCAGTGGGAAGAATGTTCCTTACATTGGTGATCAGTGGGAAGAATGTTCCTTACATTGGTGATCAGTGAGAAGAATGTTCCTTACATTGGTGATCAGTTGGAAGAATGTTCCTTACATTGGTGATCAGTGGGAAGAATGCTCCTTACATTGGTGATCAGTGAGAAGAATGTTCCTTACATTGGGGATCAGTGGGAAGAATGTTCCTTACATTGGGGGTCAGTGGGAAGAATGTTCCTTACATTGGTGATCAGTGGGAAGAATGTTCCTTACATTGGTGATCAGCGAGAAGAATGCTCCTTACATTGGTGATCAGTGGGAAGAATGTTCCTTACATTGGTGATCAGTGAGAAGAATGCTCCTTACATTGGGGGTCATTGGGAAGAATTTCTCCCTTACAGATAACTACAAAGATGAATGGTGTCAGTGGTAACTTATCTGAGAGGCAGGAATTGCTCCAGGAACCCCTAGTAACCTCTGGAGGAACCTTAGGGATCCATGAAACCTGGTTGAGAAACCTTGCTATACGGCCATTTATTCCAACTCCACACAGCTGTTTCATGCTTGTTAGCCCTCATCAGCGCAGTGTATGAAACCATAGAAACCATGACTCCTATGGAGTAGGGCTGAGAACCCAAAAAGGGAGTAAACCGTAAAGGTCTATATGGTAATGGAATCAAAAATCCCTCCAACTGAATTGGAACATTGTTAAAGAAAAGTATTCATTAATGTTTGTGCGTCTGATTCATTTCAAGGGGCTGATAGTCTGAAGCTACTTACAGGTCTTCTGGTTTATGTTGGAGACTAAGTGATTTGGCTATTTTTTGGTTGCAGCCCTCGGCGACTCTGAATTTACCTTCTTTTGCAACGGTGGAAAAATTGTGGACAGAAGGCTCCAAGAACTGGGCGCAAAACACTTCTATGACACTGGATGCGCCGATGATTCTATCGGGTGAGTGGAATCCTTTATAAATAGGGGGCCGCTGACATGTAGATGATCCTATTGGGTAAGCGGAATCATTTATAAAATTGGGTGGCCCCTGACACGTGGGTGATTTTTATTGGGGCGAGTGGAATCATTAATACTTAGGGGGCCCCTGACATATAAATGATTCTATTGGGTAAGCAGAATCATTTATAATTAGGGGCTTCATGGGCCCCTGACACATGGGTGATTTCTATTGGGTAATTGGAATCATTTTATAATTAGGGGCCCATGACACCTACAGACAGCTATACCCAAGTCCCTATGTTTTGAGAACAGCATAATAATGTTATTTTTACATGATAATATCTGGGTTTGCACAGAGTGGATTTATATTTCTTGTGGTTATTGAGGATTATATTTAATATTTTTGTCAATGTTAAGTCCACTTTAAGGGCACTTTCACACTGATGCATTTTTTACAGCGATTTTTGCTGTGTTTGTGGTGCGGCTTTTTAGGCTCTGTTCACACCTAGGTGTTTTTTGGGCGTTTTTCTGCTCTAAGCCTAAGCTCTAAAAACGCCCAACAGGACAAATCCTGTTCATTTCAATGGCCTCTGTTCACATCTGAGCGTTCTGTCGCTTAAAGCAAAACGCCCATCGCCCCCCAAAAAAAGTACATGAGCTTCTTTTTTGGCTGATTTCAGGCGTTTTACTGCTTTTACATTGGTGACCTTTTTTAACCTTGAAAACGCCTGTACAAAACCGCCTGTAAAATAGCAACGCCTAGATGTGACTAGAGCCTAAGGGACATGTGACTCAAAAACTGCACCAAAAACGCACCACGGGCGTGTTCTTGCCATGGTTTTCATTGCTTTCAATGAGTAGGTGCGTTTTTGGTGCTTTTTTTTTTTTTATTGTTTTTTTTTGGTCCCCAAAGATGCTGCAATCAGGATTTTTTTTTTTTTACCGCAAGCCCACCGCCTCAATGTGAACACATTCATGGATTCTAAAGGGAATCGGGTGCTCGGGAAGCTGACGGGGTCCATCTTCACTGTGGGCATCTGAAGCCCTCTCCTATCTATTTCCGGGAATGGGCGCAGCTGGCTACCCAGCATGCACCTCCTGATCTCGCGCCTGCGCAGTAATGCCACCGCGTGGCGCTCCTTCCTCCAGAGTCCTAACGCGTTGCCATAGCGGCACCGGCGGACGTTCCCGTCAATCATCGCGAGATTTCGTCACTAGGTGATTCGCAAGGATACATGACGCCGCTATCCCAGGAGCCCCTGCGAATCACCCAGTGATGTAATCGCCTAGGCAGGGACTGCCAGGAGAAAGAAGATAATTAAAGGTATTTCCTTTGAAAAAAAAAAAATGTAAAAGAATTTCCATTGCGAAAAGGATGCTCACAGGGGATACCATAGAGAGGAAGTGTATGAAATGGGTGGAACTCCGCTTTAGGATCGAATTTATTCAACATTATATTATTCCATATCAACATATTAATCAAAATGTCTTACCCCTCTCGGTCATGAACTCGAGAACTATTATATATAGAATTTTTATAGGGACTGGGTTTCCATCTGCTTTTAGGAAAATGACCTCATTGAGCAATAACCGGTTCAGCTCTTCGGGCGTATTATGTACGTCCAAAGAGTGAACCTTCGTTCACAAGCTGATGGCGGCAGTAGCGGGTTTCGTGTAGCCGGTGACCGGCTTCGAAGTGAAAGTGATATGGCGGCTCCATAGCTCCTGTCTACTTTCACACAGAAATAGGTGCCCCCCCTCCCGCCGGCGGCCCGCCCTCCTCCCGCCGTCGGCCCGCCCTCCTTCCGTGGTTCCCGGACTGTCCCGCGCTTACCAGAGCCCGGGAACACATCCGCCGGGCCAATTCATCCCTCGATCTCACGTGCAAACAGTGAAACCGGAAGTGATGTTAATTCCGGTTTCATATGCACCCTTTCCTGGCCAGTACAGCCAGGGGACACTTCTAACCAAGCTGATCTGTGATTGGTTAGATGGTGTGAAGGGCAGGGGAGACATTGGGGTCTATTAGACCCCTAATGTCCCCAAAAAGAGTACCTGTCACCTGCCCAATGCTATCACATAGGGGTTTATTAACCTCTTGTGATAGCAATCACATAAAAAAAAAAAATAAAAAAAAAAAAAGGAAAAAAAAAAATAAAATGACGATAATAAAATATATTAACTCTAAATTAACTGCCCGCCGTCGATTTGGCGGCAGAATGACACTCCCGGGCAAATCGCCGTAGCTGTACGGCGGGCGCTTTTAAGGAGTATTAGGGGGCGTGCTCCCGCCTTGCCCCTAAGGATCCGATGCACGTGCCCAGCGGCAGCGATGGCCCCCCCGCGATCGCTAGTCCTGACAGAGCGAGAATGGGGATTTGTGTGCATACACATACAAATCCCCGTTCTGTCCGGGGTGAGGAGACCGGATTGTGTGTTCCCAGTATATAGGAACACTTATCTCTCTGCTCCCCAAGTCAGTCCCTTCCCTCTACAGTTAGAACACACACTGAGGGAACACACTTAACCCCTTGATCGCCCCCCTAGTGTTAACCCCTTCCCTGCCAGTGACATTTACACAGTAATCAGTGCTTTTTTATAGCACTGATCGCTGTATAAATGTCAATGGTCCCAAAAAAGTGTCAAAAGTGTCCGATCTGTCGGCCGCAATAAAAATCGCAGATCCCCTATTTTGTAGACGCTATAACTTTTGCGCAAACCAATCAATATACGCTTATTGCAATTATTTTTGGTAAAAAAAAAAAAAAAAATGTAGGAGAATACATATCGGCCTAAACTGATGAAGAATTTTTTTTTTTTTTTAAATTGGGATATTTATTATAACAAAAAGTAAAAAATATTGTGTTTTTTTTTTTGTTTTGTTTTTTTCAAAAATTCTCGCTCTTCTTTTGTTTATAGCGCAAAAAGTAAAAACCACAGAGGTGATCAAATACCACCAAAAGAAAGCTCTATAAGGCCCCTTTCACACTGGGGCGGTTTGCAGGCGTTATTGCGCTAAAAATACCGCCTGCAAACCGCCCCTAAACAGCCTCCGTTGTTTGTTCAGTGTGAAAGCCCGAGGGCTTTCACACTGGAGCGGTGCGCTAGTAGGACGGTAAAAAAAGTCCTGCGAGCCGCATCTTTGGAGCGGTGAAGGAGCGGTGTGTTCACCGCTCCTTCACCGCTCCTGCCCATTAAAATCAATGGGACAGCGCGGCTATACCGCTGTAATACCGCGCTGTATGAGGGGTTTTAACCCTTTTTCGGCCACCAGCGGGGGGGTTAAAACCGCACCGCTAGCGGCCGAATACTGCGGTAAAACAGCGCTAAAAATAGCGTTGTTTTACCGCCGACGCCCCCTACCGCCCCAGTGTGAAAGGGGCCTTTGTGGGGGGAAAAAAAGAACATAAATTTTCTTTGGGCACAACGTCGCACGACCGCGCAATTATCAGTTAAAGCGACGCAGTGCCGTATCGCAAAAAAATGGCCTGGTCAGGAAGGGGGTAAATCACTTTCGTGGTTAAAGTTGAAAAAAAAATTGCCAAACCCCCCCTGTTGCCAAGCGCAAATGCAAGCCCAGGGTGCGTACATGTATGTAAACAGTGCCCATCAGTGCCGCCTCATCAGCGCATATCAATGAAGGAGAAAAATGACCTGTTTGCAAAAATTTTATAACAAACCATTTTATTTTTTTCATTTTATTTTTTTTTTCAAAATTTTCCATCTTTTTTTTGTTTGTTTAACAAAAAATAAAAACCCCAGCGCTGATTAAATACGACCAAAAGAAAGTTCTATTTGTGTGAAAAAAATGATAAAATTTTCATTTGGGTACAGTGTTGTATGACCGCGCAATTGTCATTCAAAGTGCGTCGGCGCTGAAAGCTGAAAATTGGTCTGGGCAGGAGGGGGGTTTAAGTGCCCAGTAAGGAAGTGGTTAATATCGCGTGAAACAAAAATTTGCAACTATCGCCTTTTTATTCTCCAGGACCTCTGCTTTCAGAAAATCATATAATGTTCTGGGGGTTTATGTAACTTTATTACCAAGAATTAGGATTTTTACATGTATGAGACAAAGAAAAAAAAAATTGCCCTGGAGCCCAACTGGGATATAGAGAGCAATTTTTTTGTGATTCGACTTTTAAATGGCCCAACTATCTTATTTATTTATTTATTTTCTCTGTGCTTCAGCCTGGAGCTGGTTGTGGACCCTTGGATAGAAGGACTTTGGGCCGCGCTAAATAGAGAGTTCATGAAGAGGGCGGACGATCCGGAGAAGACTGAGGAGATGAAGGGTACGGTCGGTGATCAGAATGTGCAAAATGTTCCCGAAAATCTGGACTTGCGGATGAAGGAGATAAATCTGAACGCCTCACCGACGCCGAGTACAACATTGCCGAAAGATGAAGCATCCGATACGTCTACAGAAGCTGTGCCGTCGCTCGTCCGCTCGGTGCCTCCTCTCTGCCAGTGCAGCCTCACCGTGCCCAGCCTGCCCGTCCCGTACCTGGATCTACAGATTCCGGACTGCCTTGGGAAGGTAGCTTTTTTTTTTTTTTCTTACTTTCAGCTTACTCAAGGTTTCATTGTGCTGGCCACTCAAATTTCCACATAAAATGTATCCAAAATACATATTTTATTTAGTAAACTAATCGCACTAATTTAGGAGATCAAAGGCACCCACATCCCAAATAGAGAATTTATTGGAAGAACTGGAGAAGGGAACTTTAATGGTGCCACAAATATGACCAAGGTTTGTAAAAATAAAAAATATTTTATGAATATGAAAATATTTAAAGTGAAGGGCCACCCTGAAAAAAAAAATTGCATCAAAAATCCTAGAAAAAAAAAAAAAAAATTTGAAAAAAAAAATGTAAACTTACCTGAACCCTTGTTGCTAGGCAGTCTTCCTAATCTGCCTGTTCCTATTTCGCGGCGTGTTCTGCTCCTAGCTGAGCGGCCCCGTTGCCTTCTGGGAACTGTGTGTGTTCCCAGAAAACCACTGGGCCATTCACAGATTGCCGCGCCGCTCGCGCGTGCGCAGTAGGAAATTGGCAGTGAAGCCGCAAGGCTTCAGGGATGTCTAAAGGGATGTCAAGAATATGTTCTTTTATGTAACACTTGAGGCAGGGTGCAGTGCTTCTTCTTCTTTTTTTTTTTTTTTTTTTTCCCCAAGGCACCTGCCAGCCACTCCCACCAAACTCGATCTTACTAGACGCAAAGACCAGTATTTAGATACAGTGATGAACTTCACTGGCCTGATGCTGGGGCTCTTTGTGTAGCAGATATCTGGTGGGGGGGAGGGGAGGGGTGTTCACAGGTATCCTGAGCAGTGAGAAGAAAAGCTGCACTTACAGTATTGATGCCGGAGATGTTTCACTCGTGTTGAGCTTCCTCTGTGTTTTCTGTAAATGTGATCCCACAGGATGGTATCTTATTTGCTCTGATTGCAGGAAGCCGACCCGTCCTCGCTTTATCCGGGGGAAACCGTTTTCAGAGTTCCGATTACTCAGGCGAAGTGTCTGACTGCAGAGGGCGCTGTGAAGACCGCTTTGATGCTGGAGCTGGACATAGCGGTGAGTTCCTTATTCTTTTATCTCACAACGATCAGTAATGATCAATCGTTCTAACATCTAATGCTCACTATAGTGCAGGGGCAGAATTTGTTTCCTCGTTACATATCGGGATCTGGGGCATGTTGAGGTGACCCCGGTGCATGCCAGGGTATTACTGGCACAGGAAGTAAGGGAAAATCTCCCCTGGGGGGTCATAGGAGGTAAAAAAAAAACCCAACAGAACACATGTACATTTTTTTATTTTTTTTAGTAGATTAAAGGAAAGGCTTGAACCCCTTCCTTTTTATTTTCATCTGTGTCTCACTCTTACACATTTCCCTCACTTCTGTCTTTTGAAACTGTTGTCACCATGACAGGAAGTGAGGGGGGGGGGGACCTCTGTAAAGTTGGAGCCTTGCGGCTTCACTGCCCGTTTCCTACAGAGCGCGGCACTTTGCGAATGGCCGGCTATGTTCTGGGACACACACACAGTATCCCAGAACACAGCGTGCCCCATTGCCCAGAAGACAACGCGAGGAGGAGAAGAATGAGGGTCACCGCGGAGTAGGAAGTGGCAGATTAGGACGATCCGCCTAGCAACAGCCATTTCTGGTAAGTAAAAAAAAAAATATTTTTTTTTTTCAATTTTTTTTTTTCAATTTTTTTTTCCAGATTTTTAGGAGCATTTTTATGTAAATTTTTAAATTTTTTTTTTAGGGTGGACCTCCGCTTTAAGGACGCGAAGATTTTCCCCCTTAATGACCAGGCCATTTATTTTTTGCGATTCGGCACTGCGTCGCTTTAACTGACAATTGCGCGGTCGTGCGATGCTGTACCCAAACAAAATTGACGTCATTTTTTTCCCACAAATAGAGCTTTCCGTTGGTGGTATTTGATCACCTCTGCGGTTTTTATTTTTTGCGCTATAAACAAAAAAAGAGCGTCAATTTTAATAAAAAAAAACAATATTTTTTTACTTTTTGCTATAATAAATATCCCCCCCAAAAAATATAAAAAAAAATAATTTCTTCCTCAGTTTAGGCCGATATATATATATTCTTCTACATATTTTTGGTAAAAAAAAAAAATGCAAAAAGCGTATATAGATTGGTTTGCGCAAAAGTTATTGCGTCTACAAAATAGGGGATTGATTTATGGCATTTTTATTATTATTATTATTTTTTTTCTTTACTAGTAATGGCGGTGATCAGTGATTTTTAGCAAAACTGCGACGGACAGATTGGACATTTAACGAACATTTTCGACACTTTTATTGGGAACCAGTGACATTTACAGTGATCCGTGCTAAAAATATGCAGGGTTATTTTACTAATGGCACTGGCAGCGAAGGGGGTTAACATCAGGGGCGATCAAAGGGTTAAATGTGTTCTCTAACTGTATGGGGGAGGGGCTGCCTGGGGAAAAACACAGATCTGTCTTCCTGCATAGCAAAAAGACAGGATCTGTGTGATCTCCCCTCTCAGAACGGAGGTTTCCCCTGTTTACACAGGCAGATCCCCATTCTGTCACTTCGGAGAACGATCGCGGGTGGCCAGCGGACAACGAGTCCGCCCCACCCGCTGATTGGCTCCCCCCCCGCTGGCCAGTGTGCACTCACGTGCTCACAAACTAGAGTTACCGAGCCGACGTACAATGACGGCGTCTGGTCAGCAAGTGGTTAATCCCTTCCTCGTGCCGTGAAATATTTCAGTCGGAGTTGCACTTCAGAAGACTGTCAGATGTACAGTTTGGTATTTGTTGATCTTTTTATAAATTCTTGATTCAGAACCGTAATAACAGTACAACAAGAAAGGCACAATGTAGACACGCAATGTATCTAAGAATAAATCACAGAAGATACAGTCAGGTCCATAAATATTGGGACATCGACACAATTCTAATCTTTTTGGTTCTATACACCACCACAATGGATTTGAAATGAAACGAACAGGATGTGCTTTAACCACTTGACGACCGCCTCACGCCGATGTACGTCGGCAAAGTGGCACGGACAGGCAAAATCACGTACAGGGTACGTGATTTGCCTTCCGCGGGTGGGGGGTCCGATCGGACCCCCCCCCGGTGCCCGAGGCGGTCGTCGTTTGTCCAGCGGCGATCGGTGATGAGGGGGAGACCATCCGTTCGTGGCCCCCCCCTCGCGATCGCCGCCGGCCAATGAGAACACTCCTTTGCTGCTGTATGCTAAACAGCAGCAAAGGAAGTGATGTCATCTCCCCTCGGGTCGGTATTTTCCGTTCCGGCCCGAGGAGAGACGACAAGTATGTGAGTGCACAAACACTACACACACACAGTAGAACATGCCAGGCACACAAATCACCCCGATCCCCCCCCCGATCGCCCCCCGATCCCCCCCCCAATCACCCCCCCCCCCCCCTGTCACAAACTGACACCAGCAGTTTTTTTTTTTTTTTTTTGTTTTTTTTTCTGATTACTGCATGGTGTCAGTTTGTGACAGTTACTGTGTTGGGACAGTGTATATTACCCCCCTTTAGGTCTAGGGTACCCCCCTAACCCCCCCTAATAAAGTTTTAACCCCTTGATCACCCCCTGTCACCAGTGTCGCTAAGCGATCATTTTTCTGATCGCTGTATTAGTGTCGCTGGTGACGCTAGTTAGTGAGGTAAATATTTAGGTTCGCCGTCAGTGTTTTATAGCGACAGGGACCCCCATATACTACCGAATAAATGTTTTAACCCCTTGATTGCCCCCTAGTTAACCCTTTCACCACTGATCACCGTATAACCGTTACGGTTGACGCTGGTTAGTTCGTTTATTTTTTATAGTGTCAGGGCACCCGCCGTTTATTACCGAATAAAGGTTTAGCCCCCCGATCGCCCGGCGGTGATATGCGTCGCCCCAGGCAGCGTCAAATTAGCGCCAGTACCGCTAACACCCACGCACGCAGCATGCGCCTCCCTTAGTGGTATAGTATCTGAACGGATCAATATCTGATCCGATCAGATCTATACTAGCGTCCCCAGCAGTTTAGGGTTCCCAAAAACGCAGTGTTAGCGGGATCAGCCCAGATACCCGCTAGCACCTGCGTTTTGTCCCTCCGCCCGGCCCACCCAAGTGCAGTATCGATCGATCACTGTCACTTACAAGGCACTAAACGCATAACTGCAGCGTTCGCAGAGTCAGGCCTGATCCCTGCGATCGCTAACAGTTTTTTTGGTAGCATTTTGGTGAACTGGCAAGCACCAGCCCCAGGCAGCGTCAGGTTAGCGCCAGTACCGCTAACACCCACGCACGCACCGTACACCTCCCTTAGTGGTATAGTATCTGATCGCATCAATATCTGATCCGATCAGATCTATACTAGCGTCACCAGCAGTTTAGGGTTCCCAAAAACGCAGTGTTAGCGGGATCAGCCCAGATACCTGCTAGCACCTGCGTTTTGCCCCTCCGCCCGGCCCAGCCCAGCCCACCCAAGTGCAGTATCGATCGATCACTGACACTTACAGAACACTAAACGCATAACTGCAGCGTTCGCAGAGTCAGGCCTGATCCCTGCGATCGCTAACAGTTTTTTGGTAGTGTTTTGGTGAACTGGCAAGCGCCAGCGGCCTAGTACACCCCGGTCGTAGTCAAACCAGCACTGCAGTAACACTTGGTGACGTGGCGAGTCCCATAAGTGCAGTTCAAGCTGGTGAGGTGGCAAGCACAAGTAGTGTCCCGCTGCCACCAAGAAGACAAACACAGGCCTGTCGTGCCCATAATGCCCTTCCTGCTGCATTCGCCAATCCTAATTGGGAACCCACCGCTTCTGCAGCGCCCGTACTTCCCCCATTCACATCCCCAACCAAATGCAGGCGGCTGCATGAGAGGCATTTTTATGTCCTCCCGAGTACCCCTACCCAACGAACCCCCCAAAAAAGATGTTGTGTCTGCAGCAAGTGCGGATATAGGCGTGACACCCGCTATTATTGTCCCTCCTGTCCTGACAATCCTGGTCTTTGCATTGGTGAATGTTTTGAACGCTACCATACACTAGTTGAGTATTAGCGTAGGGTACAGCATTGCACAGACTAGGCACACTTTCACAGGGTCTCCCAAGATGCCATCGCATTTTGAGAGACCCAAACCTGGAACTGGTTACAGTTATAAAAGTTAGTTACAAAAAAAGTGTAAAAAAAAAAAAAATATGAAATAAAAAAAAATAGTTGTTGTTTTATTGTTCTCTCTCTCTCTATTCTCTCTCTCTATTGTTCTGCTCTTTTTTACTGTATTCTATTCTGCAATGTTTTATTGTTATTGTTATTGATTGTTATTGTTATTGTTATTATGTTTTATCATGTTTGTTTTTCAGGTGTGTAATTATTTACACTTTACTGTGCTTTATTGTTAACCATTGTTAACCATTTTTTTGTCTTCAGGTACGCCATTCACGACTTTGAGTGGTTATACCAGAATGATGCCTGCAGGTTTAGGTATCATCTTGGTATCATTCTTTTCAGCCAGCGGTCGGCTTTCATGTAAAAGCAATCCTAGCGGCTAATTAGCCTCTAGACTGCTTTTACAAGCCGTGGGAGGGAATGCCCCCCCCCACCGTCTTCCGTGTTTTTCTCTGGCTCTCCTGTCTCAACAGGGAACCTGAGAATGCAGCCGGTGATTCAGCCAGCTGACCATAGAGCTGATCAGAGACCAGAGTGGCTCCAAACATCTCTATGGCCTAAGAAACCGGAAGCTACGAGTATTTCATGACTTAGATTTCGCCGGATGTAAATAGCGCCATTGGGAAATTGGGGAAGCATTTTATCACACCGATCTTGGTGTGGTCATTTGCTTTGAGGGCAGAGGAGAGATCTAGGGTCTAATAGACCACAATTTTTTCAAAAAAGAGTACCTGTCACTACCTATTGCTATCATAGGGGATATTTACATTCCCCGAGATAACAATAAAAATGATTAAAAAAAAAAATATGAAAGGAACAGTTTAAAAGTAAGATTAAAAAAGCAAAAAAATAATAAAGAAAAAAAAAAAAAAAAAAAAAACACCCCTGTCGCCCCCTGCTCTCGCGCTAAGGCGAACGCAAGCGGCGGTCTGTCGTCAAACGTAAACAGCAATTGCACCATGCATGTGAGGTATCACCGCGAAGGCCAGATCGAGTGCAGTAATTTTTCCAGTAGACCTCCTCTGTAAATCTAAAGTGGTAACCTGTAAAGGCTTTTGAAGGCTTTTAAACATGTATTTATTTTGTTGCCACTGCACGTTTGTGCGCAATTTTAAAGCATGTCATGTTTGGTATCCATGTACTCGGCCTGAGATCATCTTTTTTATTTCATCAAACATTTGGGCAATATAGCGTGTTTTAGTGCATTAAAATTAAAAAAAGTGTGTTTTTTCCCCAAAAAATGCGTTTGAAAAATCGCTGCGCAATTACTGTGTGAAAAAAAAAAATGAAACACCCACCATTTTAATCTGTAGGGCATTTGCTTTAAAAAAATATATAATGTTTGGGGGTTCAAAGTAATTTTTTTGCAAAAAAAAAAAACTTTTTCATGTAAACAATAAGTGTCAGAAAGGGCTTTGTCTTCAAGTGGTTAGAAGAGTGGGTGATGTGTGACATAAGCTTCTAAATGTTGTGCATAAAATGCCAGGACAGTTCAAAACCCCCCCAAATGACCCCATTTTGGAAAGTAGACACCCCAAGCTATTTGCTGAGAGTGATGTCGAGTCCATGGAATATTTTATATTGCGACACAAGTTGCGGGAAAGAGACAAATTTTTTTTTTTTTTTTTTGCACAAAGTTGTCACTAAATGATATATTGCTCAAACATGCCATGGAAATATATGAAATTACACCCCAAAATACATTCTGCTGCTTCTCCTGAGTACGGGGATACCACATGTGTGAGACTTTTTGGGAGCCTAGCCGCGTACGGGACCCCGAAAACCAAGCACCGCCTTCAGGCTTTCTAAGGGCGTGAATTTTTGATTTCACTCTTCACTGCCTATCACAGTTTCGGAGGCCATGGAATGCCCAGGTGGCACAAAACCCCCCCCAAATGACCCCATTTTGGAAAGTAGACACCCCAAGCTATTTGCTGAGAGGTATAGTGAGTATTTTGCAGACCTCACTTTTTGTCACAAAGTTTTGAAAATTGAAAAAAGAAAAAAAAAAATGTTTTTTCTTGTCTTTCTTCATTTTCAAAAACAAATGAGAGCTGCAAAATACTCACCATGCCTTTCAGCAAATAGCTTGGGGTGTCTACTTTCCAAAATGGGGTCATTTGGGGGGGTTTTGTGCCACCTGGGCATTCCATGGCCTCCGAAACTGTGATAGGCAGTAAAGAGTGAAATCAAAAATTTTCACCCTTAGAAATCCTGAAGGCAGTGATTGGTTTTTGGGGTCCAGTACGCGGCTAGGCTCCCAAAAAGTCCCACACATGTGGTATCCCCATACTCAGGAGAAGCAGCTAAATGTATTTTGGGGTGCAATTCCACATATGCCCATGGCCTGTGTGAGCAATATATCATTTAGTGACAACTTTATGAAAAAAAAAAAAAAGTGTCACTTTCCCGCAACTTGTGTCAAAATATAAAATATTCCATGGACTCAATATGCCTCTCAGCAAATAGCTTGGGGTGTCTACTTTCCAAAATGGGGTCATTTTGGGGGGTTTTGTGCCACCTGGGCATTCCATGGCCTCCGAAACTGTGATAGGCAGTGAAGAGTGAAAGCAAAAATTTACACCCTTAGAAATCCTGAAGGCGGTGATTGGTTTTCGGGGCCCCGTACGCGGCTAGGCTCCCAAAAAGTCCCACACATGTGGTATCCCCATACTCAGGAGAAGCAGCTAAATGTATTTTGGGGTGCAATTCCACATAGGCCCATGGCCTGTGTGAGCAATATATCATTTAGTGACGACTTTTTGTAAATATTTTTTTTTTTTTTTTTTTTTGTCATTTTTCAATCACTTGGGACAAAAAAAATAAATATTCAATGGGTTCAACATGCCTCTCAGCAATTTCCTTGGGGTGTCTACTTTCCAAAATGGGGTCATTTGGGGGGGTTTTGTACTGCCCTGCCATTTTAGCACCTCAAGAAATGACATAGGCAGTCATAAACTAAAAGCTGTGTAAATTCCAGAAAATGTACCCTAGTTTGTAGACGCTATAACTTTTGCGCAAACCAATAAATATACACTTATTGACATTTTTTTTACCAAAGACATGTGGCCGAATACATTTTGGCCTAAATGTATGACTAAAATTTAGTTTATTGGATTTTTTTTATAACAAAAAGTAGAAAATATCATTTTTTTTCAAAATTTTCGGTCTTTTTCCGTTTATAGCGCAAAAAATAAAAACCGCAGAGGTGATCAAATACCATCAAAAGAAAGCTCTATTTGTGGGAAGAAAAGGACGCAAATTTCGTTTGGGTACAGCATTGCATGACCGCGCAATTAGCAGTTAAAGCGACGCAGTGCCAAATTGGAAAAAGACCTCTGGTCCTTAGGCAGCATAATGGTCCGGGGCTCAAGTGGTTAACTGCAGACTTTCAGCTTTAATTTGAGGGTATTTACATCCAAATCAGGTGAACGGTGTAGGAATTACAACAGTTGGAATGTGCCTCCCACTTTTTAAGGGACCAAAAGTAATGGGACAATTGGCTGCTCAGCTGTTCCATGGCCAGCTGTGTGTTATTCCCTCATTATCCCATTTACAAGGAGCAGATAAAAGGTCCAGAGTTAATTTCAAGTGTGCTATTTGCATTTGGAATCTGTTGCTGTCAACTCTCAATATGAGATCCAAAGAGCTGTCACTATCAGTGAAGCAAGACATCATTAGGCTGAAAAAACAAAACAAACCCATCAGAGAGATAGCAAAAACATTAGGTGTGGCCAAATCAATTGTTTGGAACATCCTTAAAAAGAAAGAACACACCAAAAGACCCGGAAGACCACGGAAAACAACTGTGGTGGATGACCGAAGAATTCTTTCCCTGGTGAAGAAAACGCCCTTCACAACAGTTGGGCAGATCAAGAACACTCTCCAGGAGGTAGGTGTATGTGTGTCACAGTCAACAATCAAGAGAAGACTTCACCAGAGTGAATACAGAGGGTTCACCACAAGATCTAAACCATTGGTGAGCCTCAAAAACAGGAAGGCCAGATTAGAGTTTGCCAAAACAACATCTAAAAAAGCCTTCACAGTTCTGGAACTACATCCTATGGACAGATGAGACCAAGATCAACTTGTACCAGAGTGATGGGAAGAGAAGAGTATGGAGAAGGAAAGGAACTGCTCATGATCCAAAGCATACCACCTCATCAGTGAAGCATGGTGGTGGTAGTGTCATGGCATGGGCATGTATGGCTGCCAATGGAACTGGTTCTCTTGTATTTATTGATGATGTGACTGCTGACAAAAGCAGCCGGATGAATTCTGAAGTGTTTCGGGCAATAGTATCTGCTCATATTCAGCAAAATGCTTCAGAACTCATTGGACGGGGCTTCACAGTGCAGATGGACAGTGACCCGAAGCATACTGCGAAAGCAACCAAACAGTTTTTTAAGGGAAAGAAGTGGAATGTTATGCAATGGCCAAGTCAATCACCTGACCTGAATCCGATTGAGCATGCATTTCACTTGCTGAAGACAAAACTGAAAGGAAAATGCCCCGAGAACAAGCAGGAACTGAAGACAGTAGAGGCCTGGCAGAGCATCACCAGGGATGAAACCCAGCGTCTGGTGATGTCTATGTGTTCCAGACTTCAGGCTGTAATTGACTGCAAAGGATTTGCAACCAAGTCTTAAAAAGTGAAAGTTTGATGGATGATTGTTAATCTGTCCCATTACTTTTGGTCCCATAAAAAGTGGAAGGCACATATACAAACTGTTGTAATTCCTACACCGTTCACCTGATTTGGATGTAAATACCCTCAAATTAAAGCTGAAAGTCTGCAGTTAAAGCACATCTTGTTTGTTTCATTTCAAATCCATTGTGGTGGTGTATAGAGCAAAAAAAGTTTAGAATTGTGTCGATGTCCCAATATTTATGGACCTGACTGTACATTGTGCATGGAGATAAATGCCTTAAAGTGGTGTTCCGGCCGAAATTATACTTTTTGAATAAAAATACCCCTATAATACACGAGCTTAATGTATTCTAGTAAAGTTAGTCTGTAAACTAAGGTCTGTTTTGTTAGTTTATAGCAGTAGTTTGTTATTTTATAAACTTGCAGCAGGCCGTGGCCATCTTAGGTGTGGGCATCTGAAACCAGACTGTATTTCTTCCTGGATCTCATCCTTGCAGATCTCGCACATGCTTAGTGCAGCACAAGCAGTGTAATAGGTTTCAGGTCAGGTTTCCATAGAAATGGCAGCGTCAGAGGAAGTTGCCGCCCCTTCCCAGAAGGCATTGCAAACAGGAAATGATGTAATGGGCCACGGCCAGGGAGGAGGAAGTGAAAAATGAATACAGCAGATATACAGTAGGTGCTGAGAAAAAAAATATCCAATTTGTTTTCAGTGCACAGTTTAGTGAGGGATGCTAAAGAGTTGTAAAAGTGGGTGGAACTCCACTTTAACAATAACAGGTGTAGTTCATTTGCTGGTGTTATCTTACAAATTAAATCCAGAAAGATTAAAGCACCTGGACCAGATGGTTTACACCCAAGGATTCTCAAAGAGCTGAGCTCTGTTCTATCTAAGCTATTGTTTCTAATTTATTGATGGGAATAGTACCACTGGGTTGGCTTAAGGCCAATGTGGTACCTATATTTATAAAGGTGTCAAAGTCTTTACAAAGTAACCATAGACCTGTTAGTATAACTTCTATAGTCGGGAAGCTACTGGAGAGTTTACCCACTTCAGCCCCGGACCATTTGGCTGGCAAAAGACCAGAGCACTTTTTGCGATTCGGCACGGCGTCGCTTTAACTGACAACTGCACGCGACGTGGCTCACAAACAAAATTGACGTCCTTTTTTTCCCCACAAACAGAGCTTTCTTTTGGTGGTATGTGATCACCTCTGCGGTTTTTATTTTTTGCGCTATAAACAAAATAATAGCGACAATTTTGAAAAAAAACACATTATTTTTTACTTTTTGCTATAATAAATATCCCCCAAAAATATATAAAAAAACATTTTTTTGACCTCAGTTTAGGCCGATACGTATTCTACATATTTTTGGTAAAAAAAAAAAATAAGCGTTTGGTTTGCGCAAAAGTTATAGCGTCTACAAAATAGGAGATATTTTTATGGCATTTTTTAAATTAATTTTTTTTTTTTTTACTAGTAATAGCGGCGATCAGTGATTTTTTATTGTGACTGCGACATTATGGCAGACAGATCGGACAGATTTGGTGCTATTTTGGGACCATTCGCATTTATACAGCAATCAGTGTGATTAAAAATGCATTGATTACTGTGTAAATGGGACTGGCAGTGAAGGGGTTAACCACTAGGTGGCGCTGCAGGGGTTAAGTGTGTCCTAGGGAGTAATTCTAACTGGGGGGGGGGGGGGCGGCTATGTGTGACACGACACTGATCACCGCTCCCGATTACAGGGATCTGTGATCAGTGTCATTAGACAGAACGGGGAGATGCTCGACATCGAATCGAATCCGCGGGACCCGCGATCACAATCACTTACAGGATGTCTCCAATTTACAAGCCGACCTCAATGCACTGTCTAATTGGGGCGACTAAGTGGCAAATGAGGTTTAATGTTGAGAAATGTAAAGTTCTGCACTTGGGGGGCTAAGAATATGCATCATACATACTAGGGGGAGTACAACTAGGGGCGTCCATGGTGGAGAAGGATCTGGGGGTTTTGGTAGATCATAAGCTCAATAATAGCATGCAATGCCAAGCTGCAGTTTCCAAAGTGAGCAAAGTCCTTCCTTTTATAAGAGAGGTATGGACTCCAGAGAGAGATATCATTTTGCCCCCCCTGTACAAATCATTAGTAAGACCTCATCTGGAATATGCAGTTCAGTTTTGGGCTCCAGTTCTCAAAAGGGATATCAGGGAACTGGAGAAAGTGCAGAGAAGGGCAACCAAACTGATAAGAGGCATGGAGGAGCTCAGCTATGAGGAAAGATTAGAGGAACTGAATTTATTCACTCTTGAGAAGAGGAGATTAAGGGGGGATATGATCACTATATATATATATATATATATATATATATATATATATATATATACACATACACATACATAAGGGGGGGATATGATCACCATATATAAATACATGAGGGGGGATATGATCACCATATATAAATACATGAGGGGGGATATGATCACCATATATAAATACATGAGGGGAGATATGATCACCATATATAAATACATGAGGGGGGATATGATCACCATATATAAATACATGAGGGGGGATATGATCACCATATATAAATACATAAATATGAACACTGTGTTAGAAAATAATCCAAAATTAGACTAAATCGTCACACTAGACAGCGCTAATGTTGAGCAATTAACAACTAAAACATGTGGCCAACAACACATGCAAAGGGAAAATCCTATAACAGAAAGTCCCTTAGGAGAAAGTCCCTTATAAAGGGCAGTGATGTAAAGTTCTGCCCTTTATAAGGGACTTTCTCCTAAGGGACTTTCTGTTATAGGATTTTCCCTTTGCATGTGTTGTTGGCCACATGTTTTAGTTGTTGATTGCTCAACATTAGCGCTGTCTAGTGTGACGATTTAGTCTAATTTTGGATTATTTTCTAACACAGTGTTCATATTTATGTATTTTGTTTGAGACGGCTGCTCTGCCTTTTCCCTGGTTTCCTCTTTGCTTAACCGCAAAGTGGATTCTAACTTTATATATGTATTTATGAATGGTCTTGAATATTTATATAGCTGCAAAGTGATGTTTACTCACATTTATGCACTTTTGAATGTTCATTAATATCTGTCTACACTCCATCTGTATTTTGGATCAGCATAGTGACCTGGCGCTGAGTAGTGTTTCTGCAGGCCTGGTGAAACACTTGTAGTTTATATATAAATACATAAGGGGGATATGATCACCATATATAAATACATAAGGGGGGATATGATCACCATATATAAATACATAAGGGGGGATATGATCACCATATATAAATACATAAGTGGGATATGATCGCTATGTATAAATACATAAGGGGGGATATGATCGCCATGTATAAATACATAAGGGGGGATATGATCACCATATATAAATACATAAGTGGGATATGATCGCTATGTATAAATACATAAGGGGGGATATGATCGCCATGTATAAATACATAAGGGGGGATATGATCACCATGTATAAATACATAAGGGGGGGATATGATCACTATGTATAAATACATAAGGGGGGATATGATCGCTATGTATAAATACATAAGGGGGGGATATGATCGCTATGTATAAATACATAAGGGGGGATATGATCACCATATATAAATACATAAGGGGGGATATGATCACCATATATAAATACATAAGGGGGGATATGATCACCATATATAAATACATAAGGGGGGATATGATCACCATGTATAAATACATAAGGGGGGGATATGATCACCATGTATAAATACATAAGGGGGGGATATGATCGCTATGTATAAATACATAAGGGGGGATATGATTGCTATGTATAAATACATAAGGGGGGGATATGATCGCTATGTATAAATACATAAGGGGGGATATGATCACCAAGTATAAATACATAAGGGGGGATATGATCGCTATGTATAAATACATAAGGGGGGGATATGATCGCTATGTATAAATACATAAGGGGGGATATGATCACCATATATAAATACATAAGGGGGGATATGATCACCATATATAAATACATAAGGGGGGATATGATCACCATGTATAAATACATAAGGGGGGGATATGATCACCATGTATAAATACATAAGGGGGGGATATGATCGCTATGTATAAATACATAAGGGGGGATATGATTGCTATGTATAAATACATAAGGGGGGATATGATCACCATATATAAATACATAAGGGGGGATATGATCGCCATATATAAATACATAAGGGGGGGATATGATCACCATGTATAAACACATAAGGGGGGATATGATCGCCGTGTATAAATACATAAGGGGGGATATGATCGCTATGTATAAATACATAAGGGGGGATATGATCACCATGTATAAATACATAAGGGGTGATATGATCGCTATGTATAAATACATAAGGGGGGATATGATCACCATGTATAAATACATAAGGGGGGGATATGATCTCCATGTATAAATACATAAGGGGGGGATATGATCACCATGTATAAATACATAAGGGGGGATATGATCGCCATATATAAATACATAAAGAGTGATATGATCGCCATGTATAAATACATAAGGGGGATATGATTGCCATAAATAAATACATAAGGGGGGGGTATGATCACCATATATAAATACATAAGGGGGGGATATGATCACAATATATAAATACATAAGGGGGGGATATGAGCACCATGTATAAATACATAAGGGGGGATATGATCACTGGATACATTCCTAAATGCATAAAATATAACTGGATACTAATGTTTATAGGTAATAATGACAGGGGGACGGCCTCCCTGGTTCTGTCGGGACGGCTGCCATACACACTGGTTGAACGTCGGCCGGTTTTTATTGAGCTGGCCGATGTTGCCCGGCATTCGGCACGTGTGTACGGGGCTTAACGCTGAGCTGCTGCCGGTAAAAATATTACAGGTGGAGTCTTCTGCTTAAATCTTGACATGCATATTTCTTTGCAGCATACAGATATGGACTTCCAGCCAGGTGACGCCTTCTGTGTTATTTGCCCGAATCCCCCTGAAGAGGTGAGCGATCTCATCAATAAACTTGGACTGACCGAGAAGAGGAAATGTCAGATCTGCTTGGCTGTTAAATCTGGAACAAAGAAAAGAGGTGAGACACTCTGCGAACAGGAGGACACGGTCGTGTGGACAGTAAGATAGAACTAAAGGCAAATCTTTTTTTTTTTGCATTTTATTTTGGATAGACTACCGTTGTTTTTTTGCCACCTGCTTTCCCATCGGGGAGATTTCCCTTCACTTCCTGTCCCATAGCCAGAACAGGAAGTGAGAGGAGATCCTCCAAAGTGAGGAAATCCCTGGTTGTCACCAGAACTGGTGTCCCCATTGCAAGATTTTCCCCTCTATTCCCGTTCTGGGGACAACCTAAAATTTTGGATTTTCTTTCGCTTTCACTTGGTGATAATGGTAAAGAGGATGAATAGAGAGGGTGCATCTCTGTATCAGGGACACAGACAGCATTAACCGTTTCAACGCCGGAAGATTTACCCCCCCCCCACCCCACCCTCCATGACCAGGTCATTGTTTGCGATACGGCACTGCGTTGCTTTAACTGACAATTGTGCGACGCTCTACGCAAACAAAACGTATGTCCTTTTTTCCCCCCCACAAATAGAGATTTCTTTTGGTGGTATTTGATCACCTCTGCGGTTTTTATTTTTTGCGCTATAAACAAAAAAAAGTGACAATTTGGGGGAAAAAAAATTATATTTTTAACATTTTTGCTATAAAACAATCCCAATAAATATATTTTAAAAAAATCGAATTTCTTCATCAGTTTAGGTCAATATGTAATCTACATATTTTTGGTGAAAAAAAAAAATCCCAATAAGCGTATATTGATTGGTTTGCGCAAAAGTTATTATTCTGCAACCCCAGTGTCCTATGCGAGGATATGAATAGGGCCAGATGAGCTCAACTCGCCTTCCTATCAAAGCACAACAAAGTTTTTTTTAACTTTCTTAACTTTATTTGTGAAATAACAGCGGAGGGTTTGTAGATGAGTTTGTGGATGTTGCAGGGTGTTAGGAGAGAGCTTCTCTATGTGGAGGGCTTATCCAGGGAAGGAGCTATAAAACAGAATGCTTATTGCAGGGTTTGCCAGCTTGTATTTACAGAGCCTTCCATGAGTGAAAAAGAACCGAGGTCTAGAGCAGGGATATGCAATTAGCGGACCTCCAGCTGTTGCAAAACTACAAGTCCCATCATGCCTCTGCCTCTGGGTGTCATGCTTGTGGCTATCGGAGTCTTGCTATGCCTCATGGGACTTGTAGTTCTGCAACAGCTGGAGGTCCGCTAATTGCATATCCCTGGTCTAGAGCTAAACAGGAAAAGGAAGAGGGAGAAACTAACTAATGAATTTAGACAGGGAGAGCGGGCTAATCCATTCTCTCCACCAGAGAATTGAAAGGGTTACTATGGCAACCAGACTGTAGTAGATCAGAAAAGTAAACGCTGCAAAAAGAGAGACCGGCAAACAAACGAGGGATTCTCGTTCCATGATAGTTATTGTGTCTACAAACTACAGACACGTGCGATTTAGTTTCGTACGAATCGGAAATTCGTACATTCGCGAGGATCCGAAATACGAATTTTGTGCGAAATTTCGTTTACGAACTTCGGATCCAAATTCCGTTACAACAGAATCGGACAAAACTAAGAATGTTCGTTAATTACGGTTATCCGTTATGATGAAGTTAAAAACCTGAGGAAGTCAGCACAGCACAGGGATGGTGGGAGTCCCTCATAATGAGCACAGGGATGGTGGGAGTCCCTCATAATGAGCACAGCACAGGGATGGTGGGAGCCCCTCATAATGAGCACAGGGATGGTGGGAGTCCCTCATAATGAGCACAGCACAGGGATGGAGGGAGCCCCTCATAATGAGCACAGCACAGGGATGGTGGGAGTCCCTCATAATGAGCACAGCACAGGGATGGGGGGAGCCCCTCATAATGAGCACAGCACAGGGATGGTGGGGGCCCCTCATAATGGGCACAGCACAGGGATGGTGGGAGCCCCTCATAATGAGCACAGGGATGGTGGGAGCCCCTCATAATGAGCACAGGGATGGTGGGAGCCCCTCATAATGAGCACAGCACAGGGATGGTGGGAGCCCCTCATAATGAGCACAGCACAGGGATGGTGGGAGCCCCTCATAATGAGCACAGCACAGGGATGGTGGGAGCCCCTCATAATGAGCACAGCACAGGGATGGTGGGAGCCCCTCATAATGAGCACAGCACAGGGATGGGGGGAGCCCCTCATAATGAGCACAGGGATGGGGGGAGCCCCTCATAATGAGGACAGCACAGGGATGGTGGGAGCCCCTCATAATGAGGACAGCACAGGGATGGGGGGAGCCCCTCATAATGGGCACAGCACAGGGATGGTGGGAGCCCCTCATAATGAGCACAGGGATGGTGGGAGCCCCTCATAATGAGCACAGGGATGGTGGGAGCCCCTCATAATGAGCACAGCACAGGGATGGTGGGAGCCCCTCATAATGAGCACAGCACAGGGATGGTGGGAGCCCCTCATAATGAGCACAGCACAGGGATGGGGGGAGCCCCTCATAATGAGCACAGCACAGGGATGGGGGGAGCCCCTCATAATGAGGACAGCACAGGGATGGGGGGAGCCCCTCATAATGAGCACAGTACAGGGATGGGGGGAGCCCCTCATAATGAGCACAGCACAGGGATGGGGGGAGCCCCTCATAATGAGCACAGCACAGGGATGGTGGGAGCCCCTCATAATGAGCACAGCACAGGTATGGGGGGAGCCCCTCATAATGAGCACAGCACAGGGATGGTGGGAGCCCCCCATAATGAGCACAGCACAGGTATGGGGGGAGCCCCTCATAATGAGCACAGCACAGGGATGGTGGGAGCTCCCTCATAATGAGCACAGCACAGGGATGGTGGAGCCCCTCATAATGAGCACAGCACAGGGATGGTGGGAGCCCCTCATAATGAGCACAGCACAGGGATGGGGGGAGCCCCTCATAATGAGGACAGCACAGGGATGGGGGGAGCCCCTCATAATGGGCACAGCACAGGGATGGTGGGAGCCCCTCATAATGAGCACAGGGATGGTGGGAGCCCCTCATAATGAGCACAGGGATGGTGGGAGCCCCTCATAATGAGCACAGGAATGGGGGGAGCCCCTCATAATGAGCACAGCACAGGGATGGGGGGAGCCCCTCATAATGAGCACAGCACAGGGATGGTGGGGGCCCCTCATAATGAGCACAGCACAGGGATGGTGGGGGCCCCTCATAATGAGCACAGCACAGGGATGGAGGGAGTCCCTCATAATGAGCACAGCACAGGGATGGTGGGAGACCCTCATAATGAGCACAGCACAGGGATGGTGGGAGCCCCTCATAATGAGCACAGCACAGGGATGGTGGGAGCCCCTCATAATGAGCACAGCACAGGGATGGGGGGAGCCCCTCATAATGAGCACAGCACAGGGATGGGGGGAGCCCCTCATAATGAGCACAGCACAGGGGCGGTGGGAGCCCCTCATAATGAGCACAGCACAGGGATGGGGGGAGCCCCTCATAATGAGCACAGGGATGGGGGGAGCCCCTCATAATGAGCACAGGGATGGTGGGAGCCCCTCATAATGAGCACAGGGATGGTGGGAGCCCCTCATAATGAGCACAGGAATGGGGGGAGCCCCTCATAATGAGCACAGCACAGGGATGGGGGGAGCCCCTCATAATAAGCACAGCACAGGGATGGTGGGGGCCCCTCATAATGAGCACAGCACAGGGATGGGGGGAGCCCCTCATAATGAGCACAGCACAGGGATGGTGGGAGTCCCTCATAATGAGCACAGCACAGGGATGGTGGGGGCCCCTCATAATGAGCACAGCACAGGGATGGGGGGAGCCCCTCATAATGAGCACAGCACAGGGATGGTGGGAGCCCCTCATAATGAGCACAGCACAGGGGCGGTGGGAGCCCCTCATAATGAGCACAGCACAGGGATGGTGGGAGCCCCTCATAATGAGCACAGCACAGGGACGGTGGGAGCCCCTCATAATGAGCACAGCACAGGGGCGGTGGGAGCCCCTCATAATGAGCACAGCACAGGGGCGGTGGGAGCCCCTCATAATGAGCACAGGGATGGTGGGAGCCCCTCATAATGAGCACAGGGATGGTGGGAGCCCCTCATAATGAGCACAGGGATGGTGGGAGCCCCTCATAATGGGCACAGCACAGGGATGGGGGGAGCCCCTCATAATGAGCACAGCACAGGGATGGTGGGAGCCTCTCATAATGAGCACAGCACAGGGATGGTGGGAACCCCTCATAATGAGCACAGCACAGGGATGGTGGGAGCCCCTCATAATGAGCACAGCACAGGGATGGTGGGAGCCCCCCATAATGAGCACAGCACAGGGATGGTGGGAGCCCCCCATAATGAGCACAGCACAGGGATGGTGGGAGCCCCTCATAATGAGCACAGGGATGGTGGGAGCCCCTCATAATGGGCACAGCACAGGGATGGTGGGAGCCCCTCATAATGGGCACAGCACAGGGATGGTGGGAGCCCCTCATAATGGGCACAGTACAGGGATGGTGGGAGCCCCTCATAATGAGCACAGCACAGGGATGGTGGGAGCCCCTCATAATGAGCACAGCACAGGGATGGGGGGAGCCCCTCATAATGAGCACAGCACAGGGGCGGTGGGAGCCCCTCATAATGAGCACAGGGATGGTGGGAGCCCCTCATAATGAGCACAGGGATGGTGGGAGCCCCTCATAATGAGCACAGGGATGGTGGGAGCCCCTCATAATGGGCACAGCACAGGGATGGGGGGAGCCCCTCATAATGAGCACAGCACAGGGATGGGGGGAGCCCCTCATAATGAGCACAGCACAGGGATGATGGGAGCCCCTCATAATGGGCACAGCACAGGGATGGGGGGAGCCCCTCAAAATGAGCACAGCACAGGGATGGTGGGAGCCTCTCATAATGAGCACAGCACAGGGATGGTGGGAGCCTCTCATAATGAGCACAGCACAGGGATGGTGGGAGCCCCTCATAATGAGCACAGCACAGGGATGGTGGGAGCCCCTCATAATGAGCACAGCACAGGGATGGTGGGAGCCCCTCATAATGAGCACAGCACAGGGATGTTGGGAGCCCCTCATAATGAGCACAGCACAGGGATGGTGGGAGCCCCTCATAATGAGCACAGCACAGGGATGGTGGGAGCCCCTCATAATGAGCACAGCACAGGGATGGTGGGAGCCCCTCATAATGAGCACAGCACAGGGATGGTGGGGGCCCCTCATAATGAGCACAGCACAGGGATGGGGGGAGCCCCTCATAATGAGCACAGCACAGGGATGGGGGGGAGCCCCTCATAATGAGCACAGCACAGGGATGGTGGGAGCCCCTCATAATGAGCACAGCACAGGGATGGGGGGAGCCCCTCATAATGAGCACAGCACAGGGATGGTGGGAGCCCCTCATAATGAGCACAGCACAGGGGCGGTGGGAGCCCCTCATAATGAGCACAGCACAGGGATGGTGGGAGCCCCTCATAATGAGCACAGCACAGGGACGGTGGGAGCCCCTCATAATGAGCACAGCACAGGGGCGGTGGGAGCCCCTCATAATGAGCACAGCACAGGGGCGGTGGGAGCCCCTCATAATGAGCACAGGGATGGTGGGAGCCCCTCATAATGAGCACAGGGATGGTGGGAGCCCCTCATAATGAGCACAGGGATGGTGGGAGCCCCTCATAATGGGCACAGCACAGGGATGGGGGGAGCCCCTCATAATGAGCACAGCACAGGGATGGTGGGAGCCTCTCATAATGAGCACAGCACAGGGATGGTGGGAACCCCTCATAATGAGCACAGCACAGGGATGGTGGGAGCCCCTCATAATGAGCACAGCACAGGGATGGTGGGAGCCCCCCATAATGAGCACAGCACAGGGATGGTGGGAGCCCCCCATAATGAGCACAGCACAGGGATGGTGGGAGCCCCTCATAATGAGCACAGGGATGGTGGGAGCCCCTCATAATGGGCACAGCACAGGGATGGTGGGAGCCCCTCATAATGGGCACAGCACAGGGATGGTGGGAGCCCCTCATAATGGGCACAGTACAGGGATGGTGGGAGCCCCTCATAATGAGCACAGCACAGGGATGGTGGGAGCCCCTCATAATGAGCACAGCACAGGGATGGGGGGAGCCCCTCATAATGAGCACAGCACAGGGGCGGTGGGAGCCCCTCATAATGAGCACAGGGATGGTGGGAGCCCCTCATAATGAGCACAGGGATGGTGGGAGCCCCTCATAATGAGCACAGGGATGGTGGGAGCCCCTCATAATGGGCACAGCACAGGGATGGGGGGAGCCCCTCATAATGAGCACAGCACAGGGATGGGGGGAGCCCCTCATAATGAGCACAGCACAGGGATGATGGGAGCCCCTCATAATGGGCACAGCACAGGGATGGGGGGAGCCCCTCAAAATGAGCACAGCACAGGGATGGTGGGAGCCTCTCATAATGAGCACAGCACAGGGATGGTGGGAGCCTCTCATAATGAGCACAGCACAGGGATGGTGGGAGCCCCTCATAATGAGCACAGCACAGGGATGGTGGGAGCCCCTCATAATGAGCACAGCACAGGGATGGTGGGAGCCCCTCATAATGAGCACAGCACAGGGATGTTGGGAGCCCCTCATAATGAGCACAGCACAGGGATGGTGGGAGCCCCTCATAATGAGCACAGCACAGGGATGGTGGGAGCCCCTCATAATGAGCACAGCACAGGGATGGTGGGAGCCCCTCATAATGAGCACAGCACAGGGATGGTGGGGGCCCCTCATAATGAGCACAGCACAGGGATGGGGGGAGCCCCTCATAATGAGCACAGCACAGGGATGGGGGGGAGCCCCTCATAATGAGCACAGCACAGGGATGGTGGGAGCCCCTCATAATGAGCACAGCACAGGGATGGGGGGAGCCCCTCATAATGAGCACAGCATAGGGATGGTGGGAGCCCCTCATAATGAGCACAGCACAGGGATGGTGGGAGCCCCTCATAATGAGCACAGCACAGGGATGGTGGGGGCTCCTCATAATGATAAATTCATCATAACGACCATTCGGAATTGTTACGAAAAGTTAACGAACCTAACGAAAATTCGTATTTCATAAGAATCCAAATTGGATTTCGAACACAAAATACGAATTAATTCTAAAACGAAACGGAACGAAACAAAACAAATTTATTGACGGCGCACATGTCTAACAAACTATGGGATATTTTTATGGAATTTAAAAAAAAATTTTTTTTTTTACTAGTGACTTATAGGGGGACTGTGACATTGCAAATCGGATAACAAGTGACACTTTTTTTGGGGACCAGTGACACTAATACAGTGATCAGTGCTAAAAGATATGCACTGTCACTGTACTAATGACACTGGCTGGGAAGGGGTTAACATCGGGGGCGATCAAAGGGTTAACTGTGTTCCTAGGGAGTACTTGCTTAACTGTGGGGGGAGGGGCTTTAACTGTGGGAAGACAGAGATCCATGTTCCTGCTTAGCAGAAACACAGAATCTCTGTCTTCCCTACCAACAGAACGGCGATCTGCCTTGTTTTACATAGGGGGTCTGCGGAGTGCACCGCCGGCTAACTGCTCCCGCTGTGATTGGACACAGCGGAAGGCAATCAGCGGGTCCGCCGGGACCCACCGACCGACCCACTGATTGGCTTCCGCTGTGTCCAACCACAGCGGGAGCGGGTAGCCGGCGGTGCGCGCCGCAGACCCCCGGAAACTTTGCACAGGGGAGCCGCCGCCCCGCAGTCAATGTACGTAGGGCGGTCGGCAAGAAGTTAAAGACCTAACAGGGGTTCTAATCCCTCTCCACTCTACCAAAAACTAAAAAAACAAAAACAGCTGCACCAGATTCTGCATGCCCCAGTTTTAGTAAATCTACCCCAGTTTAAGGCTTAACCACTTGCTGACCAGGCTTTTTCTGGCACTTTTTTGTTTACAAGTTTAAATCCGTATTTTTTTGCTAGAAAATTACTTATAACCCCCAAACATTACATTGTATATTGTGAAAGATGATGTTATGCCGAGTAAATAGATAGATTGATCGCTCGAGCGAGAGCAATAATTCTAGCGCTAGACCTCCTCTGCAACTCTAAACTGGTAACCGTTCATTTTTTTTTAAAGTGTTGCCCATGGAAATTTTTAAAGAGGAACTGCAGTCTGCTCACCTAACTTGTCATTTAAACATCTTTGCCATTCTGAAGCTTCCCTCCAACCACTTTACATATTATTTTATATATACTGTGATTCTGTACTTTGCCAAATAGGCTGCAGAAATCTCCCTCCACTGAGTCTGGCTGCAGCCATTTTAACTGTGGGCAGCTGAAGCTGCTGCCTGTTCACTTCCTGGATTTACATTGACGCACAGAGGCACAGGTCCAGCTCTGCAGCTCTCATTGACCCTCTTATGACCCACCCCCCCTCCCTTCCTGGCAAACTCTCACAAGAGAGAGCTGTGCATGATGTCGTCATAAGCCTAGGCTTTTTACCAGACAAGATACAGGAAGTGGGCTGTATAAGGCATTTACTGGCAGAAAAAAAAATGTTTTACTATCCAAAATTAAAACAACAACAACAACAACAAGGGCAGAAGATTTAATAGATGGAAAGTTGAAAAAAATGACTGAAGTTCCACTTTTACCCCCTTCCTGACCAGAGCACTTTTGTGTGATTCGGCACTGCGTCGCTTAAACTGACAATTGCGCGGTCGCGCGACATTGCCCCCCACACAAAATTGACGTCCTTTTTTTCCCACAAATAGAGCTTTCTTTTGGTGGTATTTGATCACCTCTGCGGTTTTTATTTTTTGCGCTATATACAAAAAAAGCGTCAATTTTGAAAAAAAAAAACAATATTTTTTACTTTTTGCTATAAAATATATCCCTCAAAAATATATAAAAAACATTTTTTTCCTCAATTTAGGCCGATATGTATTCTTCTACATATTTTTGGTTAAAAAAAAATCGCAATAAGCGTATATTGATTAGTTTGCGCAAAAGTTATAGTGTCTACAAAATAGGGGATAGATTTATGGCATTTTTATTATTATTTCTTTTTTATATTAGTAATGGCGGCGATCTGCGATTTTTATCGTGACTGCGACATTATGGCGGACACGGACACTTTTGACAGTATTTTGGGACCATTGACATTTATACTACCGCTACTATAAATTGTACAATCGTAAGAACTCATATGCTTTGACCTCTTCCCATCTGTGCTATAGCCGAATGACGGCTACAGCGCGGACCTACATTGGCGGGAAGCCGTCAATAGATGTCCTCCCCTTTGCGCGCCCCCCTGCTGGTCGCGCGCGGTGCGCTCTGTGATCACCAAGTCAATGAGACTCGGGTGATCACAGATCGGAGTAAGGGGCCGGTCCCGGCCCCTTACCAGGTGATCATCTGTCAGCCATATACAGCTGATCACGTGATGTGAACAGATGCTCGTTAATCCTTTAGAAATGTATTTTCTTAAAAAGACATCCAAATGGATCCACGCCTCCCGTCACCAAGTGTTAATTTCGTCAACCAAAACGTTTTCATCATAATTTTCTTAAGTGGCTTTTTTACAGTGACGCAAACTAAACTTAAAATACGGCACATTTTCATCAACTGACGAAAACTATGACGAAAATCAAATCCGTTTTCGTCCCTTGACGTCAATGGCCAGGAGGGACGTTTACCCTCGTGAACGACTGTATTTATCGGCGTAGAACGCAGTGCCTGTTAAATGCCAATATTTGTTTTTTTACCAACAGGGGTCCGGGGATCTGGCGGTCCGCCCTGGGTGCTACACATTGTGGGGGTGGTCAAGCCGGCCGCCTCGCCTCTCATGGCCCTTGGACAGCACTGCCAGCAGTCTAAAGTTAGATAAAAATCACTGCCAGCCGCTTTTCCTACACCGCTCCTCCTCCTCCTCCTCTGTCATTCTCATTGTAAGCTGAAGCTTCTAAATACCTCGATAGCTTTGTTCTCGTTGGCCGCCCTCCTCTTCCTCGTGTTGCTTTAGATTGGAGGAGGAGAGCAGTCACATGACCATCCATGAAACATCAGAGGAGAGCAGCCATGTGACCGGGTCCATGCAAGGATGAAGCTACTGAGGTATATTTAGAGACTTTGATTTACAATGAGAGTGACACATGAAGGAGCTGTGTATGAGAAAGGGCTGGCAGTCATTTATTCCTAACTTTAGTGTACGCTGGCAGTGCTGTCCCAGGAGACTGGGGGTCTCCTGGGAGTGCAGGAGGAGCTGTGTGTTGTGCAGAGGGTGGGGGGAGGGGGGCTGTGTGTTGTGCAGTGATGGGAGGAGGGGGGCCTGGCAGAGCTGGGGGGGGGTGGGCAGGAGACAGTACAGGGTGACAGGAGAATGGCAGGGTAAAGGAGAACAGCACAGGGGGGGCCAGAGAAGAGCACAGGGGGACCAGAGAAGAGCACAGGGATCAGAGAAGCGTCAAAGGGGATCAGAGAAGAGTACGGGGGGGGGACCAGAGAGGAGTACAGGGGGGGGACCAGAGAAGAGTACAGGGAGGGGGACCAGAGAAGAGTACAGGGAGGGGGACCAGAGAAGAGTACAGGGAGGGGGACCAGAGAAGAGTACAGGGAGGGGGACCAGAGAAGAGTACAGGGAGGGGGACCAGAGAAGAGTACAGGGAGGGGGACCAGAGAAGAGTACAGGGAGGGGGACCAGAGAAGAGTACGGGGGGGGGACCAGAGAAGAGTACGGGGGGACGGGGGGGGACCAGAGAAGAGTACGGGGGGGGGACCAGAGAAGAGTACGGGGGGGGGGGCAGAGAAGAGTACGGGGGGGGGGCCAGAGAAGAGTACGGGGGGGGCCAGAGAAGAGTACGGGGGGGGGCCAGAGAAGAGTACGGGGGGGGGGCCAGAGAAGAGTACGGGGGGGGGGCCAGAGAAGAGTACGGGGGGGGGGCCAGAGAAGAGTACGGGGGGGGGCATAGAAGAGTACGGGGGGGGCCAGAGAAGAGTACGGGGGGGGGACCAGAGAAGAGTACAGGGGGGACCAGGAAAGAGCACAGGGATCAGAGAAAAGCACAGGGGGGACTGGAAAAGAGCACAGGGGGTGCCAGAGAACAATAGGGGGCAGAGAAGTTGCTGGGCAAGGTAACAGAAGGGCCAGGAGAGAGCCGAGGGGCCCATGGGCAGCAGAAAAAATCTGGAGAGGAAGGGCGGGCATACAGAGAAACCAATGCCCTTCATGTTCTTCCTGCAGCTGCTTAATGGCCACTTTTCCTCCTCTCCCTCCTGCAGGCATTCAGTGGCTGCAGGAAAAACATGGAAGGCATTGGTTCCTTTGTACCTCTACTACTCTTGTACAACATTGGAAGTGACCCTCTTTTAAAGTCCCGTTAGAGGAGCTACACTCCTTTGTGAGTGTGTTTCTGTTCTGTTGGTTCCTCTGTATGTCGCCCCTCCTCTCGGGCTGGGTTGCAATGGCGACCACTGTAGTTAGGTCCCTGCAGTGAAGTAAGGCCCCTTTCACACTGGAGCTGTTTTCAGGCGGTATTGCGCTAAAAATACCGCCTGAAAATTGCCCCTAAACAGCCTCCGCTGTTTGTTCAGTGTGAAAGCCCGAGGGCTTTCACACTGAAGCGGTGTGGTGACAGGACGGTAAAAAAAGTCCTGCGAGCCGCTTCTTTGGAGCGGGGAAGGAGTGGTGTATTCACCGCCCCTAAACCGCTCCTGCCCATGGAAATCAATGGGACAGCGCGGCTATACCGCGGTAATACCGCAGCTATAGCCGCGCTGTACGAGCGGATTTAACCCTTTTTCGGCCACCAGCGGGGGGTTAAAACCGCACCGCTAGCGGCCGAATACCGCTGCAAGAACGACGGTACAGCAGCGCTAAAAATAGCGCTGTTGTACCGCCGACGCCCCCACCGCCCCAGTGTGAAAGGGGCCTAAAGAAAAATAAGTTCTGTCAGAATGAAGGAGCAATGAGGAATGCTGGCAGGATTCTGAGGCTGTGACAGTTGCAGACTGGAGCATTCAGAGGGTTAAGAAGACAGGTAGATGAAAAGATTGTGGACTGGGAAATGCTGAGGATGAAGTGGGGGAGGAGGGGGGTGCGAGTGTCGTGAGAGCTGGACAAGCAATGAGAGAGAAGGGACCGGTGTGAGGAGTGATCAGTGTGCAGTGATGCCATAATGATTAGTGTACTTCATTTACCTTCTACAAAGCACATTCCGGTCAGTACAGAGGCACTCAGAGACAGGAGAGGATCACATCGCACAGTGACAGGAGACAGGAGCAGGAATGGGGTCACATGTCAGAATCCTCCCACATGTAGGGACTTCTATCACCCCATCGCCAGGCACAGTGCTGAGTGATGGGAGGAGGGGAGCAAGCTCCACTGCCTGTGCCTCCGATAAATCTCTACCCCGGCCGCACTTAACGTACTGTGCAGGAGCAACTCAGAGCAAGATGTCTGGAGGCGGAGCTGGGAGGGAAAGCCGCTCTGCACACAGTTTCCTCCACAGTGCGCTCCTGCAAAGCACGACAGAACGACATCCCCGTAATCGGCGGCAGCAGGGGTGGAGCCCCGCCCCATTTTCTGCGCTATTATCGGCAAGAATTCTCTTTCGGCATTCTGCCGAAAAGTCCATTTTCGGCCGATATGTTTCGGCGGCCGAAATTTCGGTGCATCCCTAGTGGCGGCAAATTCTAAAGCCGCGGAACACCGTTTAAAAGTCTATGGGACACTAACATAAAAAAACAAAAGTGATAATTTTTAAGGCTTATATGCTGCCCCCCTCTGGTGGTCGAAAAAGCGTAGGGGGCGTACCTGTACAGGATTTCGCCCGGGAGAGCCATTGTGCTGCAGTATATCTGCGTGACATGGCCGATTAATGATTTTAGGATATTTTAAAGCATACGAGTTCTTGTGATGTCATGACATCGCTCCAGTCCTCCAAAGCCATAGAGTCAATCAAAGAGTGTTAACGTCTTCAGTCGCCTTAGGGAGCAGCCAGTCGTACTGTTGGACCGTTTGCTAAGCGAACGGGCTAAAAATCTAAGGGGATTTCCCTCACTTCCTTGTTGCATATCTTGGGGAGCTGGATTGCAGTGTGGGTCCCTTTTACTAAGCTGCTCCCGTTTGACCGTTACCCCCCGGAATAAAGGAGGGGGTCCTGAGAAGGATGCAGATTTGTAAAACGTAGGAAGGGAGACACACCAAGGGTCCAGGAGGATATTTTATTGAATGGTGAGCAGTGTAAAAATACCAACGCGTTTCGGGAGTTAAACTTTCTTTTGTCAGGGCTTAAGTATAATATGATATGACATGAAGTGGACCTGTCGTATAAACCTGGACTATTCAGACTAGTGGCGGCCGCTTCATAAGGGGCGCCGTCCCCCCCATCCATGTGTCCAGCCCCCTGATCTGCATACAGGGCGCTGGACCATGGATTCCAACGGGGGGGGGGGTGTTTGTTTTTTTTTTGAAGCACATGATTACAGCCTGAGGCTCTAATAGGCTTCAAAAAAGGGTGGGCTCTGCATCCCGAGCACACCCACTTGTGTGTCAATAGCGAATGACTATTCGCTATTGACGACACTGATCCTCCTCCCGGCCAATCAGGAAGCCCCTATTGGCCAGAGAGTCTTAGGACTCTTGCCACCGCTGGTCCACCCCGGGGGGGTGGTGGTTGCTGGCTGGGTGATCACCTCTGGTCTCCCCCGGGGGTGGGGGTTACTGGCTGGGTGATCGCTGCTGTTCGCCTCTCTGGGAAGGGGGGTGATGTGAGTTTGTGCCGCCCTATTTGTTCTGTCGTGGACTGGAACTGGATAGCTGGATAACTTCGGCCAGGGCCCTGGGGACACCCAATGACTTGCACACGAGATGAGGTCAAAAACATGTCCCCGGGGCCCTGGTGGAAGTTATCCAGCTGTCCGGTTCAAGTCCCCGACGAAATTTTGAGCACCAGCCGCCACTGATTCAGACTAAGCATTGCATTTAACTTCAACGTTTTGTGTCTTTGGATCTACTCATGATTTGAGGGTTTCAATGAACATATCCTCAGTGCTTCAACAATGTTTGCTAAAAAGGAAGTGTGAAAAAACAAAAACATCCTGTTGTTTTTTTTAGTTTTTGTTTCTGCACACTGTCCTCCAGATTAATAATATTTTTTTTCTCTTTTCTCTTTTTTTTTTTCCTTTAGGCGCCTCCATACCGGATTATATTCCAGAGAAATGTTCTGTGGAGTTTATGCTGACGTGGTGCCTCGAAATAAGAGCGACCCCCAAGAAGGTACGCAGCTTTCTCTTAAGCATATCGAAAAACCAAGAACATTTAATATATTGAAGCTTCCTTATATGTGGTGGCTGCCTTAGTTTTCTTTTTTAAATTCTGAGGTGACAACGCTCACTCGCCGTTTCAATGGAAGAGGCAACGTTGTCACCCAGGGACAGGAAGTGTTTCAGAACTTTGGACACCGCACCCTCTCCTCCTCTCCATAAGATGAGTTGGGGGTCTTCTGTAGTTCACAGAGCTGGTCAGGGCTGCTTAAAATAAAAAAGGCAAAGAGCACAGGATAGCACTGGATTTCTGGCAGGATCAACAGTTATTTTTTGACAATGGGCTGTCCGGTTATATGAAAGTCTCGGAGACACGAAACAACCATCTCCGGGAGATCTCCAACATCCAAGGAAGAGGCTTCACGGTGTAGTATTCCAAAAATATTTATAAAAAATAAATAAATGTAGCTCTTGCATCCAAGGTAACGGTAGAAAGTGAAAAATCACAGAGCCGCGGCTCAAACCAGCAGGCTGATACGTGGTGACTTTGAGGAATGCTGCTCCGCCCAATGCGTTTCCATATACAAGGCATCGACTGAGACCAGAGGCTCTTTTTAATAAATATTATTGGAATACTACACCATGAAGCCTCTTCTTTTTTATCCCATGATGTTGGAGATCACCTGGCGAAGGTTGTTTTGTGTCTCTGAGACATTCATATAACTGGACAGATGCACTGGAGAGAATCTTTCCCTTGAAGGGACCAAAGGAGGAGATTTTCCCTGCTGGCTGATTCTTGTGTGAGCGTGTATGATCTCTAGAACTTGAGATCCAACCGTTCTGGTAAACGGCGCTGATTGATTTCTGTGTGAGCAGGAGCACCGGGTGAACATACTGTGTCCATCTATCAATTTGCACTCTTTGGAGCAAAATTGAATTTTTGGGGGGTTTTTTTAACATTATTTGATCAATTAGTGATTATTGAGTTTGCAATTTTCACTTTTTTTTATCAAGGTTATATTTAATATTGGATGCACGCTTTTTTTCTTATACACATTTACCATTAGCTTGATTATTCAGCTGATTACTCATTATTCATTATCTTAAGCAGCAGCACCTTTTTTTTATCATTACCTGTTACTTTAGGGTTAGCGCAGATATTTAGCTTTACACAATTTTGAATGTGAAACATCTCAGATGTGAAACATTCTCGGTTGGGAATAGCTATCCAATCACAGTTGGGTTTACTTTGTCACCAAGTTACTGAACCGCTATGTGCAATACCAAGGAATGACGCCCCTTGTGGGTCTTTCTGTTATTCTGTTGGCCCTCTTCCCAGATTTAGGGAGCTTCTAAGATTTATTATCGAACTCTTCTTTCGTATTCTGCAGGCCATGATCCGAGCTTTGGTTGAGCACACTTCTGATGCCGGGGAACGGCGAAGGCTCCAAGAACTGTGTAGCAAGCAAGGTGGATCGGATTATAACCACTTCGTCCGGGATCTCTCAGTTGGCATCCTTGACCTCCTCAGTGCCTTTCCAAGCTGCAGGCCTCCAATAGAGTTACTGATAGGTACGTGTCCTGTGTTACCCCAAAGAAGGCAGAAGCCTCAAAGCCCCCATTCAGTGATGGTGACTTGTGGGAACTGTTATATGGAGAGTACTGGAATAACACAGTCTTTGCTTGCTTTACTGAGTTTAAGGCTGAACTCCAACCTTCCCTTCAGTCTTTCAGTTGCACAGATGCCTCTCCACAAGCTATAAACAGACTAAACTTCACCTTCCGTTACATAATGTGCAAGCTCTTCCTGTCCAGGCACAACAGTTGCTTATAAAAAAAAATCCAAAAACGGTAATTTAATGTGTAGAAGGGATAAAAGGAAGGCGCATGGTCTAATGCATGAATGCTTAGAGAAAGTTTATTTGAAGCAAAGTGATATAGACTGAAAGTACTACGTATTCATAAATATAGATACATTACAATAATCTCACTTAGTACACGGTATTAAAAAACTGGCCATATAGGGGAGAAAAAGTGGATGGTTAGCTGCCCATACAAGGGATAAAAAGACTTTACTACTGATTTAACTTTATTACAAATGAGACCTACAAGGATTTCTTTTGTAACATTCTTTTAATGAAATCCTTGCTGTGTCTTTTTTTTTTTCCAGCACAGGCTGACAAGTGGACAAAAAAATGTAGTGTATAGAAGTGTGTGTGTGTGTGTGTGTGTGTGTACAAAATCTAGATAATATTAAAACCTTTTTATAGTGTTATTTTTTTAACACTATATCTGTATCCTACAATTACCATATTAAACACAGGCACTCTACAGGTTGTAGTTGCCTCAGCAGGTTAAAATTTTATTTTTTGGATGAAGGCTTTAAGCTTGCATGTGACTGCTATGTCATAGCTTACTTATTGCTCCCAAGGTTAGGGACAACTCTGATTTGGTTCCTGATCATTAGTGGGACCGAAGTTGTCCGTGACGGCCAGGTAAGGGGTTTGTAGGAATCTCCATATGAAATAGAACATGTTGGATGTCCTTGACTTTTCATAGGTTTGAATTTATTTTTTTTGGTTTTCTCCTAGAACATCTTCCTAAGCTACAGGCCCGACCGTACTCGGCTGCCAGGTGAGAAGTGCGCCGTGCATCTTCACAGCGAGTAAAATCATGTTGCCTTCTGCTCCCTGCTGCTTTTCTCTGTCTGTGTCTTTGAATGTTTTGTGTGATTCCACTATTATGGTCACATTTTATAAAAAATAAAGCTGGCATTTGAAAGTAAAAACTTGGAAAAAAGACTATTCCATGAACCTGATAAAGTTATCAGGTTTTCTCAACCTTTTTAATACGGAGGAACCCTTTAATTGACTTTCTGATCTCAGGATCCCCTGTTAATTATAGCTACAGCTCAGGGTACATCACTGTGATCAGTAAGCTGCAGATATAAGAATAAATAGTAGAATAAGGCATGTACATGGCATATTTGACAACCTGCTCTATACGACAATGAAAGCGGTCCTTAGAGAAAGGCTTTTTAGATTGGTGGTCAGTGGAGGAAGGTCCCTCTTGCATTCGCGTTCATTGTAGTGCCCTTTCTCTTTGGGCCATGAAGAAGAGCTTCTTAGATTTGTGGTCAGAAGGAAAAGTCCCTCTTGCATTGGTGGTCATTGTAGTGCCTTTTTTCTTTGGTGGGCCATGAAGAAGGGCTTCTTAGATTTGTGGTCAGAAGGAAAGGGCCCTCTTGCATTGGTGGTCAGTGTAGTGCCACCTTACACTGGTGGTCCATGGAGAAGGCCCTCCTAGATTTGTGGTCTGTGGGAAAGGACCCTCTTGAACTGGTGGTCATTATATTGCCCCCTTACACTGGAATCTATTGAGAAGGGCTCCTTAGATTGGTGGTCAGTGGAGGAAGGGCCCTCTTACATTGGTGGTCTGTGTAGTTCCCTCTTACACTAGTGGTCCTTGGAGAACGAAATCTTTTAGATTTGTGGTTAGTTGGAAAGGATCATCTTGCAGTATAGTGATCCCTTAGCCTGGTAGTACTTGGAGAGAGACTTTAGAATGGTCAGTGGAGGAAGGACCCCCTTGCATTGGTAGTTATTTTAGTGCCCGCCTGCACTGATGTTCCATGAAGAATGGCCTTTTAGTTTGGTGGTCAGTGGGAAAGGGCCCTCTTGCACTGATGGTCAGTGTAGTTCCCTCTTAACCTCCCTGGCGGTATGATTATGTCAGATTTTTGCGTCTCAAAGCTTTACAATTGTTTTGCATAGAAATTTGGCGTTTTATATTGTAGGCCTGTAATTCTTAGCAATAACACACTTAAATCTGTCCAAACAAGAGTCTAGTAGATATCCCGGGTATGATGAAGTTTGAAACACAAAATAATAAATTATAATATAATAAATAACTATAAATAATTATTAAAAAAATAATATAATAATAAGGTTAAACTAGTTGTCTTTGGAAAATGGATTTTTAGCTTTGTGGTCAGTGGGAATGGACCCCCCTGCATTGGTGGTTAGTGTAGTGCCCTCTTACACTGGTTGTCGGACGAGAAGGACCCTATTACATTGGTGATCAGTGGGAAGAATGCTCCTTACATTGGTGATCAGTGGGAAGAATGTTCCTTACATTGGTGATCAGTGAGAAGAATGTTCCTTACATTGGTGATCAGTGGGAAGAATGTCCCTTACATTGGTGATCAGTGAGAAGAATGTTCCTTACATTGGTGATCAGTGGGAAGAATGTCCCTTACATTGGTGATCAGTGAGAAGAATGTTCCTTACATTGGTGATCAGTGGGAAGAATGTCCCTTACATTGGTGATCAGTGGGAAGAATGTTCCTTACATTGGTGATCAGTGGGAAGAATGTTCCTTACATTGGTCATCAGTGGGAAGAATGATCCTTACATTGGTGATCAGTGGGAAGAATGTTCCTTACATTGGTGATCAGTGGGAAGAATGTCCCTTACATTGGTGATCAGTGGGAAGAATGTTCCTTACATTGGTGATCAGTGGGAAGAATGATCCTTACATTGGTGATCAGTGGGAAGAATGATCCTTACATTGGTGATCAGTGGGAAGAATGTTCCTTACATTGGTGATCAGTGGGAAGAATGTCCCTTACATTGGTGATCAGTGGGAAGAATGTTCCTTACATTGGTCATCAGTGGGAAGAATGATCCTTACATTGGTGATCAGTGGGAAGAATGTTCCTTACATTGGTGATCAGTGGGAAGAATGTTCCTTACATTGGTGATCAGTGGGAAGAATGTTCCTTACATTGGTGGTCAGTAGGAAGAATAATCCTTACATTGGTGATCAGTGGGAAGAATGTCCCTTACATTGGTGATCAGTGAGAAGAATGTTCCTTACATTGGTGATCAGTGGGAAGAATGTCCCTTACATTGGTGATCAGTGAGAAGAATGTTCCTTACATTGGTGATCAGTGGGAAGAATGTCCCTTACATTGGTGATCAGTGAGAAGAATGTCCCTTACATTGGTGATCAGTGGGAAGAATGTTCCTTACATTGGTCATCAGTGGGAAGAATGATCCTTACATTGGTGATCAGTGGGAAGAATGTTCCTTACATTGGTGATCAGTGGGAAGAATGTTCCTTACATTGGTGATCAGTGGGAAGAATGTTCCTTACATTGGTGATCAGTGGGAAGAATGTTCCTTACATTGGTGGTCAGTAGGAAGAATAATCCTTACATTGGTGATCAGTGGGAAGAATGTCCCTTGCATTGGAGGTCAGAAGGCAGAATGTCCCTGTCAGTGGAAAGAATGCCCCCTTACAGATAGCTGAATGAATCATTGGTGTCAGTGGTTATTTATCTGAGAGTCTTGTTCCATGTTTAAGAAGCCCCTAGAAACCTCTGGAGGAGCCCTAGTTGAGAAAGGCTGACCTAGTGTGTGAAAATTCTTATGGACCGAATGCTACACTCAACGCATCATAAAGAAAAGTTGTCAGATGAAATTGAAATAATAAAAAACGTGCATAAATTAATTCCGCTCTGTACTCCTCAACGCAACATGAAATATTTGTTCTTTGAGATACAAGCAGCATCCGTACCTAGATTTGACCTGGTACCACTGGGCCTGGACCTCCTGCAGTCTCTGTACGGCAGACTGAGGAGAGGAAAAGCAGCACAAGGAAAACTTTTAAATAACTTTAAATATTTCTTATATCTTTCCCACTGTGGTGCCACCAATTTTGTTACTGCTTATCTGCTTATCCACCAACATCCTCTCCCTCCCAGATGATGCCACTCTCTGGGCATTATACCACAAGTTGTCCAGAGTCTGATTCCTGGGGTCCCGCTTATTTACTCTTCAGAGTGAGAAGAAAATGATTAGTTGGGTTTGCAGATTCTGTCCTTTTTGTTCCTCCCTCTTGCTGAAGCACCCAAGATGGCTGCCTCTTCTCCCTTCACCTTGACCCAACCATTCCTGTGACAACTGTTCTTTTATCTTCCAGCTCCACCTTATGTCATCCTGGAAAACTGCATTTTGTTTTCAACATTGTGGAGTTTGCACCGTGTGGAGAAAGATCGGCGCCCAGAAGAGGAGTGTGCACTGGCTGGCTCGCCAAACTATCTACAATGCAGAATTCCAGCGAGGACCCTGCCACACCTCAGGTATGTCCTCCATGCAGAACTCCACTTTTTGTGACCTGCGAGCGAAACAAAGTTGCATATCTCATTATCCATCAGACCCGGTTGTGTAACAATAGCCACAGCAGCCTATGCAGCTGCTGTTGGGACCTGGGGTTAAAAGGGTGTTTAATCAGGAAGGTTGTTGAGGCACTTTCAACATTTACTGATCAGTCATAACATTATGACCACTGAGAGGTAAAGGTAATAACATTGATTATCTTGTTACAATAGCACCTGAAAGTGGGTGGGATATATTCAGCAGCAAGTGAACATGTTGTCCCTGAAGTTGATGTGTTGAAAGCAGAAGCAAGTGTAAGTATTTGAGGGATTTTGACAGGGGCCAAATTGTAATGTCTAGACAACTGGATCAAAGCAACTCCAAAACTGCAGCTCTTGTGGGATGTTCCCGGTCTGCAGTGGTCAGTAACGACCAAAAGTGGGCCAAGGAAGGAAAACTGGCAAAATGGCGACAGGGTCATGGGTGGCCAAGGCTCGTTGATGGAGGTGGGGAGGGAAGATTCCTTGATGGAGGTGGGGAGGGAAGGCTCATTAATGGAGGTAGAACGTGAAGGCTCATTGATGGAGGTGGGGAGGGAAGGCTCATTGGTTGAAGTGGGGAGGGAAGGCTCATTGGTTAAAGTGGGGAGGGAAGGCTCATTGGTTAAAGTGGGGAGGGAAGGCTCATTGGTTGAAGTGGGGAAAGAAGGCTCATTGGTTGAAGTGGGGAGGGAAGGCTCATTGGTTGAAGTGGGGAGGGAAGGCTCATTGGTTGAAGTGGGGAGGGAAGGCTCATTGGTTGAAGTGGGGAGGGAAGGTTCATTGGTTGAGGTTGGGGGAGAAAAGGCTCATTAGTTGAGGTGGAGGGAGGGAAGGCTCATTGGTTGAGGTGGAGGGAGGGAAGGCTCATTGGTTGAGGTGGGGAGGGAAGGCTCATTGGTTGAGATGGGGAGGGAAGGCTCATTGGTTGAGGTTAGGAGGGAAGGCTCATTGGTTGAGGTGGGGGGAGGGAAGGCTCATTGGTTGAGGTGGGGGGAGGGAAGGCTCATTGGTTGAGGTGGGGGGAGGGAAGGCTCATTGGTTGAGGTGGGGAGGGAAGGCTCATTGATGGAGGTGGGGAGGGAAGGCTCATTGGTTGAGGTGGGGAGGGAAGGCTCATTGGTTGAGGTGGGGAGGGAAGGCTCATTGGTTGAAGTGGGGAGGGAAGGCTCATTGGTTGAAGTGGGGAGGGAAGGCTCATTGGTTGAAGTGGGGAGGGAAGGCTCATTGGTTGAAGTGGGGAGGGAAGGCTCATTGGTTGAAGTGGGGAGGGAAGGCTCATTGGTTGAGGTTGGGGGAGAAAAGGCTCATTAGTTGAGGTGGAGGGAAGGAAGGCTCATTGGTTGAGGTGGGGAGGGAAGGCTCGTTGGTTGAGGTTAGGAGGGAAGGCTCTTTGATGGAGGTGGGGGGAGGGAAGGCTCATTGGTTGAGGTGGGGGGAGGAAAGGCTCATTGGTTGAGGTGGGGGGAGGGAAGGCTCATTGATGGAGGTGGGGGGAGGGAAGGCTCATTGATGGAGGTGGGGGGAGGGAAGGCTCATTGGTTGAGGTGGGGGGAGGGAAGTCTCTTTGGTTGACGTGGGGGGAGGGAAGGCTCATTGGTTGAGGTGGGGGGAGGGAAGGCTCATTGGTTGAGGTGGGGGGAGGGAAGGCTCATTGATGGAGGTGGGGAGTGAAGGCTCATTGATGGAGGTGGGGAGAGAAGGCTCATTGGTTGAGGTGGGGAGAGAAGGCTCATTGGTTGAGGTGGGGAGGGAAGGCTCATTGGTTGAGGTGGGGAGGGAAGGCTCATTGGTTGAGGTGGGGAGGGAAGGCTCATTGGTTGAGGTGGGGAGGGAAGGCTCATTGGTTGAGGTGGGGAGGGAAGGCTCATTGGTTGAGGTGGGGAGGGAAGGCTCATTGGTTGAGGTGGGGAGGGAAGGCTCATTGGTTGAGGTGGGGAGGGAAGGCTCATTGATGGAGGTGGGGGGAGGGAAGGCCCATTGGTTGAGGTGGGGGGAGGGAAGGCTCATTGGTTGAGGTGGGGGGAGGGAAGGCTCATTGGTTGAGGTGGGGAGGGAAGCCTCGTTGATGGAGGCGGGGAGGGAAGGCTCGTTGATGGAGGCGGGGAGGGAAGGCTTGTTGATGGAGGTGGGGAGGGAAGGCTGCCCCATGTAGTCCCATCCAATAGAAGAGCTACTGGAGCTCATATTGCTGAAAAAAGTGAATGCCGGTTCTGCTAGAAAGCTGTCAGAACACACAGAGCATGGCAGTTTTTTGTGTATGGGGCTGTGTAGCCGCAGACTGGTCAGAGTGCCCATACCGACCCGTGTCCACAGCCAAAAGCATCTACAATGGGTACGTGAGCCTCAGAACTGGACCATGCAGCAATGGTAGAAGGTGGCCTCTGGTCTGATGAATTCAAGGATGGATGGAGGAACACAATTAGTATGTGGTGTTGACTTGGCCTCCTAATTCTCTAGATCACAACCTATCGAGCATCTGTGGGATGTGCTGAGAAAACCAGTCCAATCCATGGAGGCCCCACCTTGCAACCTAAAGGACTTAAAGAAAGAATCTGGTACTGATGGCTTGATGCCAAATGCCACAGCAGAGGTCCAGTGGAGTCAATGCCTGGACGGGCCAGGGCTGTTTTGCTGGCAAAGGGGGGACACCTACTCAATATTTGAAGGGTGGTCATGTAATGGTGGGTGGCCATAATGTTATGGCTGATTAGTGTATAACACCCTTTTCCCCGGGCTCTAAGGTAAATGACACTCTGAGCATTCTGTGTGTCCTCCTGTACAATATGTAATGATATGCAGTTGTTACTTTGATGCTAATTATGATTTTACATTAAGGAGAGTATTATACCAGAAAACCACAGAAATCCCATCCCACACAACTCCATAGGAACCCACCTGGGGCAGATGTATTGGACATCTCTGTGGAGTCTCTATCTGATGATAGGACGACGACTTCTCCTTTTTATGTACATTGTTGGTTATTCTCGTTTTATTATGTTTCAGATCTGCATTTTCAGCCGACCGTCGTCCTCTTTCCATTTGCCCTCTGATACATCCGTCCCTATTGTGATGGTGGGGCCAGGAACTGGAGTTGCACCGTTTATTGGATTTTTACAGCACAGGTAAGTGTAGAAAATTCCAAACGCATGTAGCAGTACCACCCGTAAGGGCTGCTGAATATTGTAGTCCGTCTTTCACCCTGCCCAGCCAGGCACACAATTTTCGAGCATCCAGAGGCATGAAACAGTCCTTGCACTTGTTTTTGTATTTTTATTGAGGGCAATAAACTTGGATGGGGATAGGATAATTATGAGATGCCCAGTTGATTATGAAACAATTTAGGGACTTGAGACTATGTACAAATCCAGTATATAGACCTCCCCTCTTCTAGAGCTGCATGATTAATCGTCAAGAATCGTTATCACGTTTTTTTTCCCCCGTTGCGATCTTGACAAAAGTGTTTCACGATTCTTTCTATGCAAAGAATTCTCTCTGCTCTTCTGAAGCAAAAAAAAACTGGGCACTCTGCCAAGAATCACAACTTTCTTTAGTAGTGGAACTAAGTATAAACATTGTAACAATTTGTGAAAGGAATGGACTTCCTGTGTAAATGAGGAAAGTGTTTAACCACTTAAACACTAAACCTTATTTTGACATTTGTTGGTTTCAGGTTAAAATCATTTTTTTGCTAGAAAATTACTTAGAACCCCCAAACATTATATATTTTTTTGTAGAGACCCTAGAGAATAAAATGGTGGTTGTTGCAATATTTTATGTCACACTGTATTTGCGCAGCGGTCTTTCAAATGCAATTTTTTTGGAAAAAATTACTTTAATGAATTAAAAAAAAAAAAAAAAGAACTAACCAGTAAAGTTAGCCCATTTTTTTTTTGTATAATGTGAAAGATTTTACGTTGCAAGAATCGTGATCTTTTTATTCTAAGCAAAAAAAACATGATTCTCATTTTGGCCAGAATCGTGCAGCTCTACTCTCTTCTCTCCAGCAAAACACTTGCTTGCAGACTATCTCTCCTTAACACCTCCAGCACATCACTTGGTTGCACTTCCCGGACCAGCTAGCACTGATTTGCAGGCCGGACACAGGCCCAGCCAGGCCCAAAACAAATGCCCCTTTCAGGCAGGGACCTTGGGCCCCTTTGGTGTATCAAAATATAGGTAGTCCCAGTGCTAGCTATCCATGTGGCTACTGAGCCCTCTACCATATCTTCAGGCCCTGCTAGCCCTCCTGGCTGCAGCTGCCTCTCTCCACTGCCCGTGCCACCACAGTCCACTCCACTGGCTCTGTACCCATCCCAGACCGCAATCTCCCTGTCCTCTCAGGCATGAATCCCCAGTCCTCTCCCGACTGCGTGTCACTCACCAGCCCTGTAGGCTGCGACCTGTTGTTCCTCCCTGGAGACTTTGCCTGGCAGTGCTCTCCTGCTGTCCTCTCCTTGCTTTCCTGTGTCACCTGTCCTGGACACATCGGTGTGTGTCGTGAGAAGGGTCCTGTCTGCACCCGAGCTGCAGGCCCAAGGTCAAACCCCCCCCCCCAGACTGGGGAGCTTCCTCGAAGGCATTCTATCTCCAGCTTCCACACCGAACAACTCCTCCCCCAGCTGGGCTGACCCTGGGTATTTAAGGAGGCCTGCCCCCTGCCAATCCAAGTTGGGGATTGGTCAGGGCTCCTCGGAACACCCCAGGCAGCTCCACATCTACTCCCCTCCTCCCTTTCTAGAATATTCTAGAAGGCTCTGGAAAGAAGTGGGAGGTCTTGGTGATGCTGCCTTTGAGTCACCAGCTCTGCTCTGAGTCATTCCAACCCAGATCAAAACACACCAAGCCTGTAAATTTGCCTATCCTAACAAAACCTAACCACTACAATTCTAGCAAACGAGAGGGTGCTACATGCAGATTTTTGCTTAAAACTTGGTCAGTTTGCTTATATTCTACCTTCCTTGATTCATCTTTTACCTCATTTCATCAATATGCTAAAGAAATTTATGAAATGAAGCCTTAGTTTTCATTACATATTTTGTTTTAGACCCAGTGATGGCATGGCTTGGTCTCTGTGTTTCTCTATGCAGTGCAGGCAGGTCATGGTTGGTAGGAAGGGCCAGCAGGGTGCTGTACATTGCTTCCTGAACACATCACAGCCCCCTGTCTCAGTACTCCTCTCAAGAGCCATTAGTCCTGATGCAAGCAGTGGGAGGAGTTATGCAAATATCAAAATACGTTAATGGGTGGGTGTCAGTCTGGGGGAGTAGGTCTTCATTGGTAATTGCATAAAGTTGATTTTTTTTTCTCAAAAACCGCTGGGCATAGACCGTGTGGCATAAAAATTGCATTGACCACCGTTTTATTCCCTAGGATCTCTGTTAAAAAAAATAAAAATGAAATTGGGCGTTCTAAGTCATCTTCTAGAAAAAACTGCAGATTTTTTACTTGTAAACAATATGTCAGAATCGGCCTGGTCTTCAAGAGGCTAGTATGTGTATGTATCCTTCCAAGCTAGGGACCTTAGATCATAAGCTCCTTGGGGGCAGGGACTGATGTAAATGTACACCATAAAGGGCTGAATAAATTGTCAGTTGTATACACCATCCAGCCATAACATTCTAAACCACTGGCAGGTGAAGTGAATAACATTGATTATCTTGTGACCATGACATCTGGAAGTGCTTGGGATATATTAGACAGCAAGTGAACATGTTGTCCCTGAAATTGATGTGTTGAGAGCAAAAAAAATGGGCAAGTGCAAGGATTTGAGGTTGGGAGGGCTCATTGATGGAGGTGGGGAGGCGAGGCTCATTGGTGGAGGTGGGGGGGGGCTCATTGGTGCAGGGGAAGGTCTCATTGATGGAGATGGGGAGGACTCATTGATGGAGGTTGGGAGTGAAGACCGCTTGATTCGAGGCAGAGAGGGAAGGCTCATTGATGGGGGTGGGGAGGCTTATTGATGGAGGTGGGGAGTGAAGGGTGGCCTGTGTAGTCCAATCCAATTGAAGAGCTACTGGAGCTCAAGTTGCTGAAAAAGTGAATACTGGTTCTAATAGTTCTAATTTGTGGTGTATAGGGCTGTGTAGCTGCAGACTGGTCAGGGTGCCCATGCTGACCCATGTCTACAGCAAAAAGCACCTACGATGGACATGTGGTGGCCATGGTTTAAGGACCACACTGAGTTCAGGGTGTTGACTTGGCTTCCAAATTCTCCAATTCTCAATCCTATCAGCATCTGTGGGATGTTCTGGAAAAACAAGTCCGATCCATGGATTCCCCACCTCCCAACTTATAGGACTTAAAGGATCTGCTACTGACAGCTTGGTGCCAGATACCACAGCGTACCTTCTGAGGTCTAGTGATGTCCATGGTGGGTTGTCCTAATGTTATGGCTGATTGGTGTACGGTATATGCCTGTGAGAAATAAATCTTTCATATGTCTGTCAGTGGTTTAGAGAAAGTAAAAACACAACTGTTGGGGTCCAAAAAAAAAAAAGAAAAATGCAGAAAAAGTTTTGTAAAATTGATCAGTGTGCCCTACAGCACGCCATTTTCTGTTGATCTAGTTTCATTTGTCCGATTGTCTTCACACAGAGAGAAACTTCGGCAGCAGAACGGGGACGGGCGGTTTGGAGAGTCCTGGCTGTTCTTTGGTTGTCGCAGTCATGAGAAAGATTTTCTGTTTCGGTAAATTGTTGCAGCATTCATTTTCTTATGTTGATGACCATCTGTTCAGTTTGTCCATTTTTTTTAATGATGCCGCTAAACCTCCTGCCCCATAGACTGCGTATAAAAGCTGTACTCTGGGGGGTTTCCAGGACTAGCCTTGCAGTGGGGCTCCCCTGGCACTGCAAGGGTTATATTTTTTGCTAGAGTAGGGGTCCCCAGATTTTCTAAACAAAGGTTCAGCTTACTGCTCTTTAGACTTTAGGGGGGGCAGCGGGAGTAATCAGTGCCTCAAGCTTGTTGGTCAGTGGGAGTAAACAAATTACATGGTGCCTGTGGTCAGTAGGAAGAGGAATAGTGCGCCATCATGGGTATTATTGGGAGGAATAATGACCCATTGCTGGTGTCAGTGGAAGGAATTATACCCAGCTGTTGGTGTCATTGGGCGGATAACTGCCCCATCATTGGTGTCAGTTGAAGGAATAGTACCCCATCTTTGGTGTCAGTGGGAGGAATAGGGCCCCATCATTGGTGTCAGTTGAAGGAATAGTACCCCATCTTTGGTATCAGTAGGAGGAATAGGGCCCCATTGTTGGTGTCAGTGGGATGACTAATGTCTCAGCTTTGATGTCATTGGAAGGAATAGTGCTCTATTGCTGGTGTCGGTGGAAGGATTTATGCCCCACTGTTGGTATTCGTGAAAGGAAGAGTGACCCATTATTGGTGTCAGTGGGAGGAATGATGTCTCATATCAGTGGGAGGAATGGTGTCTCATATCAGTGGGAGGAATGGTGTCTCATATCAGTGGGAGGAATGGTGTCTCATAATCGGTGGGAGGAATTGTGCCCCAGGAGCCGGATAAAGACAAGCAATCGGCCACAGTTTGGAGACCACTGGACTGGTCTAGGATACCATTAAAGAGCCATTTTACTTACCCTATTCCTCGCTCCTCCTGCAGTCTGTACTCTCCTCTTCTCTACGATGCTCCAGGTTGTGGGTTTGGCCCTCGGCATCCTACAATACAGGACTGCTGGTTCTGCATTGTATGTGATGGACAGAGCGGTGAAGAGAGGCAGCTACAGAGGATCTCCCAGAGTCCTCCAGCAATAGTCCTATGTTTTTGCACCCTGTGCCATAGAGGGGTATAGAGGAGAGTCAATCAAGCCTCAGTCACTCCTGGCTCAGAGCTACAACGCACGTTTTTGGGGGGGACCTTAATATTTAACTTTCACATACTATTATAATTCATTTTATTCTTCAATGCGGTGCAAGTTTCTTAAAGAGACAATGTCACTTTTTCCATGCAGGGCAAAGTGTCCGTGTCTCTGCAGAGAACACCCCTCCCCCCGACCCAAACCTCTTATGCTCCCTCTTTCTTGGGCTTTATTGCAGCTCCTCTGCAGCCGGCACTTCTATGTGACCTTTTCTCCCGTGACAGTGCCTGAGCAGCCAATCGCTAAGCTAGTGCACTTGTCACATGACATGGCTACTGGCACCGCCCGTGGAGGAGCAAGGGAGTGCAGGTATAGGAAGTACAAGGGGGTTGGAGGGTGGGGTGGACCCTTTGCAGACACACTGTCACATTGCCCTGCATGGGAAAGATGACTTTGCTTCCTCAAGAAGCTGGCACATCCATTATTAAGAGATTGTGCCCACCACATTGAATAATAAACTTTATAATAAAACATATATGGTATGTATGGGGGCCGTCCAAGAAACAAGTGCTGTAGCTCTGGGCCTGGGTGGAAATAAAAGGTCTTTTTATTTGGGTGTGATCCTGGAAACGCTGAAGATCCCAAATCCCACAAGAAGACGCACCTGTGCTGTGCCGGAGCATCCCTTTGTCAGGTTCAGGATTCTCTGTGTATCATATGGCAGTTTTAGATGTAAGATGGATGTAAAAGGAAGACCTTGACCTTTTAATGCAAGTTCTGCTTTGACTTAAAATGGACCTTCTATACAAATGAAATTTACACTTCCCTGACAGCCCCTCCCCCACAGTCCAAATAATTAAGCTGCAAATAAAACTTTATCAATAAAGAGTTAACAAAAAAAAATACCTTGGGTTTTGGCTTTCAGGAGATACGGGTGACATCACCACACCTGTCGCATAAAACCAAAGAAATTTTCAAGCTCAACTTACCAACCAGTCTGCGACATTTACTGCCATAATGCTATGTGCTGGGTGTTGAGTGTGCCTTTAAGGAGGGTTTTTTGTGTGTTGTCTGTTTGTTGTTTGACTTGTTCATTTGTTTGTTCTGTTAGGAATGTTACATTGGTATTCTGGAGATTATCTGTAACTAGAGAGAAGTATTGTAAAGTAGTAACGTGTATAATCTGCAGTTAATGCAATTTGTCTTGTTGATCAGCTGTAATGTTTGAAAGCTTTAATAAATGGAGATTAAAAAAAAAAAAAAAAAAGGAGGGCAGGGCCAGATTAACGTAGGGGCTATTGGAGCTGCAGCTCCAAGCCCCTACCTTAATATAGGCCCAGCAGGGTTGGACTGACCATTTGGGCACTGCCATCGCCCCACCGATGCCGTCCACTGACAAAAACCCAGCCAAATGCATCTTTTTTGAAAAAATAAAATAAATAAAGAAATTGTAAAAAAAAATTATAAAAAAATGAAATTTAAAAAAAAAAACTGCTGACAGCGTCCACTGCCCTATTTACACCATCCACTGTCCTCCACTGCCCCCCCCCCCCCCCCCCCCCAAAAAAAAAGCATTGTGGAAAAGAATAATAAAAAAGTAAAATTGAAAAAAGAACAAAAATAAGAATGTAAACAATAAAAGATTGCAACAAATAATTAAATAATGTAAAAAAAAGTATACAGAAAATTTGGGCTCATTCTCTTGCACATACAGTGTGATCGAGCAGTTTGTTAAAAATACCTAATTTGTTTTAATAATAATTTGTTTGCGTTTTAATTTTATTTATTAACCATAAAAACGGCCCTCCAAAATCCTCAGCACCAGGCACATGATGCTCTTAAAGCGGGGGTCCACCTATCTATCGTTTTTTTTTTTTTGGAGTTCATTCACAAACTTTTCTTCTCATGATTATCTACTCACATGTTCTGTGTAATAAGTCCGCCTGATTTTGTTGTAAAGAATAACTTATAAAATTCACTGCAGGCGGTTTCCATCTTCATTGTGGGCATTTGAAGCCCACAAGCATGTATTTCCTGGATGCGGTGAATGCTGTGCTCCCAGCATTCACCGAGATGTTGTGATGACGCTGTTGCACAATGCATGCTGGGAAGCCTGAGACTAGCTCCCAGGGGACTGTGGGAGGTCTGGGAGAGGCTAGAAACGCGCCTACTCCCATGGGAGGAAAACCAGGAAGTGCTAAGAAGATTAGAAAAAAAAAGGTAATTACGGCGATTTAAATTTTTTTACACAGCATGTCAGCATCTAGGCAAGGAAGAGAATGCATAGAGATGATATTCAAAATTTGGGTGGAACCCCGCTTTAATCCGGCCCTGAAGGAGGGGTGGGCTTCACCCGCCCTCTGACTATCCGTTTTAAATGCATGTGCGCCCACTGTGGAGATTCTTAGAAGTTAGAGTTGGGGACTAGAGAAAATGGGGTGCCTTGACGGGGCTCTGTAACTTACACATGTATTTGAAAATGTGTGTAGACTGAACCCTGGTTTAGACAGGTCAATTAATTTGGTCACTGGCTGGTTGGTAAGTTGAGCTTGGAAATTTTCTTTGGTTTTTATTGGACATACATTGCCCTTCCAGTGCTGCTTGCTGTGAAAGCCAGTTATAGGTGGGGGCAGTGGGCACTTGTTTGTATTGACCTTACCACACCTCACTGATGCCTCCAGGATACTTATGCCCTGTACACACGACCGGACTTTTCGACTGAACTGGTCCGCCGGAACGAATCCGTTGGACAATCCGACCGTGTGTGGGCTTCATCGGACCTTCAGCGGACCTTCAAAATCAGACGGACTTTAGATTTTGAAACATGTTTCAAATCTTTCCGACGGATTTGAGTCCGGTCGAAAAATCCGCTCGTCTGTATGCTAGTCCGATGGACAAAAACCAAAACTAGGGCAGCTATTGGCTACTGGCTATGAACTTCCTTATTTTAGTCCGGTGTACGTCATCACGTACGAATCCGTCGGACTTTGGTGTGATTGTGTGTAGACAAGTCCGATTCGACGGAAGTCCGTTGAAAGTCCGTCGAAAGTCAGTCGAAAATTCCAACGGGATTCAGTCTGTCGAAAGTCCAGTCATGTGTACACGGCATAAGAATCCAGCAAGAATGAACTGCTGCAATGGACTGAGGTGCATCCCTGTGGGATTTTCAGTGACCAGCTATCCCAGCAGGCAGTGTTAAGGCATAATGTCATGCTTACCTCCTGAAAACAAGAACTGAAGTATTTTTTTTTTTCTAGAATATATTTCTAATCATTTTTTACTTTTTTCTTTTTTTTTTTTTTGTTTGGGCAATGAGGGGCTGTCAGGAAAGTGGACCTTTTCATTTTTTATGGAGGATCCGCTTAAAAAAAAATACCGATGGTAAAGCAAGTGTCTGAGATATTTCAACATTTTTCTTTCCCTGTGGTTTAGGGAGGAACTGAGCGGTTTTGTTGAAAATGCCACTTTAACGCATCTAAAGGTCAGCTTCTCGAGAGAGGCGCCCGGCGGTACAGAGGAGAATCACCCGAAATACGTTCAGGACTATCTGAAGGTTTATGCCAAAGAAATAGTTCAATTACTGACTGAATTAAATGGAAGCCTTTATGTGTGCGGGTGAGTACGCAGCGTGTTGCATTATGACAGTTCGTTAAAAAAAAAAAAATTACGTGCACATTCTAGATTAAAGTTAAAATCCTCTTTTTTTTCTTTTTTTTTTTAATAACAACATGCCTATACTTACCTGCTCTGTGAAATGGTTTTGCACAGCCCCGATCCTCTTCTCGGGTCCCCTGGTGAAGCTCCTGGCCCCTCCCCTCTTCTGAAGTCCCCCATAGCTGCTTGCCCGGGGGGCACTTGTGCTTGCTTGCTCCCAAGCTACCTCTGGCTCTCACTGGCTGTGATTTGACAGCAGCAGGAAGCAATAGCTCTCGCTGCTGTACCTTAGACAACGAGGGGGGGGAGGGGAGCCAGGAGAGCCGCTGCTCTCATGCCACATCACCGTAACGGAATCGGGCTCAGGTGAATATTAAGGGGGAGCTGCACCCTGAAGGTTTTTACCTTCATGCATAGAATGCATGAAGGTAAAAAAAAAAAAAAAACATTCAGCCTTTAGAACCACTTTAACCACCTCTCATCCGCAGTATAGTAAAATGACGGTGGGGAGGATCCCCTCTTGTTCTGGGACAACGTCATGTGACGTCGCCCCTGCGTCACCGCTTTTGCGTGCACGCGATCACAGCCAATCACATGTAAACAAGGAAGTGCCATTTATCAGCTCTCCTCACACTTACAGAGTGTGGGGTGAGGAGAGCCAATCAGCGACATCTCTGCACAGGGGAGACCTGTACAGGTAATCAGTGCGGCATATCAGTGCCCATCAGTGCGGCATATTAGTGCTCATCAGTGACGCATATTAGTGCCACATATCAGTGCTCATCAGCGTGGCATATTAGTGCCACCTCATCAGTGCGGCATATCAGTGCCCATCGGTAAAGCCTATTAGTGCTCATCAGTGCCACATATTAGTGTCTCCTCATCAGTGCCGTATCTCAGTGCCCATCAGCGCAGCCTATTAGTGCTAATCAGTGCCACCTAATCGGTGCCCATCAGTGCCAGCTCATCAGGGCACATCAGTGGAGGAGAAAAATTACATACTTACAAAATTTACTGACAGAAACTAAGAAAAACTTGTGTTTTTTTTTTTTCAAAATTTTCCGGCCTTTTTAGTTTTTTCTGCAAAAAGTAAAAAAACAAAAACAGCAGTGATTAAAAACAACCAAAATAAAGCTCTATTTGTGTAAAAAAAAAAAGTGATTAAAATGTTATATGGGTACAGTGTTACATGACCGCGCAATTGTCATTCAAAGTGTGACAGAGCTGAAAATTGGCCTGGGCAGGAAGGGGGTGAAAGTGCCCGGTATTGAAGTGGTTAAAGATGGATTCTCATTAGTAGGTTGTTGAAATACTTGTGTGAATTTTTGTTTTTTTTCTGTTCCGCCTGCTTTGTGATCCAGGAACCCCCCCCCGGTGCTGCCACATAACAACAAAGAGGTGACACCACTATATCCTGATTCAGCTTCCTGTGTCACCTTTCCTCTGGCAATGTCACCTCAATGAGCTGACAGGTAGCACAGTGAGATACTTCAGGAAGATATATAAATGTGTGTGTGTGTGTGTATATATATATATATATGTATGTGTGTATATGTATATATGTGTATATGTATGTATGTGTGTGTGTTATGCTGCCACTTGCAGGAGGAATTGGACACAGGCAAACAAACAGTGACCTACCCAGTATAACCCCTACCACTCCCAGCATGCCTGTTTTTTTACTAGTGTCCTACTAGATATAGGTAAGTATACAGATCTTCCTCTACAGGGTAGTTAGTATTGGACTTAGAATGGGGGTGGGAGCAGGTTTGAGGGTTTGAAGGTTTAGCACTTCCACTTTAAACTACATATTGGTGCAGTTAAAAAAACATTAACCCCTTATAAACCTAATTATGCAGAAACAATATCCTAATCTAATAATCGAAGATAAGCATTTGTCATTAAATAACCACTTGCAGACCACCCGCTCGCACTGTACTGCAAATGTGTCCACTGTAGGCAGTGCAAATTACCTGTATGTCGCTGCCTACTCCCGGATTTTAACCAGTTGCCGCCCGCCTTATAGCAAAATGACGTCGGCAAAGTGGTTTCAACACCCTGACCAGACGCCATATGACGTCTTCAGGATATTAAGCCGCTGCGCGCCCCCAGGGGAGCGCATCATGGGGAACGTTGTTGCGGCATGTCAGTCTTACACATCGCAACTCCGATCTAGGTAACGAGTCTCTGACAGGGACTCTTTACCACGTGATCAGCCGTGTCCAATCACGACTGATCCTGATGTAAACAGGAAGAGCCGGTGTTTGGCTTTTCCTCACTCGCGTCTGTCAGACGCGAGTAGAGGAGAGCTGATTGGCTGCTCCTCTGACAGGGGTGGTTTGGTCGATTATCAGCGCAGTCCCCCCCCCGAAGATGCTGACACTGGACCACCAGGGATGTCACCACTAGATATGCCACCCTAGACCACCAGGGATGCCAATCAGTGCCCACAATGGATGCCAATCAGTGCCCACAATGGGCATCACTGATTGGCAGGCATTATTGTTTGTCACTGATTGGCATCCATCAGTACCATACAATACAGTACATCAGTGCCACCTATCAGTGCCCACCCAAGGCCTTCCGTGCCGCCCATCAGTGCCCATCCGTGCGGCCTATCAGTGCCGCATATTAGTGCCCATCCGTGCCGCCTATCAGTGCCGCATATTAGTGCCCATCAATGCCACCTCATCTGTGCCACCTTATTAGTGCCCGTCAGTGAAGGAGAAAATGTACTTATTTACAAAGTTTTGTAACTGAAACAAAAAAAAACTTTTTAAAAAAAATTTTCAGTTGTTTTTTTATTTGTTTAGCAAAAAATAAAAACCGCAGAGGTGATCAAATACCACCAAAAAGAAAGCTCTATATGTGGGAACAAAATTTAAAAAATTCAGTTTGTGTACAGTGTTGTATGACCGCGCAATTGTCATTCAAAGTGCGACAGCGCTGAAAGCTGAAAATTGGTCTGGGCAGGAAGGTGTCTAAGTGCCCGGTATTGAAGTGGTTAAACATGCGCATGCGCGCCTCCCCCCCCCCCCCCCCCCCCCCCACGGCACCTGCTGTTATTGCACACCACGGGAGTCTGTCAGCAAGTCCTGGCCAATGATTCACGGCCAGGATCTGCTGATCAGCTGTGTCCAATCACAGCCCAGAGCTCTGTGTTGACATTCTACACAGGGAACGATCTCTGTTTTTCTCATCCCTGCAAGGGCTGTGCTCCTGGCTCCTTTTCTTAACCACTTACGGACCGCGGCACGACGATATACGTCCTAAGTTTGAAGAGGAATATCTTGTTATGGCAGCAGCTAGCTGGCATAACCCTGGTAATCCTCTTCTTCGTTCGGCGGTCCGCTTTCCGATAAGAGTGGTCTCTGCGGCAGATTCGCCGCAAGATCGCTTTTATCGGTGGCGGGAGAGGGCCCCCCTCCCGCACCGCTCCGGTGCCCTCCGCCGCTTACCGGAACCGGAGCCGATCGGATCCTTTCACATACTGGGTATGGAGATGATTGAGGGGAAGATGGCCCCCACCCGTATAAAAAAAAAAATTAATAATAATAATTCCGGCATATATCCCACAGTTTGTTATCACTATAACTTTCATGGGAACCAATCCACTTATTGGGATTTTTATTTTTTTTTTTGATCAAAAACATGTAGCAGAATACCTTTTGGCCAAAACTTATGATGAAATGTGATTTTTATATTGGATATGTTTTGTAGCAGAAAGAGAAAAAAAAATATTGTTTTTTTTTTTTTTTTTCTTTTTCATTTATATCGCAAAAAAATAAAAAACCCAGTGGTGATCAAATACCACCGAATGAAAGCTCTATTTATGTAAAAAAAAAAAAAATGATATAAATTTAATTTGGGTACAGCGTTGCATGACCACGCAATTACCAGTTAAAGTAGTGCAGTGTTGAATAGAAAAAAAATAGCCTGGTCATGAAGGGGGGTAATCTTCTGGAGCTGAAGTGGTTTAAAGGAAGAGTATAGCTGATGTACAGTTTCCAGTCTTGATGTTTCAAGAAACCCCTGCTTAAATTTTTTTTAAAAAAATAATAGTTTACAGAAACAAAGTTCATGTTGTAGTGCTAATTATTTTTTTTCACCAGGCTATGCAATCTACTTCCAGTCCCTGATATTTATTGGATGGAAATGGTAACCTATTACCTATCCCTAACGGGGACACAGACAGCTATAAAAAAAAAACCCTAAAGGCACGTGCGTGCGCAAACACATATTCAATTTATAAGTAATACATTTATTATTATTTTTACGACAAAGTAGACTCTTTTTGGTGATATCGTCTTGCGAAAATTATTTTTCCCCAGTTGTCTTCCAGGACAGCCCTTGAGAGATGGAGTCCCTCCCATCGACCCAGGAAACACATTGCCAAAACAGTTCAAAAGGCGGTCCCTCAGGTCCCTGGTCAGTCATTTGTGTTTCCTCCGTCGGAGGAACATGTTGCCAGGAACCAGAGAAGGACTCTATCTCTCAGGGGCTGCCTGAGGGGAGCGGAGCCGCACAGGGGGACCGGGTCCTATCCAGCGGCTCCAAATCTAGTCCTACCTTCTTAAATTGGGGCTCGGGTACCGTCCAGCTGACAGGAGCCGACCCGTTACCCCCCTCCTTCCAGTGCCGAGGTGTGCCAGGGACAGGTCGGCGAAGGTTCCCCCCAGGAGCAGTGCAGATGGTTCCTTCCATCACAAGCTCCTTGCTACAATAGCGGTGGGGGTCTGAGACGCCGAGCGTCATTTCCGGCGGAACCGCGTCATCCTGTGTGCCGAGACTTCCGGTTCCGGGTCTCTACAGGCACAAGGAGGAGGGGAAGGCCCACGCTGAGGCCTGCAAGTCCCGACCAGCGTCCAGCTATACCGGACTAGCGGCGGGACCCGGAGCGTGAGGGGGACCATGGAGGCTACTTCCCAGGACACTCCGGTGGAGACAGGCACCAGCCAAACCCAGGTAGGCTGCTGGGCAAGCCCTTACTGTGGTTTTTTCTGGGGTTTTTTGTTGTAAGGCTGGGATTTGTAGTACCCCATGATGGTGGTTACCTCACAGTCCCGGGTGGATACAGTGGTGGTTGCAGCACAGGTGTTTTGAGAGTTAAGAGGTTTCCTGATGCTAAAAAAGTCTATTCTTTATTTTAGGGGAAGGAAGCTCCAAGGGAAGACAAGTCAGGCCGCAAAAAATGCCCTAACTGTGGAAATAAGTTGTCCTCAGGCTCTAACAAAGCCTTATGCAAGCAGTGTATTGCAGGCTTACTCTAAACAGAGGCAGACTCTCCTTTGGCAAAATTCCTTGGCTCCTTTAAAGATGAGATGGCATCAAACTTTAAATCTCTCCGCGAGTTAATCGCAGATGTAGGCACGTCTGCTTCCACCAGTAAAGCTGCGATTCCCTCCTCACCGTGCCTTACAACACCCAGCTCTGGGGAGCCCCGTACAGTCAGAGAGCATAGCCCCGTGTTAGTTAGCCCTGAATCCTCTGACGCAGATTCAGATGAGGATCAGGCTGTGGCTAACAAAGTCGCAAAATACAAGCTGTCTCTGGAGGATGTAGACGAGCTGTTGAGCGCCATTTATGATACGCTGGAAATTGATGAGGAAGAAACTCAATTGACCAGACATGATAAAATGTATGAGGCTCTGGGGAAAAAGAAAGCTAAGGTATTCCCTATACATAAAGTGCTTTCTGACCTTGTCCGCAAGGAATGGGCCGAGCCAGATAAAAAGGTCTTCTTCCCAAATTCCCTAAAAAGGAGATTCCCCTTTGATGAGAGCCCAGAGGCGGTCTGGAATAAAAATCCTAAACTAGACGCCCCTCTGTCCAAGGTCTCAAAGCAGTCTGACCTTGCTTTTGAGGATATGGGTCATTTAAAGGACCCAATGGACAGGAAAACAGACATAGTCTTAAAGAGGGCCTGGGATGCTTCTATGGCAGGCTTAAAACCAGCTCTAGCCACTTCTTGTGTTGCCAGGAATCTAGAGTTCTGGTTAGCCCAACTAGAAGAACATCTAAAGGCAGGCACGCCTAGGGGGGAGATCTTAAAAACCTTCCCTATGCTTTTTAAGGCGACAAGTTTCATCTCTGACGCCTCCACTGATGCCATTAAATTTACGGCTAAAACAGCAGCGCTTTCGGTCGCAGCCAGGAGGTCAGTCTGGATGAAAACTTGGGGGGGAGACACGGCGTCTAAAACACGCTTTGCAGTGTCCCCTTTACAGGAGACTTAGTCTTTGGGCCTGAACTAGATACCGCCTTGGAAAGAACGGCGGATAAAAAGAAAACCTTTCCCATTAAAAAGAAGAATTTTCAAAGAAAATTTTTACGTCCCTCAAAGGAACCCTCTAAGTCAGAGAAGGAGTTCAAGCCCAAAAAGCATTGGACAGGACAAAAAGGGAAAGGGAAAGGGGGCATACTTTTTAACCGCCCCAATTCAAACCCCAAACCCCAGTGACATCAGGGTCACGGTGGGAGGAAGATTAATGAACTTTCTCCCACAGTGGGAAAAGACAACCTCAAACGAGTTTGTCTTGAACATTATAAAAAGAGGGTATGCACTGGAGTTTCACAGCGACCCACCCTCAATGTTTCTTGTGACAAAGCTTCCAAGACACTCAGAAAAGGCCAGGGCCTTGCCTCTGTTAATAGGGGAAATGGTGGATCAAGAGGTATTGACACCAGTCCCTATTCAGGAACAGGGGTACGGTTTTTACTCGCACATTTTTGTGGTAAAAAAGCCGTCCGGGAGATTCAGACTAATCATGAACCTCCGACCTCTGAACCGCTCCATCCGATACAAAAAATTCCGGATGGAGTCTATCTACTCAATAAGGAATCTACTCCAAAAAGAGGTGTTCATGGCTACCCTGGATTTAAGGGACGCCTATCTGCATATCCCAATAAGGAAGGAATGCCAGAAATTTCTTCGGATGGCGATTCAGATGGACACAAAGGTTTATCATTTCCAGTGCAGAGCACTCCCTTTCGGACTGTCGTCCTCCCCGAGAATCTTTACCAAGGTTCTCGGGGAGGCATTAGTTCCGTTAAGACTACAGTCAGTCACGATTATTCCTTATCTAGACGACTTACTCCTCACGGCCCATTCGGAGAAACAACTTCGTCGGGACCTAGAGTTGACACAACTCAACCTGAGGCAGTTGGGGTGGATAGTCAGTCTGGAAAAGTCCAAGACTACCCCAACACAGGAAATTTTGTATTTGGGGTACAAGATCCTGTCAGTAGAGCAGAGAATAGTCCTGCCAGAAGAGAAGATATTGAATTTACGCCACAGAATGTCTTTTCTTCAAAGCAGCACCAAGTGTACAGTGAGGGAGGTGATGTCGGTCTTAGGACTGATGACAGCAGCCATTCCAGCTGTACAATGGGCCAGGTTCCACCAAAGAGACCTTCAGAGTTTTCTGTTGGAAAAATTAAAGGACAGGGATCTGGAAGAAGAGGTTTCAATCCCCATCAGAGTAAAACGCTCCCTCTGGTGGTGGAAAGACTCAGAGAATTTGAACAAAGGGGTTCTCTGGATCTCTCCCATCACATCCATACTAACTACGGATGCGAGCAGCTGGGGGTGGGGAGCCCACCTCAACTCAGATTGGGCACAAGGCAGGTGGACGGCAGAGGAGAAGCTCCTCTCGTCCAATTGGAAAGAGCTAACAGCGGTCCTCAGGGCTCTGTTATTCTTTCAGAATGCAATACAAGGTCATCATCTACAGGTCCGTTCAGACAATATGACGGCTGTAGCGTATATAAACAAGCAAGGGGGCACCAGAAGTCGTCGACTAATGCTGGTGGCCGATCGCATGTTTCTATGGGCAGAATCCAACCTGACTTCCATCTCTGCAGTTCACCTGAAAGGGGAGCTCAACAACACGGCAGATTTCTTGAGTCGACAACAAGTGTCGAATCAAGAATGGTCTCTACACCCAGAGGTGTTCAAATTTATAGCAGCTTACTGGGGAAAACCAGTAGTGGACCTGTTTGCAAGCAAGGAGAATGCAAAAGTTCCAAATTTTTGCTCGCTACACCCAGGAGATCAGCCCTGGGCAGTAGACGCCTTACAGACCCCATGGAGCTTCAGTTTAGCGTATGCGTTTCCTCCGCTTCACCTCATCCCAAGAGTTTTAGCGAAGTTTCTAGTAGAGGAAACGTGTCTAATCTTAGTGGCACCATTTTGGCCCAAGAGACCATGGTTCACAACGTTGTTACAGTTGACAGACCAACCTCCTCTGAGGCTTCCCTACAGACCAGACCTTCTGTCGCAGGGACCTCTCTTTCATCCACAAGTATCCATGCTGAACCTCTCAGCGTGGTTACTGAGGAGGAAATTTTGAGGAGCAAGGGCCTGTCTGACAGAGTGATTCAGACCCTGCTACAAAGTAGAAAACCTGTCACTCAGGCCATTTACAGGAAGGTCTGGAGAAAATTTAACAGCTGGTTGAACAGCCGAGGGGAGGTAAATACGGATACAGCAAATATCCTGCAGTTTCTCCAGGAGGGGATAGATAAAGGGCTAACTACTAGTACTATTAAGGTCCAGATAGCAGCCTTAAGTGTGTACTTAGAGAAAAGGTTGCAAGAAGATCCTTTTATTGCTAGGTTCTGTAAAGCAATCTCCAGACGCAAACCAGTTAGACTTAACATCGCCCCATCCTGGGATCTCTCAGTTGTTCTAAGGGCATTTTTGGGGTCACCTTTTGAACCTATCTCAGAGGCCTCTCTAAGACTGGTCACTTTCAAGACAGTACTGCTTGTGGCAATCACTTCAGCACGCAGAGTTAGTGAGATCCAAGCTCTCTCTGTCAGAGAGCCTTTCCTCCAAATTCTGGAAGACAGAGTCATCCTAAAGACAGACCCTGGGTTCTTACCAAAGGTTGCATCTAATTTCCATAGATCACAAGATATTGTCCTCCCTTCTTTCTGTCAAAAGGCTTCAAACGAGAAAGAAAAGCGTTTTCATTTATTAGATGTGAGGAGGTGTATCCTAGAGTATCTTAGGGTAACCAATCCATTTAGAATCTCAGATTCACTTTTTGTTCTTTTTTCCGGACAACGTAAGGGGCAAAAAGCTTCTAAAGTCACCATAGCTAGGTGGATTAGGCTAGCTATAGCAGAGGGCCATAAGACAGTAAACAAAGATCCTCCTGGGGGTATTAAAGCCCACTCCACAAGGGCATTATCAGCATCCTGGGCAGAAAGAGCTGGTGCCACCCCGGAGCACATATGTAAAGCAGCCACGTGGTCAAGCTTTTCCACCTTTACAAAGCATTATCGACTAGACTTAATGTCCAGTCAGGATCAGGCTTTTGGGAGAAAAGTTCTCCAAGCCGTGGTCCCCCCCTAATCTGGTGAGTACTTGGGGATCCTCTCAAGGGCTGTCCTGGAAGACAGCTGGGGAAAACTGGAGTTAGACTTACCGGTAACTCCTTTTCCAGTGGTCTTCCAGGACAGCACGATCCCACCCTTTTTTGATTATGTGAATGTACTAACATTATTACCTGTTATGGTTATGTTTTTTGCAGTTCCATCCTTCGGTTCTTGGTGAATGACTGACCAGGGACCTGAGGGACCGCCTTTTGAACTGTTTTGGCAATGTGTTTCCTGGGTCGATGGGAGGGACTCCATCTCTCAAGGGCTGTCCTGGAAGACCACTGGAAAAGGAGTTACCGGTAAGTCTAACTCCAGTTTTCTAGCAAAAAAAAACTGTTTTTAACTTGTAAACAACAAATCTAAAAAAAAAGGCTCGGTCCTTAAGTGGTTAATTAGGTGCCCACTCGAAAAGACGCTTTCCATTGGGGCACCCGTGCGGGCGCGCTCCTGAGTCCTGCTGCGTCCATTGTCACAGACAACAAGACTCGGCCCCGCCCCCCCTTCCCCCTTGTCACTGGATTTTATTAACAGCAGCGGGAGCCAATGGCTCCTGCTGCTATCAATCTATCCAATGTGGACCCGAGACAGCGACTGGAGCTGCTGTGCTCGTCCCCTGGAACTATCAGCTCAGGTAAGAAAAGGGGGGGGGCACTATATTAATTGGGGTTGCACCGATACTAGTATTGGTGCAGATACCGAGTATTTGCACAAGTATCGGTACTCGTACAAATGCACCGATACCTGAAACTAATACTTTCAGTCTTTGAGCTGTCAGCAGGTCTCCCCGGTGTTGAAGAAGTCCAGTAATTGGAGCTGTCAAAAAATAAAAGCAGCCAGCAATGTTTATTAACAACATTGCTCAGCCCTGATGAAACACTAAAATAAAAAGAAACATTGTTTCTTTTTGTATATTTCTGTTTCTTAATCAAAGCGATGAACAAATGTTCCTCTGGTAATAACCCCTTAATAACCCTTAATTTACTCTAATCAGCCTTAAATAACTCCCTATTCTCCTCCATTTTATTATTATTTTCCTGCTTTTTTTTTTTTTTGTTCACGTCTATTTTATAAACGATAAACAATTAAAACTTTTTTTTTTGTTTACTTTGTTAGTGAATATTTTTACACATACATATTAACATATATTTACACATTTCACATTGAAAAAGCGCTAAATTTAAAAAAAAAAGTCAATGTATTTCATTTGTAAATAACTTTTCAATGCTTTTTACCATTGCTGACAGCTGAAGTTAAAACAAAGCAATATCGGTAATTTGTATCGGCGAGTATTAAAAAAAAAAAGTATCGGTACTCAGTGTAAAAAAATAGTATTGGTTCATCCCTAATATTAATGTCACTGGTGATGTCAGTGGCAGTCAGTCCCCCCCCCCCCCCAGCGTCCGTTAGTATCAGATTGCCCGCTGCACTACCGCAGTCCCATTATAAGTCGCTGATCGCCGCCATTAGTAGTATTAAAAAAAATAAATAATAATAATTCAGGCATATATCCCATAGTTTGTAGGCACTATAAATTTCATGGGAACCAATCAGTATACACCTATTGTGATTTTTTTATTTTTTTTTATCAAAAACATGTAGTAGAATACCTTTTGGCCAAAACTTATGATGAAATGTGATTTTTTTTATATTGGATATGTTTTATAGCAGAAAGAGAAAAAAAATATTGAGTTTTTTTTTTTTTTCAAGATCTTCGGTCTTTTTTTCATTTATATCGCCAACAAATATAAAACCCAGTGGTGATCAAATGCCACCAAAAGAAAGCTCTATATGTAAAAAAAAATTAATTTGGGTACAGCGTTGCATGACCGCGCAATTACCAGTTAAAGTAGCGCAGTGTTGAATAGCAAAAAAAAGCCTGAAGGGGGGTAAATCTTCCGTAGCTGAAGTGGTTAAGGGAAGAGTATAGCTGATGTACAGTTTCCAGTCTTGACGTTTCAAGAAACCCCTGCTTAAAATTTAAAAAAAATAAAATAATAGTTTACAGAAACAAAGTTCATATTGTAGTGCTAATGATTTTTTTTTCACCAGGCCATGCAATCTACTTCCAGTCCCTGATATTTATTGGATGGAAATGGTAACCTATTACCTATCCCTAACGGGGACACAGACAGCTATAAAAAAAAAAAACCCTAAAGGCACGTGCGTGCGCAAACACATATTCAATTTATAAGTAATACATTTGTTATTATTTTTACGACAAAGTAGACTCTTTTTGGTGATATCGTCTTGCGAAAAAAAATTTTTTATACAATCTATAGAAGAAAAAAAAAACATAATAAATGTAGAAAAAAAAAACATAATAAATGTAATTAAAAAAAAAACATAATAAATGTAATAAAAAAAACATAATAAATGTAATAAAAAAAAAACATAATAAATGTAATTAAAAAAAACATAATAAATGTAATAAAAAAAAACATAATAAATGTAATAAAAAAAAAACATAATAAATGTAATTAAAAAAAACATAATAAATGTAATTAAAAAAAACAAACAAAAAAAAAAAACACTTTTTGCCATCTTGAAAAACCTCAAATAAAATGACTGACAAGAAATATCTATAATATATTTATCTTTGTGACTAATAGATTATGATCATTTCTTTGTTTTTTATTATTTTTCAGAGATGCAAAAAATATGGCCAGAGACGTCAACGATACCTTAATGAACATTATAAGTGCGGAGCTTTGTGTGGACAAATTAGAAGCGATGAAGACGCTGGCCTCGCTAAGAGATCAGAAGCGATATTTACAGGACGTTTGGTGCTGAGGGAGCCATTTACTGCCTTATTGTTACTGTTCTGTACGGGCCGTGCTTGAATATGCCACCTGTATTGGATATGGATCCTATTGTCAGGACGGTTCACTGCAAGCCTACCTCACAGGGTTCAAGGACTGTCCATTAAAGGCGAATTCACACTAAGGGGTGTATTTTTATAGGTATATAAAAAAAAAAAATTCACAGAGCTATTCATCCTTTGAAACTTTGTGTACATTTGAATGGGAGCAAAATCAAATGTTAGTTTATTTTCTCTCCAAGGTTAAATGTTACATAATGGGGTCAATCAGGGAAATACCACATTGTGGCCACTAGATGGTGCTGATGATTTTAGGAAGTAAATTACTTATTTACTATAATTGTCAGTTTCTAATAACGTTTGATTTTTGCCCCTATTTGCACAGAACAGATGTACATGCAGTTTGAAAGTACGAATAGCTCTGCACAATTCTATTATAAATACACCCCCCCCCCCCAATAGTGCTCGTTACCCTAAAATGTTATATTTGACGTATGTGTCCATGTGGATTATTCTAAATGTAATCTTACCTTTTCTTTTCATCTGACGGACCTCATAATCTTGCCAGTCACGTTTCTTCCTTGTAAAGTGACAAACCTCAAAAATGGGATTTTAAAGGCAATTGTGAAAAATAAAAAAGTATATAATAAAGAAAATTATTTATATATATATATATATATATAATATATATATATATATAAAGTAGAATTTATTGATACAAAATACGAATCATAAAAACAGAATTCTTATGGAAACAAACCACAAGAAAAAAAGAAACGTGTACATGCATAGAAAGTATTCTATAATTATAGACAAAGGTGGTAGACTCCTACTACATACTAGGCATAAACCATCCAAGCGGGTAGCCTAGAAGGTGAGTAGTGGAAAAGTGCTGGAGTCTACCACCTTTGTCTATTACAGAATACTTTCTATGCATGTACACATGTTTTTCTTGTTTGGTTTGTTTCCATAAGAATTCTGTTTTTATGATTCATGTTTTGTATCAATAAATTCTCATTTTTATATATATATAATTTTCTTAATTATATACTTTTTTCTTTTTCACAATTGCCTTTAAAATCCCATTTTTGAGGTTTGTCACTTTTCAGTGTTTAGAGGGATGATGGCAATGTACATGCCAACCTATGGGAGTCTATTCATTTCCTCGTTTCTTCCTTGAAATCTGCAGTGGTGTAGTGTGGGGGGCACAGTCATCCCATATCCGATCATGGTGTCGGCTATCTGGTACAGTGCTGATGTCACCACCCCTCTTCTCCCGCCAGACTCCCTGCAGCGCTTTTAGCCAAGACTCCACCGATTCTAGTCCTGGCTCCTCTGCAGCTACTCACTCTGTCTGGCCCACATGTAGGGAGGGGAGCCGGCTTCATCTGGCAGAGGGGGGAGGAGCAGGCGGCACACAGCTCATACCGAACACCCCACCGGTCTGATCCTGGCCCAGTTCTCAGAGAACTTGGGTGGTTTATGGGGGTGTGATCGGAGCACTGCTACTATCCCGAAGGGATTATCAAGCAGCATGCAGCACAAATACGGTACTGGAGGAGCATGGAGAGGATCCTGATCCCCAGGGTGTAGAGCTGCATTGGATACCCCCAACACTGAGGTGAGTCCCCATTACCCACCTGCACTGCTGATCGCCCCTTCCCCCTCCTCTCTCTCTCTCTCTCTCTCTCTCTCTCTCTCTCTCTCCTCTTCTCCCCCCCCTCTCTCTCTCTCTCCTCTTCTCCCCTCTCTCTCTCTCTCCTCTTCTCCCCCTCTCTCTCTCCCTCTTCTCCCCCCCCTCTCTCTCTCTCTCTCTCCCTCTCTTCTCCCCCCCTCTCTCTCTCTCTCCTCTTCTCCCCCCCCCTCTCTCTCTCTCTCCTCTTCTCCCCCTCTCTCTCTCTCTCTCTCTCTCTCTCCTCTTCCCCCCTCTCTCTCTCTCTCCTCTTCTCCCCCCCCCCCCCCTCTCTCTCTCTCTCTCTCTCTCTCTCTCTCTCTCTCTCTCTCTCTCTCTCCCCTCTTCCCCCCTCTCTTCCCCCCCCTCTCTCTCCTCTTCTCTCTCTCCTCTTCTCTCTCTCCTCTTCTCTCTCTCTCTCTCTCCTCTTCTCTCTCTCCTCTTCTCTCTCTCTCTCACCTCTTCTCTCCTCTTCTCTCTCTCTCTCTCTCTCTCTCTCTCTCTCTCTCTCTCTCTCGCTCTCTCTCTCTTCTCCTCTCTCTCGCTCTCTTCTCTCCTCTTCTCCCCCTCTCTCTCTCTCCTCTTCTCCCTCTCTCTCTCTCTCTCTCTCTTCTCCTCTTCTCTCTCTCTCTCTCTCTCTCTCTCTCTCTCTCCCCGCCCTCCCTTAAAAGTCCTCAGGTTAGGACTTTTTCTTGCCTTGCCCTGGACGCTGCCAACCCATGCTACGCCACTGGCAATCTGACCCTGCCAAGCGAGGAAGAAAATCCACGCTGGCATGATCAGTTTGCGCTATCATTTCCTTCTTCTTGGAGTTTTAGTACACCAGCTCGTAGCTTCTATAGTTAGCTTACTCTTCTTCTCTCATGTGACCACCAAACAGACGTCCAAAAAAGAAAATCTATTTTTTAAATAAAATAAACCATTTATTAGATTTTACTTACCTGCTTGGTGCAATGGTATTTTATAGAGGGCAGTCCAGATCCTCCTCTTCTGGAGTCCCCCCACTGGCATTCTCCACTCCTTCATCAGCATAAGGAACATAAGTGCCAAAAAAAATTTGAATTTGCAAAAATGTATTTAAAGTGATTGTAAAGGCCAAAAGTATTTTTAAATTAAAATAATAAACATGCTTGCCTGCTCTGTGCAATGGTATTATATG